>CAWUFW010004296.1:1200000-1579424 GCA_963921515.1 Calotriton arnoldi
TGCGATGCAGGCGACCAAGCCGGAATGCGGGAGCTGGCGTCGGACAGCGGTGCGAGTCGGAGCGGTGCGTCGCAGACGTGCGAGCGGTGCCCCAAATGCGGTGCGGTCTCGACTCTTGAGCCAGTTGCAGCGACCACGTCGGTCGGGTCCGGCTGGTTCAGTGAAGCGATGCGATGCGAACTGCGGTGCCCACAGGTCACGGTGCAAGCAGCGGCTCGGTGTTGGCGGTGTCAGACGTCGCCCACGGTGAGACCAGGGTTGCGATGCTGGGCGATGCGGTCTGCGGTGCAAACAGGTCACCGGCCAGGGATGGATTCGGTTGACGGAGTCGGTTGCAGTTCCCTTCCTCTGTGGCAACTGAAACAGCGTTCCAGAAGCGGTACCCAGAGGCTTGTGAAGTCTTTGCAGTCCCTGAGACTTCTTAACAGGAGGCCAGCTCGGTTCCAGGCCCTTGGAGATACTCAGCACAAGTTTGTAGAAAGTTCAGTCCAGTCCTTTCACTGCCCAAGGCAGAAGCAGCAGCTGCAGGCCAACCCAACAAAGCAACAACACAGCAAAGGGGCAGTACTCCTCCTGGCAGCTCTTCCAGTTCTTCGTCTTGGCAGGTTCCTTGATTCCAGCGAGATCTAAATTCATGGGGTCAGGGCCCCAATATTTATATCCCAAATTCCTTTGTTCTCTGAAGGCAGAGAGGCCTTTGCCTAGTCCAAACCAGTTCTGGAGCACTTTGTTGACAAGTCTCCGTCCCTTCTTTCAATGAGTAGGCCAGGGACATCAGATGTACCACAGGAGGTGGAGCCAGCATTGTGGAGGGAAGGCACTGTCCTATTCAGGGCCCAGGTGCGACCCCTCCCACCCATCTACATGTAGATCTTGCTATTCAGCCCTGTGCTGACTCACCCTGTCTCCTGGCATCCCCCAGCCCCTGTCACTCACATTTCCAGACAAGGAATACACAACCTCGCAGAGGCAGGCTTGGATGGTTAGACAAGAAAAAACCCACTTTCTAAAAGTGGTATTTTCAAACACAGAATGTTAAAACCAACTTCACTAAAAGCTGCATTTTATCATTCTGAGTCCAGGCATACTAAACTCGAATTTCTACCATGTTCCCGGGGTTAGTTAGGATTATAAGCTGTAATAATCAAAACTGCCCGTTCTGGCCTAGGGGAACAGGTAGCCTTGCAATAGTGAAAAACGAACTAGGCTGTAATTCACTATCAGGACATGCCGCACACACCGGGCATGTCCTACCTTTCGCATACACCGCACCCTGCCCACAGGGATACCTTGGGCCTACCTTAGGGGTGACTAACATGTAGCAAAGGGAAGGTTTAGGGACTTGCAAGTGTGTGCACTTGCCAAGTCGACATGGCAGCCCCAGGCTGCGCACAGGCTCTGCGGTGGCAGGCCCGAGTTACACTTTACGGGCTGTTTGCGTGGGTGGCACAATCCAGTGCTGCAGCCCACCAACAGCATTTGGTCTATAGGCCCTGGCACTCGCAGTGCACTTTACAAGGGACTGACACATAAACCAAATAGGCCAATCATGGAAACACCAATCCATAACACATTTTATACAGGAGCACTTGCACTTTCCCACTGGACAGCAGTGAGGAAAGTGCGCAGAATCATTACACCAGCAAAAACAGAGTCAAAACCGGGAGGTCAGAAAGCAAAAAGTCAGGGGAAACCCGCCAAAAGATGCCAAGTCTAACACTCGCACACAACATAACTCTTCCACAACTTTTACGCCACACCATTTTCAAATGGCACCAGCCGCCACTGGAGGTAATATATGTTCAAACCAATATTCTTGATTTCATTTTATTTTTATATTTTTTTATTTGGATTGAATATGATCACAGAAATTACAGTAAAATTATGTAATAGTTTGTATTAAAATTCCTTTGATAGGAAAAACATAAAGAAAGAAGAAAAAAGAGAGACATCAAAGAAAACAGTACAGGGGATATAAGTTATGCATACTGAAGAGAAAAAGAAAAAGAAATTCTGCCTAATTTCAGCAATCTAACATTATAGCCCAGATATATTTTTGTGGTATATAGCCCTTAATGCCTTTAGCTCTGAGAATAGTCGAATCTGTCAAAAGAGTGCCCACCACTCGGGTACTGTGGCCACCACTCGGGTACTGTGGGAGGTGTTGGATTAATCCAAGATCTATCGAAGCAGAGACAGGAAGTAATGTTTGCAATAGATATCACCGCAGATAGTCTGGGACTAATGTCATGTTTGTATGCAGCAGCCTCGTTGAATCCTGCAAGGACGCCGAACTCAGACGGTGTCATGTACATATGACAATTTGAACTTCATTGCTGACTTGTTGGGACGCCAAACTCAGATGGCGGTTTTTGCATAGAAAATTCAAGTGGTATCATTTACATACTAATTTTTAAATGGTGAAAACATGTCCATGATATTTATTTGTCCCTGAAATGTTGACATCTAAAATTCTTTAAATGAATTCACTATTTACTTGGACTAAATATTTCTATGTCCTACATTGACCAAATCTTGAAAGGGTCTTCAGTCCACATTTGAATTGCTTTGTTCTGAAGATGGTCTACTTGATGTAATACATAACAAGACCGAAACATCAACTAGTTCAAACCATTCTCTATGAAATGAATTGTTAAAGAGGATGTTTTTTATTGAATATCAGATGAAAATTTATATTTCTAAATAGGTCTTTGAAATGGTTGATTTACGTGAGTGACTAGTAGATACTTCTATATATATTCTTTTGCTAATCTCTGTCACTTATGTATATGTGAATTTTGCTCTGTACCCTTTAAATTAATTTATTGAATAATACATTTCTGCAAAAGAGTATACACCCGCAATTGATTGATTTGTTTACTTTTGATTTCATTAAGTGATTTATAAAATTCATATGTTGGAGGTCATTGGTTTTGATACTCATAAATTATATCTGTAAAGTTGATTCGAAATATTTTGAAATCAAATCCCTTGTAGGCACCTTTACCTGACAATGTATGTATGCCAGCATGATATCTTTCCCAGATAACTGGAGATCATAATCAAGGCGGAAAGAGAGGAACTGAGCTACACTATAGCAAAAAGCTTTCAACAGAGAGGATCCTGCAAACATATGGGCAATGTCTGCAGCATGAAGATCACACTTTGGACAAAAGGTCTTATAATTGTTTGTGGCCCATTTACAGATCCTTTCCGGTGTATAATATAAAATGCAAATAATTTTAAATCGCTGAAGCTTAAGACTGACTGAGAGAACCGATCGCTTGACAATATCAAAGGCTTCGGTATTCTCTTCTGGAAGAATGGTCTGTTTGTGCCTACTGCTCCATTTAGCAGCTAACATAGGCCGGTCATCACCTCTATAAGCACACACAGGGGTATATTCACAAGAACGTGCGATAAACATCACCATCATACCTTACCGCAACTCCTCACATCGCAGTCCATCGCGGGAAAATAACGCCGTGTTAACGTGGCATTCACAACACGGCGATACTGTGCAATATTGGCATGATAACGTGTCAAATGTCCGCGAAACAACTACCGCGACGCCGATAAAAATCCAAAACATAACGCGAAAAAGGCTGCGATGTGCACAATGGCGATGAAACAACCGTGATAACCAGCAGGAGGCCAGCAATACCCATGCACCATGCGTGAAGAAGCACCATAAAAGCACCCAAAAATACACACCAATAAGTAAACGAACTGCGGAGCACCATGGCAGCCCCTGGCCCGAGTGCTGATGCCAACTCAAACCCCACAAGCACAACGGAGGACCAGCCCGGAACCCCGGGTTGGGGAATGGCAAGGAGAAGAGGAAGACGGGGCCCCACACCGCAGGAAAACCGGATCCACCACACGGTGTGGACAGAACACCACCAACAACTGTCCGTCACCACCACCGTGTCATTGGCAAGACAAATGGAAAAATGGAAGTCCAATGAGATGACTGCGGAGGACTAAACTAGCTGTGGGCACATCACCCATGAACAACATACTCGCAACCCCCCAACATAGCCCCACGTCCATGTAGGAAAGAGGTCTGTGTGAAAAGATGTCAAAGTCGGTAGCAGGCCTGAAAGTGTGTCCACCATCACATGTGACAACAGTACCTACCATCGCATACCCACCCACACCCACCTGGGCAGACACAGACTGTCCAGAACGATCACAGTGACCCACATGCCAAGAAATCTGACCCCATACTCACAATGGTGATGTCACGGAGCTGCACAGGTCTACCAGCAACTATCCCAAACCACAAAGTTTGGCGCACAGAGGTGGACCTGCCAATAGGGACTCACCCCTAACTGAAAAGCGTCATCCAGTCCCACCCTGTGTACGGACAATGCCCAATGAGGCACACAAATTGCCATCCTACCCAACACCCATCACAGTTGAACACAAGTGTGGCAGCGCAGACTTTATTGGCATGTGCATGGAACCACGGGCAAGACAAGGGCCACAACATGCAGAGCAAGGCATCAGACAATCACAGGCAGCATAGGAATGCAGCCATGTCCACTGTTGCTGTGGGAAATGTGGACTCATCACCAGAATGCAACAAGGTGTTGGGACCTGTGCCATGGGTTACCATCAGTCGTGGCTGCTGGAACGTCGTTAGTCGTCCATGAAAGCGAGCGCAGCTTCCTGTGCAATCAGTTCCAGGAGTACGTCGTTGTCGAGCTCAAGGAACACGAGGGTGAGCCAATCCATCAACTGGTCCGGACAGATGTGCTCCGTCCACGCCGTCTCACCAATCCACAGAACCGCCCAATAGGGGGGCGCCTCAATGTGGTCACTGCACAAGAGGAATCGTGCAAACTCCCATGTCCAACTGCCAGCACATATGCCAAACATCCAGGCATCCCATGAACGGGAATCACAGTTACACTCCTGGTTGTGGGCCAACAGGGGGCGCACACACAAGTCATAATCCAGTTCAGCTACCGTTGCATTGGGTAGGCAGACATCCATGGGCCACTCGAAGAAGCATGTTGGACAGTGGAACCAGGGCTGGACGCAGGTGACGTACGCAAGACGGAAGCTCAGACAGTAACTGATGCGCAACACTGCAAGTGGCAGGGCCCCCAACATTTGCAGCATTCAGGCACGGTACCGTCCCACGTGACTGGCGTTGTGCATGTGCCCGTGATGTTCGGCCATTGCGGTGTGGCAGTCGTAGAACCGCCACTCCACTGACCTGTGGCAATGATGTGGATGAAAAGCCACAGCTCGGAGCAATGAGTCGTATGGGTGTGCGACGTCAGGACGTATGTGCTGTTGTGTACATGAGTGTGAAGGCCATACCATGCAGGAGTACCCCGGGCAAGGGCCTCTGTGTGTGGGGTGTGGATACGTTGGACCTTCATCATCGCTGTGTGAAGTGTGGGAGTCGTCTACATCTGCTAGGATATCTCTCCCAGGGGGTGTCTGCCGCATGCTGTATCCAAGGTCGGAGGTGCAGATGCCCGTCCGCCTCCTGTGTGGTGACAAAGGAGCATTCATCCCTGATGTCAGTCTGACCACTGCTTGCAATGTGGAAATGTGATGTTGTCTACACGCTGCAATTGAGGATAGGCCCTAGGCCCATGGCGCACCAAGATCCATACACACGGCAGTTGGCATGCATGAGCCAAGAGCCCGAGCGGACTTGCGCACCTTGTACATTCAAACGTGCGCCTGCGCCCTCCAGCTGCATGCAACATTGCAACACTGCACATCACGTCCCGTGTTGCGCAGACACTGCGACAGAGGCTTACGCATATGTACATTTCCTGCCCTGCCCAGCACAGGACCACGCCCAGATCCCAGAGATGATACTTCACACCCCTATGCTGGACGTGCGTACGCAAGCCCAGCCCACTCCGTATACGTATAAATGGTGGGACGACAGAGCTACATGGACCAGATCTTCCACAATGCCCAAGGGGACAATGCTGCGCCCGCCTGCCATGTCACGCGACGCAATCATGAAGGGACCATGACTTGCGGGGCACAGAGCCGAACTGCGTGCGGCACGGCCTGCGCGACACAGGAAGGTGACATTCGTTGCACTGGGTTAGTGGCACCCGGAGCACGTCGGCCGGCACAGGCATGCCACCACGGGTCGGTGACTCTCGGGGCACAGAGGTAGGGCCACCTGATGTGCTGAGCGGGTGCGTAGCCAGTGATGATGCCCCGTCTGGGCTGGTGAGGGTTGGTGTGAGCCCTGCTGGACCGCAGTGTATGCCGGAGCCTGCGTGCGACGCGGGTCTACCGCCACGTGGCGTTGCCTCATGGTTCATGGAGTTAGTGGCACCTATGATGCTGAGCGGGTGTGCAGCCAGCGTTGATGACGTGTGCACTGTTATGGACTCTCCCATTCCAAAATCAAGGCCCAGATCCAGGTGTGTGACCTAGTGGCCCACGGGGCGGGTCCGCGTGATGTGGAGTCTGCCAAGGTCGCGTGTCACGGGCTCGGACCATGCACCGGCACGTGGTTGGAGACACAACGGTGGCGGAAGGTGAGCAGTGAGGCCTGGGGGCGCATGGGCGGACAATGTCCATTGGGTGTGGGAGGGGCTGGGGTGCAGCAGCATGTGTGCGCAGGGGCGGGCGGGCGATGTTGCCATGTGCAATGGTATGTACTCTGCCATTATTACATCTGGACTCCATTGCAGATGGAAGGACATGGTGGACTGCAGTGGATACCGGCACGTGGTTGGAGACACACAGGTGGCAGCAGGTGGGCTGTGGGGCATAGGTGCGCAGGGGAGGCTGTCTCTCGCCCTCTCGTCCTTTCGCTGTCTCTCTCTCCCTCTCTCTCTCCCTCTCTCTCTCCCTCTCCCTCCCTCTCACTCTCCCTTTCTTTCTTTCTTTCTTTCTCTCTCTGTCCTTTGATGTGCGCATGACACAGGTTCTCATCTCGGATTTTGTCTTGCAGGCTGTGGCTTCCAGATTGTCCGGAGTGGATCCGCAAGGACTAATCATATTTGTTGTTTTGTGTTGTGTATTAATAAAGTTTTTTTATGGGAAATTCACAGTTGAATGTTTGATTCTCATTATTCTAACCACACATGTGTGTTTGTTGTTGTATGTGTGCGACATCAGGGTCTTTCTCATCTCGTGATTTTGTGAAGTTGCTGTGACATGTCTTTGTCCGAGGTGGGTGGACAGGGGGAGGGCCAAGGGGTGTGGGTGGGTCCTGGGGGTGTTGGCGGTGGGTGTTGTGGGCCTCTGGGGTCTCCGAGCTGCATGAGCAGTGGCTCCATGGCATCTGTTGTTCTTCAGGTGTGGCTGTGGGCTGGGCTCCCTTTTGTGGTGCAGGTAGTCGTCCTGCTTAACACCAGCAGGGAGCAGGTGTAAAATCGCTGCTGCTAGCGCGGCTTATCGCCTGTTTTTGGTTCGCATCGCGGATCTGGCTGTTCATTGTGAATGTCGCGATGTGGTGTTTTTGTGTGTTTTCACACTGGAACGCCTACTCTGCATCTCATTAGCGTTAGTTGGCGGTGTCAACCGTGGCGATGTTTTTTGCAGCAGCTATCGCGGGTTATGTGGTGATGTAGGCAGTTTGCACCAGCTTGCAAAAGGGGCGGTAATTCTATCGGCACTTTTGCTGCACTAAAGTGCCGATAACAAGTCCTTGTGAATATGCCCCACAATCTTACATAGTACCCTGTTCTTTAGCTTGCCTACAGTAGTATAGAGATATATTTGAATCCCTCATGGCAGTGTTATACATAGGGAATTATGTAAAAAAAAGGTCACAAATCTGTAAATATTTGAAAAAGACTGTTGTGAGAGATCGTATAGTGTTTGTAAGGTAGGAAAATGACAAAACCCGTCAATATTGAAAATCTACCCAACAGTTTTAAAACCCAAATTATACCATGACTTAGCAGCTGAATCATGAAAAATAAATGGAAAATTGTGATTACCCCATAGCGAGTGAGTAGAAGGGCAGAATATTTGGCACAAATTTACCCTCATATCCGAGAGATATAATTCTTGATTTTGAGCCAGACTTGTTGGACTTGGCCCTTTTTGCAGGGTCATCCCTGAACTTTTTGCCTTCCTCCTGTATTTTCTCTGACCTGTTTTTGTTGGTTTTATGACTCTGGGCACTTTGCCACTGCTGATCAGTGCTAAAGTGCATATGCTCTCCCTATTGTAAATTGATGTGTTGATTAGTGACTCCATGATTGGGTTATTTGATTTACTTGTCAGACCCTAGTACAGTGCACCATGGGTGCCCAGGGCTTGTAAATCAAATGCTGCTGGTGGGCTTGCAGCACTGGTTGTGCACCCACAGAAGCAGCTTGTAAAGTGTGTCTCAGGCCTGCCATTGCAGAGCCTGTGTGCAGTCTGTGACTGCCATGTCGACTTGGCAAGTGCACCCACTTGCCAGTCCCTAAACCTTCCCTTATCTTCATATCAGACACCCCTAAGGTAGGCCCAAGGGCAGGGTGCATTGTAAGTATAAGGTAGGACATGCCCTGGTGTGTGTGGCATGTCCTAATAGTGAATTACAGCCATTTTCGCTTTTCACTATTGCAAGGCTACCTGTTCCCCATAGGCCAGAATGGGCAGTTTGATTATTACACCTTATAATCCTAACTGACCCAGGGAACATGGTAGAAAAACGAATTTAGTATGCCTGAACTCAGAATGATAAAATACATCTTTTAGTGAAGTTGGTTTTAACATTCTGTGTTTGAAAATACCACTTTTAGAAAGTAGGTATTTTCTTGCCTAACCATCCAGCTGCCTCTGCTCAGGTTGTGTATTGCATGTCTGGGTTTGTGAGTGACAGGGGCTGGGGATTCCAGGAGGCAGGGTGAGTCAGCACTAGGCTGAATAGGTCTGCCTGAAGGAGGATGGGTGGGAGGAGTTGCACCTGGGTCTGAATAGGGCTGTGCCTGCCTTCCACAATGCTGGCTCCACCTCCTGCCGGGCGTCTGATGGCTCTGCCCCTCACTCTCAAAGGAAAGAAGAGAGTCATGTACACAAAGTGCTCCAGGACTGACCAGAACTGGTTTGGACTAGGCAAAGGCCTCTCTGCCTTCAGAGAACAAAGGATTTCTGTGTATAAATACTGGGGCCCAGACCCCATGAAATTATGTCACTTCTGGGAAATCAAGAAACCTGTTGCCATGGAGAAGAACCGGAGAAGCTGAAGGAGGAGTACTGCCCCTGTGCTGTTTTGCTGATTGTGGTTGGCCTGCAGTGGTTGCTTTCTGCCAAGGACAGGAGAAAAAAGACTTTGCTGTGCTTTATCATCTTGAAGAAGAGAATCTCCAAGGGCTTGAACTGAGCTTGCCTCCTGCCTGAAGTCACAGGGACACAAAGACTTCACCCCTTCTGTTTGCCTGCATCTAGAACTGCTGTTTTAGCTGCTAACAGAAGGAAATTGCAACACCGACGCCGGCGAGCGACGCCGTAACCTGCACCGAAGCCGTGGGCACCACTCGTGAAGAGCACGACGCACCGCCCCGACTTGCATCATAGGCCCGACGCCTGCTGATGCCGTGCGACATCGACTCCGAAGCCGTCACCGAGGCCGCTGCCTGCACCGGAGCCGAGGACACCGCTCGTGACGCTCACGACGCACCCTCCCGACTCGCACCGCAGCCCCGACTTCACCGACGCCAGGGCTTCATCACCGCTGAGCCGATCCTCGACGTGGGTGACCTCCGAATCCATCGACACCGCACCATCATAAGGAACCGATGCCTCGCCGCCATCTGTGATGTCACCTCCCCGACACAGTAAGGAACCGACGCCTCACCTCCCTGCACTGCGTAAGGAACCGAGACATCACCTCCCCTGGGGTCGTAAGCAACCGACGCCGCCGGCGCCAACGAAGCATCACCTCCCCGATGCCGTGCACCGTCTTTGTTTTCATCGAATTCCAGGTACTGTTCTTTGTGGGTCTGCTCGACTCCGGCCCGACGCCGCGCACCTCGCGGTCGGCGCCCGTACTTCTGGATTTCCACCGGTCACGACGTCGTGATAACTCCAAGTGGAGTTATTTGTTGCTACAAGCTTTATTTTATTGACTATCCTATTTTTTGAAGATAACGTGAACTGTCTCTATCATTTTAAGTCTATTTTTGGGCTTACAGTATTGTGGAATTTTGCTATTGGGTCTTGTGTTAAGTCTATATAAAGATTACTTATTTTTACATACAACCTGTGTGGTGTCCATCTGTAGTGTTTTCACTGTATTACTGTATGTGTTCACAAATGCTTTACACACTGCCTCTGAGATAAGCCTGTCTGCTCGTGCCAAGCTACCAGGGGGTGAGCAGTGGTTATTTTAGGAGTGTATCCCCCTGATCCTGACTAGAAGCAAGGGTACCTATTTGGACAAAGGTGCAAACCATTGCCAACTAGAGACCCCCAGTTCTAACAAGACTCTTTTGAAATAGTTAGGATCTGAGCATCTACTAAGAAGAAACCTAAAAGCGGGCCCCATGGCCATTTGATATCCCAATGGAATGAGTCCAAATTATGATCAGTTAGCAAGTTCCTAATGTGGGTACAGAAGGCAGGCCAGTAATAAAGCTTAAAATGTAGAAGTTGAAATCCACCCTGATTATACGAAAGCTTTATAAAGCGTATACCCTCCTGGCTCTCCTATACCCCCAGATAAAGCTACCAATATCCCCCTCCAATCGTTTAAAACAAATCAGGAACACAAAGTGGTAATGCACGTAAGAGGTAAAGGAAATTTGGTAGAATATTCATTTTAACAATATTACACCATCCGATTATACTAATTGGAAGACGATTCCATGATCGCATCTTGGCTATAGCTAACTGTAGGAGAGGCTCGTAGTTCAATAGAAGGATGTGGTAAACTCTAGTACAAATCTTAATCCCAAAGGTAAGTAGCAGCTGTGACATTCCCGGGAATTGGATTTTCTGCTTGAAAATTAAGCATTACGTATTTTCGAGAGGTTAAGCTTATATCCAGAAAAAGCCCCAAACATCTCAGCCTCGACTGATACTTGGTCAATGGCTTGCAAGGGCTTTGACCAGTGCTTAATTTGAGCCGGTGGCTTCTGGTGCTCAGCACCAGCACTTAATCATCAACACCGGCGCTTTTTTTAAGCACCAGTTAAGGACATATTGATTTATGTTAGGCACGGTGAGATTAAATGATTTGCCACGAATAACAGGATGTTCAGCCAAGACTCAGACCTGGTTCCCCATCTCTGAAGTCTGCAGCACTGGCCATTACGCCACATCCTCTCCCCGCTTTCATGGTTAGTAGTTGGTTCTGTTTTAGGCTGCACTAACAGGAGAAATGGGCTGGTGCAAGCTGCCTCCTGATGAGACCCCCAGCACTTACTTTTTTTACAAATTAACCACTGGGTTTGATGCATATATTGCTATATCATCAGCATATCTGCTTTTTCTCATTTTGGCCCCATTTAGTACACCTGATCATATATTTTGGTTGATAATGAGTAGCCATAGGTAAGGTTCAATATAAAGAGCAAAGAACAGGGGGGATAACACATAGCCCTGGCATATTGTGATATACAACCAACAGGTCCATGTGTTGTCTACCAACCAATAACAGGACTTATGTGGATTTCATTCTGCACACTATTTTACAAAGACGTACAGGGGCCTGATTACAAACACCCTTTGCCAGAAATATGGGATAAAGTGCCTGTTGACTTGCATTATAAGCATATTGCAAGTTACCAAGGAATTCCATGACCATGTAGAGGAACAAGGCTGAAGGCTGAGCTCCTTTATAAGCTTATAGAACTCTGAGAGGACTTACAATATTCTTATCATGTATGGCAGGAGGTACTTTATTACTTATAATATGTGGTCACATCACCAACTGTTCCCCAAATCACTTACAATCAAAGAGAGCATGTTTGCCAACATGAAGAAAAAAAATAGAATCTCTAGGGCAAAATTAAACACATCAAAAAAGCTGTTAGATATTTGCTGCAATGAAGAGGCAGGCACTGGATACATTTTAGATACTTATACGTTACCTTGATGTCCCATCTAAGTTTGAATATTATCTGTTTCACTATGCTTTTAATACTTCTTGTCACAGATTGCACACCAATGATTATCCTTTTAACTCTCAGATATTTTGTAAATCAGTTATCCAAGGATGTGAATATGAACAAGATTGATTACAGAATTGTCATGTCAGCAACTGTAATTCCATTCATTTATGTTTACTTTTTTGTTCCATGATTTGTTTTATCATTTGTTTTACCTTTTTTTAGCATTGGAATGATGTATTATATTTTCTTTTTTCTGATTTCTTTATAGCAATAGACGTTTTGTCCTGCTGTATCCTTTCTTTATTCCAAAATCAATACAAATTCTTAAAATTAAAAAGATATTTGTTGCAAAAGATATTAGAAATCGTCTAATAAAATTGAGTTTCTTTTTAAAAGAAGGGGCAGTAGCATGGAATGTGTAGGATCACATTGAAAGATACTAAATTTTCAATAATTACATAAGGAGAGCAAAAAATAAATGTGTTGCCATAAATATCTCCTTTCTTCTTGTCACTATAAAGCTAAAAAAACAGAGGAGAAGAAAGTAAAGTAACTTTTCATTTTGTTCCTTAGTCAGCTGCTTTATTTATACTCCATGACCTGACTTGCCTTTTCCCTCGGCTACTGGCAGGGCCAGACTGACCTACTGGGCCCCAGGAATCAGGCATTTTAGTGGGCTGGCAAGATGTGGGTTAGTCGCAATGCTGGCGGGGGCCAGTTTTGTTACTGGGGACTTGCCAGCCATGTTGCTACATACAGCTCTTCTAAACAAACAATGCAAAAAGAAATGGTTTTAAAGTGCACCTTAAGCATGCTTTAAAACAATTTGTTTGTGCATCGTTTATTTGGAAGCCCTGCAACTAGGAATGTGGCCAGCAGGTCCCCAGCACAAAAAAAATAGACCCTGTCGCAGTGAATCCGGACCCACCCTTTCAGCTCACTTAAACGCCCAGAAGCTAGTACAGCCCTGGCTTCTGGCAGCAGTCATTGTGATGTCAGAACTCAGCTGTAGTAAGTTGAGTTCTGCCATCATTTCTTTATTTTTGTATCATATAATAACTATCGCATCTGATAAAATCCAACACTGAGGTGTTGAGAATTTATAAGGTGTAATGATTATCACCTGTTCCACCTCTTGGGGAATAAATGCAAGATATTTGTGCTTACCGCACCAAAATATGCTTGTGTACATAAATACTGGCCGTTTTCCCTGTTAGATTCAATCTGCCAAAATGTAATCGGTGAATTGGTGGGATAAACATTGCACAGTTCATAGTTGTGATCCGGTTGCCATTTGACGGGGCACTTGTAATCAGTACCACAATGAATTAAGGGGCATATTTATGAGGGCTTTGTGTCATGCTTGGACCATGCAACATGGTACATGCACAACGCAAACCTCTAAGTCATATATATGAAGCCAGGCAAAGCCATTTTGAGTGGCTTTGAACAGCTTTAAAAACATGGAGTAATGCAACGCAGAGCAAATCGCTGTGTTGCATTACTCTGCTCAAGGGAGGCATTCCATGGGAGTTGCAGTGGGTGTTCCCATGCAAATCCTATGGTTTTGACACAATCTCAGATTTACCAAACCTGGTAAACCTGGGAACGCGCCAAAAAGATACACCTCCCCAGTAAGGCGTAATGAGGAGAAATATCTTTATTTCTCCTTGTTTTTTCCTCTTTCTATGTGTGCTGCATTCTGCACCACACATAGAAAGAGGAAAACGCCTCTATAGATTGTTTTTGTGCAGGAAGCCCCTTCCTGTACAAAAACAACACTGCCTACAGCACAGGCACCCTTGCACCATGGTGTAACCGTGCCTGAATTGGCACTAGGCTGCCAAAACGGGACCAGCACAGGGGGAAAGGACAGGAATTCTCTGCATTGGATAAATGCAGCACATTCCTGCCCTTTCCCTGTGACGCAGGGCAGTGTAGCAAGGTAACTTGCTGCGCTGCCTGCCCTGCGCCACTATTCCCGTAAATATGCCCATAAATATTGGATATTAAAAAGTCGCTGCTAACACTTTTTGAAAGTCACTTTGGTGCAGCAGTTTCATGTCCATCCATGTTGCTGTGAAATTTGGCCCCAAATTTCAGGAAGGGCAGAACCAGTGACACAGTGAGGAGAAAAACAGTTCTGCACACCCTCAGCAGTACTTTCGTGAGCAAAGTTTAAATGTGACGTTAGCAGCATGTCTCCATAAAATATAATTTGAAAAGAAACCTTTTTGTGATGCTCTTTTCCAAAGAAGAAAACGCGTTGGATATTAAAGTAATGTGCTTTTAGATAAAAAAAAATAAAAAATCCCCTCCTTTATTTTCATCTTGTGTTCAGATAAACGTGTATTGCCTGTTATTACAGAGAATAGTTGCCTTCAGTCTCAGAAGTTTCTATTCAACACTAGTAGATACATAGATATGGTTATATGCAAATAAACAAAATACTGTCTGTAGTTGGAACACTCTGCTTTTAATCTGACAGCTCCTCTGTTTTTAAATGCTTTTACCGCGGACGGGGAGATAACAAAGAAATGGAATGTATCATAATCTCTGGAATTATAGAGGCTAAGAATGGCATTTTTTTTTTTTTATATATAAATGCAGGGTAGGCAAGCTGCATCTCAGAAGATATAAAGGAGTTTCATTACATACTTAGAGCTTCCACTTATCTATTCAGTTGAGGCTGCAGCAGGGGCGAAGGCAGCGGCAAGCAGCTTCTCTATTGATGTCAACGTGATAAAAGATTTATGCTACAAAATGTGTGCATAAAGTGTAGTCTCTAGTGAGAATGAAAGTCAAGGCTGATTTATTCTTCAGCATAATTTTAAATGTCATCAGTTAAGTTTAAGGGACACGTTTGCCAATAGGTATTAAGTCCCACATTTTTCTGCCTTTACAACAAGGATTTATTAAGTAACTGAGTTATCCAAAGAGACAAAGAACAGCAACACTGTAGTTCTCTGGGGGTTTCTCAGTTATAAGGAAACCAGTCTGAAAGACTCATATTGTTTTTATCCGAGGTTTGAAATATGGATGGAGTAGACTAATCTGCATTCCGTAACTAAAAAATTGAATCAGTGTCGGCAGAGGTTTTTGATGCTTTTAGCTATTTCTATAGTCTGTCAGATTCAGCTACTGTCACTTAGAAATCTTGCACATATAATAACACTATACACTCCATTTTAATTCTTACTAGGCATTCAGGTGAAATTATATTGGCCTATTGAGGATGGCCATTTGCAGAAACCTGACCAAAATGGCTGCATATAAAGATGACTGCAGACTAGAAAATAGATCAGGGATGCTCAATGTATGGCCTGGGAGCTACTTCTAGCCCTCCTGACTTTTTCATGCCGCCCCCTGGTGTACAGCATGTGGTATCTTCTTCAGCATGGAATGTATGCCCTTTGATGTTCCATGAAATCTTTGCATCCATGGAACCCTCGGATAGCATTAGAATGTGGGGGAGTTATGAGTCAAGGAGGAGAGGGTTCGGGCAGGACGTGGCGTGATGGTTGAGGTGGTGCTTTGTACTTAAAATAAAGATCTCTTTTTAAAACGCCCTTTCAAGCATTATCATTTCATTGGCAAAGACTGGAAAGAACCCAGTGGATGTCACGTCAACTCTGCTACCACCTACACTAGGCCAGACAAAGCCGTGAGGAACGATTGAGGGATCAATTTATGTTAGGATGCAATTTAGAAAAAGCCAAGGAATCCTTTCAGCAAAAAGATAACCCATCTCTGACCGAGGTGGTTACTGTTGCCATGGCATGTGAGCATAGTCAGTCTTGTGTGGAAGAAATAAAAAAAAGGGTGGCAGTCATAGAAATGAAAGTGAGATACATCTGATTCAATCACAAAAGAAAAGTAAAGAACATAGTGGTTATCTGAAATTCTGGAGAGATTATGAGAAAGACAGTAAGAAAGTTCAAGATTGTGGTTTCAGATGTGGTGAGTTTGGTCAGTTTGCAAGCTACAAGGACTGTAGTGGTTGAAAGGCCATGTGCAAGACCTGTGGAAGAAAAGGGGCATGTTACTAAATATTGTAGAAGTGCTGGTACCAAAAACAAATCAGGAAATTACCTGTGAAGAGGTTTTGAGTTGTGAAGAAACAATATTACAGGAGAAAGGGAAAGGTGGTCCCATAGAGATTGTACAAATTGAGGATGTGCTTGTGCACGTCATTTGATTCTGGAGCAAAAATAACTTTAACACCCAAGGAAGTATTTGAGAAAGAATTGAAGGGAAAGGTTATGCTCTACAAACCACACATTTGACCGAAAGGATATGGCGGTAAACCCATCAAATTGTTGGGTTATTTTACTGGGAGCATTCATTTCAAGGATATGTATACAGTGGGAAAGATCAATGTCTCAGTAGTGAGAGGTGGCTCTCTTATTAGTTAGTTCCACCAAAAAACATAAAGATCTTTTCTTGCTCCAAACGAGACCCCAGCTGTAAGGTTGAAACATTCTGCACATATCAATGATATAGTAGAGTACCTAACTATGACAAAGAGCTCCCTGAGTTTTTTTTCAAGAGAAATTAGGTTGTTTGAAAGGATATTTACATACAATTAAGGATATAAAAAGGCCAGTACCTGTTGTATGCAAAGTAAGAGGTGTGCCTATAGTAGTCAAGGACAAGATGAGGGTTGAATTTGAGAAATTAATTGAGAGTGTCATAATTGAGGAGGTTGAAGTGACTGAATGGCTTGTCCCTGTAGTGATGCGAGGCTACTCGTGGACCTGCGTGAGCTGAATAAATGTGTTGTGGTTGATCACTATCCTTTATCCAACATGACCAAAATGTTGTCCATGCTACGGGGGGCAAAATATTTCTCGTCCCTTGATCTCACTTCAGCATATCCCCAGGTGAGATTACACTAAGTCCCTTAAGATTTAACGGCTTTTGTCACCCCATTTGGTACCTTTAAATTCCTTAGAATGCCGTTTGGCCTCATTCAGTGAAACTCAATATTTCGACGGGCCTGCAAAAGAAAATTCCATATTCCTGGCTCTCAGTGTTGGTCTAAGGGCATTCTTAGCATGTGAGAAATCTCGGGAGATATATATCATGTGACCCTTCCAGATGCAGTGGTTATTTTTCCTCATTTAGTTCAATATGAGTTCTGTGTGTTGGAATCTAAGAGGTTTACACACAATTGGTTTTGGAGGTGTCTTATTCGAATTGAAATGAGTCAGGATTCTATAAGCTCTTTCCAATTCTTTTCGAAAACATAAACCATTCATTTGAGAAATCAACGTCTCCAAGAATTAGATACAGGCATTAAAGTCCTGGCCCTCTGAGCCTTCAGGTAGGCAAAAAATGTGAATGTTGAACCTTCTATTCCAGTCTTCCAAGTCCACTATTTCTCTAAGTAATGTTAGAGTGCTGCTCATAATAGTAGTAAGCTGCTTCTTGTGTGAAGATTCACTGTCGTCCAGACTGCTGATTTGATCCTTTGCCACTGCATTTCTGCTGTTGATCTGTTTAACTTCATTTTTATTCATAGTGATATCAGTTTGCATATTGTCTGTATTATTCTTAGTGGAGGTGGCCAGATCATGCAATTCCTCCAATTTCTTAAGTTTCGCCTCCATGGTAGATATTGAATCAGATTATGGTTTAACTGGACAGTAAGGGATAGGTGGACTTGTGCTGATTGAACTGGATGACTGTGAAGGAGCCGTATAGTGATACTGAAATAGTCTCAAGTTTACATGCCAGGGCATACAACTTATGAGGTGATAGATGATGTGCTAATAACAAAGAGGGACTGCACTTTCAGTAGGTCAAAGAGCAAATTTTGTAATGACTGTGTGCAAGGATTAAGGTCCAGGTGCTGTTAAGGTCACAGTCAGTAGGTTTTGGTATGATGACGTAGCCCAAAATGGATATTTGAAGCCCAAAGAAATCAAGGTGAAGCAGATTGGGCTATGTTAATGGGGTTTTATTGCGGACTAGGAACAGACTAGGAATATATTAGTTATGGGAGACCTTAATGCCACTATTTCCAACCATGCAATACAACTGTTTTTTGATAGTGAAAGGGAGGAGTCCTTGAATATTCTGATAGCAAACATCCCAATAGGCTCCAGAGTAAATAAAAGAGGTTCCTCTTGCTGGAAACCTATAAGGAATTTGAGGCCATCATTGTAATGGTAGAGTAGATTATGATATTCCGGTCTGCTCGACTAACAGTTTGCCTCATGGTACCTCAATAATCGATTATATTATAGGCTCCTATTAGTTTTTTCCCCTTTAAAGAATTTAATGGTGATTAATAATACTTGGAGTGACCATAGTATCTTTTTATTTATTATTGATGGTAACTATGGGACTAAATCCCATTGGTAGAATGGCGAGGAGGAGGTGGTACGCCTAAATGTTGTTAATGACAGGGTATCTTGGAATTTGTGAATACATTGTGTCTGTTTAGTGAGTTAAGAAGAGCCATAGAGAAAATTTCTGTACAATGTTGGATCACAGTAGATTCTTTTACAAAAGATATACAAAGATTTGCTAGGGCTAGTTTGATCTTTACCAGTGAATACTTGTAAAAAACTTAGAAAGGGTGGAAATACCCAAACAGGGGTTTTATTTTTAACAGGTTGAATAACAAACTCCAAAGGCGACAATTCATCTATTATTCAAATGAACACAGTTAAAATATAAATTGTTTTAGATGGAGGAGAAGGTTGTTGGTCTCAAAAAAGGAAACAAGCAGATAGGAGGTGGGTAGAAATCATGGAAGCTGTTAAACCAAAAAATGATAGATCCTTCAGGTAAATTATCAGGGAATGCTGTGGTAGTACCTGTAAGCCTAAAATTAATAACATCCCTAGTGTGGAATGGTGTAACTACATGTCCTCGCTCTATGCTCCGAATAACTCAGAGAACAATTTGATGGGCTGCAGTTTGTCGAATTCGGAGATTAGTGATATGGAGGGTGCTACTCTTCCTTATCCATCTAGGTCACAAGTTAAGGAGACTCTCAGTGGCGGTAAGTGTATGGCAGCAAGAGGTCCTGACCAGCTGCCTATTACAGTTATTAAGTTTGAGGTTGATCTATGGGCTATTTATTTGGCAGCGCTGTTTTGATTCTCATACCTAACCGGGGAGATATCTGCTTCATGGAGGGGCAATATTGTACTTCCACTACACAAAAAAGCCCCCTCCCTAGTATTTATAGGCAGACCACACACCTAGGTGCAACTGGGAACATTTTTGTAAGCCTACATTGAGCCAGCTACAGGGTTGGGCAGAAGAAAAACACATTGTGTCCCTGGAACAGGTTGGTTTCCGACCAAATTGTTCCACCTTGGATAATATAACTGCATTGTATCTTACTGTGGAAAAGTATGTCCATAAATAGGGCATGCCTGTTTACGTGGCATTCAGTGATTTTTTTACCACCTTTGACAGCGTAAACAGACTTACCCTGTTGAGGAAACGTAATGCTTAGTGGTAATCTTCCACCATAAATTGAAACTAAAAATGGCCGAAAACAAGGTGCCGTCTGGCTCCCCTTCTTTTTTCACTATACATGTCTGACCTGACAGGGCTGATGACAAACATGGGGGGTTTGCCCCAAATGAAAAGCCTTACCCAATGGGGTTACTACTTTACACAAATGATATTGTGCTACTTGACCTGACTCCAAAAGGGTTGCAGAAATGTCTTAATGTCATAGCAACATATGCTGATAGCGATTATTTATTTAAAAGCTAGCATAAATAATAGTAAAATCATGAAGATTCATATGAAGGGCTGTCACTCAATGACGAGCTATAGATGGCTTTTAGGTAGCGTACCTTTAGAAATAGTTAAATCAAATCCCTACTTATGGGAAAATTCCTAAGCTAATTTATCTGAATAAGAACATAGTGCACATTTGATGAATAAGGCACTGTCCCATGCAAATGCACCTAATGCACTTTATGGCACTACAAGCCGAAGGCCCTTTATCTATTAACTGTATATAAGATGAAAATTCCCCCAAGCTGTTGTATGGTGTAGAAATTATAAAAGTTGAGCACTGACACTTTATGAATATAAGGGAAGATTCTGCGTACCATTTATAATGTAATCACAATGGTGTCAATCGAGGCATTACGGATTGAAATGTGTCTGGTAAGAACCTTTATAAGAGACTGGCAGCCATAATATGTTGAGGTTATTGTCTTTTTCATCTGAAGGACAAAACCTTGAGAAAGCTTATAAGTTCTGCATGTTTTAATTCTGCAAGGGGTGATTACATTTGATGACTAATCTCTTACATGCACTTGAGCACTTTAACCTAAAATTGGTAGGTTTGCAAGACATGAGTTAGTATACTGTTAAAGGTTATCTGAAATCTTTTATGAAACATTGCTGCTTGGAACATGATATCCGCCTCTGTGGGAGATTCAGAGTCTTGGTGAATTATTACGGACTGGATGTGTTTCGGCCCCGCAACCCTATATAAGCTGGAAACTGGAGCATAGTGCCGATGTATGTTAATGTTTAGACTGAACTGTCTTCCCTTAATCTGTGTCACTGATGATTGGCGGCAAATAAGTTGGGCCAACAGGATGTGCAATTTATGCAGGGGTGCCGTACAAATGGTTGATTATGATTTATTGGCTTGCCCTGCATAAAAATCACCCACATGCTGTTTTTTAAAACCCCTTTTTGTGAAATATGGTATCAAATCAGCTAGAGCAGCTCCTCATATGTTATATAGCCCGGTCAATGAAATGATGAGCCATTGCATTTTTATATTTTTTTAAAGTTTTTAAAAAATGTCTTAAGTCTTATATTACGTAGATTAATTAATTTAAAAAGTGTTATAGACTTATCTTTTTTGATGTATTATGTCTTGATTTTTTATGTTTTATTACTTTCAATATCTTTAAAGATCTAAATCTTGGATTGATTGAAAAAAGCCGTAATAACATAGGAGCAATAGCTGATCTTAATGGTTGCAAAACAGTTCTATGTTCCATAGGAGTAAAATGTATGAGTGTGTAATGAGCGGGGTTTTTGATTTGCAGTTAGTAAGAAAGAAGCCCAGTCTAGCCTAAAGGTAGCCCAAATATTTAAGATTATAAAAGCTCAGAAAAAGATCAAATTTTCATCAAAACAGCAGGATTTGCTTGCAGGTAGGCACTCCCATGACTCTCAGAGATAAAGATCACTCATCTCATAAAGTTAAGTAACATTTCGATGATTGGTAGCTTTAATAGTCCATAGTACCCCATAAGTAGCCCTAGTATGAAAGGATGCAAAGGTATAAGAAATAAATGATCTTTTTACCCTCAAAAGGGCAGCATCTCCATAAATGTAAGTAATATTCTGGCTCACAAAAGCAGAGATCACTCATCTCAGGGATATGCAATAGTAGGAGGTTTGGTAGGATGGGCAGCCCAACATAGCCCAAAAGTAGCCCAAGTTTGGAAAAAGGTTGAAAATCTTCTTTCTCTGTCAAAAAGCCACATATTGCAAAAAGGTAAGCACTCCTATGATCAGTAGAAGTAAAAATTACTCAGCTCCTTGTGGTAGCGTCATGGCAGCGGTTCTCTGTTCATCGAGGACGTCAGCGTAGGCATCACAGGCAAGGCAAAAACTGATGTTTTGGGGTAAGAAATTAATCCTCAGGTAATCCACCACTGCTTTCATCCCAGCTGGGGGTTCAGAAGCATCATGGGTGTGCTCTAGGGCACTGTATCTCCAACTCTGGGTTAGAGCTGCTAAACTAAGTGGCCATTGTGAACAGTGACAAAGCCATGCCCCATAATTACATTGCTTTTTATTTAATCTGCCCACCACTTTAATAATTATTAATGCAAAATAACAACATGTCATTATTTTACTTCAGGTAGGAATTTATTTTTTAATTTAAACTTCAGAAAAATAATTTTAATTTAAGGTAATATATTTAAATAATTAAAAATGTGATTCAAAATTAAGTTAATAATGTTGCACTATTGAGTCTTTTGTTCTACATGCGAAATAAATAGAGAATATTAGGCTACAATTATATTTGATATAAAACATTTTTACCAACTTTTTCAAATGTTGATAGCATTTTTAGTTTCCCCATAATTAACTTACTGAGAACTTCAACCAACACCAGAGAAAAATATAGGGAACAATTAACATTTTTATTTGACTCCCCAAAAATATTTTTACGTTGAATATTAAACTACATCTAGGCCCATATTTATCAATATTTAGTGCACTGCAGCAAGCCACCTTGCTCCGCTGCATGAAAGGTATAGGGCAGGAATGCGCTATATTTAACATTATACAGCACATTCCTGCTCTCTGCCTGCTCTAGCACACAAACTGTGGCCTAGCACCAACGCAGGCACCCTTGCACCATGGTGTAAGGGTGCCTGCATTTTAAGCAGGAATGTTTTTGTGGAGGAAGGGACTCCTTCCTCAGAGATATGTTTTCCTCTTTCTAAGTATGCTCAAGAATGCAACACACTTAGAAAGAGGAAACAATGAGAAGAAATAAAGATATTTTTCTTAGTTGAGGCTTTGGTGTAGAGGCGTACAATTCTGATGCATTTCCAGGTCTTATAGTATTGGTAAATTTGGAAACGTGTCAGAATGAATGGGTGGATGCGTGGAAACGGCAATGTCCCACCCATAGCAAGCCTCCCTGCCACAGTCATGCAGGGCCACAAAAGGTTTTGTGTCATCCTTGTGTTCCCTTGCGTGGTGCAAGGGTGATGCAAAACCTTGATATATATGGGTCCTAGAGTTTGCTGATCTAAATATGGTCTCAAGCCAAGAAATCCCTTCTAATAGCTTTACCCTGGTGAAATCCTGGTGGAATCCTGGTGGAATCAGCGCCGGGACACTCTTTTGAGTAGCTGTGCGCTCTACAAGTACCTTATAACATAACATAACATCCTGAGAAAAATAGACATTGTGGCCTGACCATAGTGAATGCTTCTTCTCTTTAGCATCCACTAGCACCTTCATAACATATACGAGCCCAAACTATAAGACACTAATTTCTCTGGCTTTGCATTTTTATAATATGATGATCCAATGCTAGCTCCCAAAAGACTCTCCATGATGGTTCAAATCTTTGCATATACCCACTTACAAGTAGCACCATGGGAAATACTCCAGGCTCTTGAAAGGTCAATTGAACTTTTCCACCGTGCTTAAATTTCCTCTAGGAAATAGTGCATCTTGTGGTCCGTGTTTAAGCCACACTTCACTGTTCTGAGACGCATGATCCAAGTTGCCTCTGTGCGTCGTAATTTCAGCTCCCTATTTCCCCCCCTCGAATTGCCCGTACTTTACACTACTGCAGTTTCCAGAATTTATCCTTTTTCCGGTCCGTGGTTGAGCCTTATACAGACATCACGCTGTTACACATTTTATTTTTCGACTCACTCACAAGTTGGTGCAGAGTTACTATTCTCCTCCATGTGACTTCTTTTCTTGACATAGGCATGGAGATAGAACTAGACGGCATGTCCGTAGACAGTATCCATGGATATTCTTTAGCGTAGCGGGCCACGTCCGGTGGTTACACAGGGACTCTACTGTTCCCAATGTTAACGGTCTAGTGTTCAGTAATTCCCAGCATACATAGAGACTTCCCTGCTGTTGGGAATCTACTTCCGGGTCGATTGAGAAACCTTGGAGTGGCGTGGTTGGCGTACTCGCTGTCACAAGTAAGTTCGGAATTAAAACGGGGACATGCGAGGGGGGCACCTCTGTGTTAGAGGACTTAATTTTGGGTGCTGATAAAGCCCTTGATATTCTCGTTCCAGATAGCCGTACTCAAAATCTGAAGAATGATTTATTCTCTATTTTGAACACCGCATACAGAAATACTCACCTATTAGGTGAGATTCGGGGGCATGCCTTTTGGACTATTTTTAATTTAACTATACGTACAGTCACCTTGTTGCATTAACTCATACATTCATAGCTCTGCCCACTTCTTTCTATATAGGGCTTCGTCCATCACCAGGACAACATCTATGAAGGTTTTAATTTACTCACCAGCCGGGATGGAAGTAGAACCGGAAGAGAGGTGAGAGTTTTGTCTCACCTTCTCTTCTATCAGCCCAGACCACCATATCTGTGGTCTCTTTATTAACATATTTTTTTTGCTCATGTCACCATTTCCTATTTCCAACTTTTTGCATTCTCACGCCCTTTAATGCATGATTCACCCAGGATTTTATTCTTAGATCTCTCTCCATTATCCCACTAAAGGGATTAAAAATACTTTTTGCTCACTATTAAATTCCGCATGACCTTGTAATTTTTGCATGTATAGTTAGGTTCAGTTCAGACCTACTATTAACTTTCAGGGAATATTTTCCCTGCCGCTCCAATGCATGTTCACTCGTATGCATGCATACACCCACCAGGCATGAGGACTACCTTCCTCATCTCTTCAATCACAACAGTTGGGGGATATTTTACCCCTACTCACCCTATAATATTGTTTATCTTCATATCATTTGCAACTGGAAGTGAGTGTTTCTCTGTCTTCCAGGTCTTTGCTTCTCTCCCTTTCTCTCTTTGTACCGGCTTGACGGTCTTGTTAAGTTTGTTTATACCCACCACTGGCGTTCATGGAATTCCATGTATGATTATGTTAGGGGGTCTAGTGAACTTTCTGTTGACCCTATTATGTTCAATGTGTTAACAATAAATACAACAGTATGCTTCCATGAAATATCTGGGCACTGTAATATAGGTCCACATCTTTCACTTAAGGGTTCTCACCTTTCAGAGTATGGTATGTGGTGAACATACTACATTGTATTACTTTATAACATATTATGTCCCATTGTACATCTTTTCAGCCCTGAAGAAGTCGTGGGGTACATCCCCAGACGAAACACATGTTGGCTGGGCTACTGTTCGGATTAAAGAAGAAAATACAATTTTGACCACACAGTTTTTTTTATGTCATTTGTATGATATATGTACACTTGATCTCCTGAAGGATTGTATACTATGTCAAAACAAGTTTTGTATTTTAGCATGTGCACAGGCTTGCCATAAGCATTTCTAATAATGTTATTCACATCTACAATTTGCCACTCTACAATGTATTTCGGTTTTACTAAAGATATTCACGCAATTTGTGAGTAATTTCTAAAACGCGCATTTCATCTGAACATGTCCTAAAGTGTATTTTGAATAGATTAAGGTATGTTGAATTTTAAATCCATGGTCATTTCTCTCGAACTCCCCCCCTTTTGATCATGTATATCATCCCAATAATTGGTTTCACCTCCACAGCGGGAATGTAAAATGCAGTTTCATCCTCCATTGTATCCCGTCTCTTTCTCTTTACCCCCCCCCTTGTGTGTTTTTGTGTTTTCATGTAATCGTCATTCATTATTCCCACTAAACCCATGTCCTTTTCAAAACGTCTTGCTTGGTAAGCATCACGTCTCTTACGGAGTATAAATCTACAGGGCTTATATAGGACATAAAGGAGTATCAGGCATAATCCGACAATCAGTATGGGCAGTAATATTGCTTTTATTATTGCCTTCCCAGCTGTTGAGAACCAGTTGCCAATTGTATTTAAGGTTTCCCGAAATTTTCATATAGACTTGGTGTTTCCAACTCTTGCAATTCAGGTCTCAAGTTTGATACATTTAGTGCAAAATCAGCTATTTTCCTACTCTCGTCTGGGATATATGAACAGCAGTGAATTAGCCTCAGCATGTGACATACCCCCCCTTTCTCGGCCAACAGGATGTCTAATGTGAGACTGTCTCGCAAAACCATAGACCTTATAGCAATTAGTTCTGTATTAATTAGTAATAAAGCTCTAGATGTACTAGTTGCCATTTTGTTCACTACTGTTGCTAGTTTTTGGATCTTATCATTATTTAATATTATCCCCACTTGTGGTATCACCGCTCCAAATATATCTCCTGTTATTGAAGCTGCATTTCCTGCAATTCACTTATGTCTATGTGGTGGTGTTAGGGTTATTGCCTCTATGCTAGTGACATGATGCATTTTTGGAAAAAATATACATAAATAGCATGTTCCTTCCCAGTCAGCAGGTAATGAGAAGTAGGTATTTTGTGCACAAATGTAGTATACCCCAGGAATAACATTTTCTGCTGCGTGTAATATTTGCCAAATTCCTCCCAATAGTTTAAATGTGTGGTTTCAACTGCTAATTCCTACATGCCTTCTTCATTTTTGTGTTTGTCTCTTATAAAAATAAACCTTCTCTTTATGTTGGGCATCTAATCTAAGTTTTAGATATGTTAATTTTCTTCTAAATTAATTTTCCTCCTTTTTCCACACATTTTCTAATACATCTTCCTTTTGGTCAGCAGTCTTTTCCATGTACATGTATCTTTCTTCTAACATCATGATATATCCCTTTTCTTCAGGATGCATTAGACAAGTTAGATTTCTTTTGTAAGTCTCTACAGTGTTAACAGGTAAATGGGGGAAGAAATAATACCAAGCTGTGCCCATTGTTTTTCTGTGCAGGTGTAAATTCATGCTTTCCCTCAGAGGGAATTGTGACACCACTAAATCATAATTGGAGTAAAAATATTCAAAATGTTCCCGCCTATAAACTAATGAAAGCAAAATGCTACATGAGATTGCATGCGATAGTGGTAATTGATAGTAAGCGACTTCCTCTGAAACTGTAGATGGTAAATGTGCTTGTTCTGCTGCTTGTTCTTCGGCCTGCTCTCTTGCAGGTGCCACAGGTCGGTTTGGTTTCTCCAATTGTGCTGCAACCACTAGTGCTCCTCTTTCAGGATCATACACCAACAAACCTTCCTCAGGATTGTTCACTCTCCGAGTGTGAGGGGCATGAATCCAATTTGGAACTCCAGCACATTTAACAGCAGTGTTTGTCATAAGCAGAATTTGGTTGGGTCCTTTCCATCTGGGTTCAAGACAAGTCTTGATGATGACCCAATCTCCAGGAGTGAGGTTGTGGCACTGCTCGTGATGGGGATTTGGGGTAGCAGCTGATACCTGATGAGAAACAGAATGAACCACATGAGCTCTGCAGTAGTCCATGATCATATCATCAGTGATGTTCACCAAAGCATTAGTTGTAACAGCAAGCAACCTCATGGCTCTTCCCATGAGAATTTCATGCGGAGATAACCCTGCCTTTCTGTATGGAATACATGGGATACTCAACAGGACCAAGGGCAATGCATCTGGCCGTTTCAATGATGTCGAAGCACAAACCTTCGCTAATGTGGACTTTATTGTTCCATTCATCTGTTCAACTATGCCTGACACTTCCGGTTTGTTGCTGCAGTGTAATTTGTGTTCATTTTGTAAAGCAGTATATAGCATGTTCATCACTTCGTTATTGAAGTGCATCCTCTATTTGACTCAAGAAGGACTGCACTCCGAACCTTGGAATGATTTCCCTTAGAAACAGTTTAGCTATAGTGAGGCTGTGATTTCTCCTTGCTGGATAGGCTTCCACCAATCAGGAGAATACACAGAAAATTACAAGGATATATCTCAACCTATTTTGAACAGACATCTCAATAAAATCCATTTGTAACCTGTTAATGGGACCACCTGATCTCACTAAGTGCGTACCTCTGAATGGTGTATTTTTCCCTACATTCAGTTGTTGGCATGTAACGCATCTCCTCCAATTTTCTTCAGCAATTATTCAGAATCTTGGATGGAACCAAATTTGTCTGAAGAGCATCATCATTGCATCTCTCCCCAAGCGTATGTACCCATGACAGCACCTAGCCATTAGAAACTACAAGCAATCTGGCAACACTGGTCTCCCATCTTCCGACATCCAAATGTAGTTTGCATTTTTTGGACAACCTGCCTTGATCTACCCATTTTGTTCCATTTCTGTTACTGTTTCTTGTACTCCCTTCAATTCTTCCAAAGTATCAGTTATTTCCATCATCATGCCAAAGGCACATTCTTCATCAGTTCTGCAGGTGAAACCATCATTTACTGTAAAACCTCCATTGATTTTGCATGTTAGCAAGGCACAATACCTAGCTACTGAGTCAGTGTATGCCAACGTGTCTACTGCCTTTTTGATGTCCAGGACACTTGACAATGGCAAATTTCTTAGGCAATTGTAATGCTTCAAATAGATTCTTCACATGTTGCTCATTTCTGATGGGCGATCCTACTGAAGTGAGAAAGCCCTTTTGTATCCATAATTGCCCAAAGTTGTGAACTACACCAAGGCCGTATTGGCTGTCCGTAAAGATGGTGACTTTCAATTGTGAAGATAAACCGCAGGCTCGTGTAAGAGCAACCAGGTCAGCAACTTGTGCAGAAAAGACAGATTGGAGCCAGGAGGCTTCAACCACATTGTTTATAGTGCACACAGCATATGCTGCTCTCAGTGTGCCATCATTACTTAGCAGGCATGAACCATTAACAAATAGGACATAATCCGGTTCAACCAGTGGTTCATCTTGGATGTCTGAACGTGGCTCCATACATAGTTCAGTGACACTTAGGCAATCATGCTCAAAATTATCATCGTTGTCTTCTTGATCAATTGCAGGCAAAAGAGCAGAAACATTCAGCACATTACATTGTCTTATAGGGACGTTCTCAGGTGCAAGAAGACTTTGCTCATATTTACTAAGTCTATTATGTGTCAAGCACTGTGTTTTCGTTCTGGTAAGCAATAATTCAACATAATGAGAAACCATCACAGTCAATGAGTGTCCCATCACCAACTATTTTCTCTTTTCCAGACTTACACTCACCACGGCCATTGCCTTCAGGCAACCTGGGAGTCCTGACGCTACAGGGTCAAGGGTCGTTGAAAAGTACGCCACAGATCTTCGGGCTCCTCCATGCATTTGCATTAATACCGAAAGTGCACGCCCATCTCTTTCACTGCAAAACAGAGTGAAATCTTTGGTATAATCTGGCATTCCTAAGGCTGGGGCGTGACACAATTTATCTTTCAGCTCCAGGAAGGCTTTCATACATTCTCTATCCCAAGGGATTGGATCTGACACATCTCGATGTGTTAACCTCAAGAGGGGTTTTGCTGCCAGTGAAAAAATTGGTATCCATTGTGGACAGTAGCCAACCATTCCCAAAAACATTTGGAGCTCTCTCTGTGTTCATGGTGGATTCATCTGCAAGATGGTTTCCACTCTCTCTGGTGACACCTTTCTGACTCCCATCGTAATTATGTGTCCCAAATAGAGAACTTTTTTTAACAGTACTGCAGTTTACCTGGAGACACTGTAGGCCTGATTACGAGTTTAGTGGTGCGACGTCAGGCCCGCCCGGCCACCACACCGCCAAACCCACATGAGAACCGCCCGCCATATTATGAATTGTTTAGTCACTGGTGGGCGGCTTCTTTGGCATTTCCATGGTGGTGCCTATAAAACAGGCATCAAGGGAAGTTTCAGCACAGCATGGACTGTTAATTCCATGCCATGCTGGAACTGAGGGGTGCATGCACACAGGGGGGCACATGTTAGACCCACTTGTGTGCATCCACATGAAGTGAGGCGCTCCTCACCACCACTGTTTTCATGGAGGAAAGACCTCCATGAAATCAGTGGTGGTGAGGAAAGCAGTAATATGCTTAGCGGGACAGCGGCGATCCTGCCAAGCATATTACTGCCTCAAGACTGCTGTGCCCCCACCATAGAATGGTGTGTCCCTGGCAGAGTCCCAGGGCTGCACAACCATCAAGGTCATAATGTGTCACCCCTCCACCATGAGTTTGGCGGTCTGAGGTCCGCCAGACTCATAATTAGACCCTTTTTTGTGTCCATTCTCTGCCAGCTGATTCAATAATGCAATTGTGTCATTTTTGCAAGGTTTTCGAGACTCTGAGGCTATCAGCAAGTCATCGATGTACTGTACCAGCACCAAATCACAAGGCATTTGCAAAGACTCAAGAATTTTCTTTAGAATCTGACTAAAAATGGAAGGGCTCTCGGTATACCCTTGAGGGACACAACACCACATGAATGTACTCTGTTGGAACACAAATGAGAACAAAAACTGGCTATCTTCGTGCAAAGGCACTGAGAAGAAAGCCTGACATAAAACGTCTGTAAACCATTCTGCAGGTTGTGGAATTTGAAAAAGAAAACTAGCACAATTTGGCACAACGGGGAAACAAGACACAACAATCTCATTCCTTTTTCTCAAATGCTGTACTATTCTATAGTTCCCATTTGGTTTCTGAATTCTTTCAATATACCCTTTTGAAGCATATCTTCTATTACAGGTTGTATCTCAGCAATTGTTTCTGTGGACAATGGATAAGGTGGTGTTCCTGGGAAAACCGCATTTGGCTTTATTTGGATATGGACTGGTTCTACACCTTTTATGAGTCTGATATCTTTCGCTGTAAAATCGCAAACTTCAGGATTCCCTGTAGTGCTGAAATACTCTGGTAGTTCAGCAACTGCCAACATGGTAAACATCCCTACATCAGTGGTTTGTTTAATTAATTTGAAATCCACATCTTCATCATGAGTTTGGAAAGCAACATCGTACAGTGTACAATAGATTGTACAATTCAGTTTGCACAATAAATCTCTTCCTAATAAATTCAATAGACTGGAATCACAAACTACGAATTGGTGTTTTTCGTCAATGGTTCCTATTTTACTGAGAAACTTTTCTGAAATTGGATTGGACATTTGTTTATTTGTAACTCCAACACCCTGAATTGTTCTTCCAGAGAAAGGTAAGTATGGAACGTCCACTGTTCTAACTGAGTATCGGGTAGGTCCTGTATCAATAAAAATGATACATCGTGACCGTAGACATTTGCATCTACATAAGGGCCACTTTGGTCTACCTCTCGGACTGCACCAAGTACACAGTCCTCTCCCTCTCTCAGGCACCATCATTGTGGGTTTTTGAGAACCAAACTCACCCATTTCAAACAAAGGAAATTGTCCTAACACATCCTGATTCAAGTTCTGAACTTATGGCATGACATTTTGATTTTGATTCCGGTTTAATTTTGGTAACTGATGTAAATTCATTCGGGGATTTCCTATTTGACCTGACACAACATGAGTAATTTTATTCTGGCCATGCATTTCATTTTGAAACTGACGTATCTGCATTCTTTGGCCTTTCATTCCCTGTACATTTTGAGTCTGCCCTGCAATATTTTCAGGATTAAATTGACATTCTTGCTTCCAATGCCCCAACCTATTGCAAATGTGACAAGCAGTAACCTTCATTAAAGCGGCAATATCGGTTCTGGAACCCACACCTGTAAGAACACCTCTACCTTGTCCCTGGGATACTTGCATTCCATTTGGATTTGTCACAAATCCTGCTTGTGGGGCAACAACTCCTGCATCATACCCTGACCTCCAGCTATCGATGGAAATGGAAAACCCTTTTGAACCAACTTCGTCTGTGCTAACTTGAACTTTTCATTAGTTCTTCTCTGCTTCATATCCAGTTCATCACTGCAATATTTTGCATATCACACAATTTAATCTAATGATTTTGACTGCCAACAGATGACATTTTGTGTGATGTGTGAACTAATCTCAGGCTTTAATCTCAGAACAAACTGTGACACAAAAATCCCCATATCCTTCCCTTCAGGATATTTACTTCCACTATGCCATTTAAACACCTGCAACAACCTTTCATAGTATTCGTGGACAGTATTTTTTAGTTCCTGAGTCATTCTTTTAATTTTTAGCCAGTCAATATCCTTAGGAGGAATCTTCCCATTCAAGAAAGTTATTATTTCCTCACATTTCTCCATCACTAAAGGTGACAGAGCTCCTGTTCCCTTCTCTCTCTGGGGCTCAGCCTTTGGCCATTGTACAGAAATTTTACACTCAGACCACATATCTGCTGGAACCTCAATGTCTAAGAATGTATCCAGGCCTCTTCACAACACTTTTGAAATTTGAACAAACCTTTCCACCTGATCATACCATTGCACTGGCTTGTCTCATAGCTTCGGAAAATTGTTTGTGAATGCAGTCAAATCACCTCTAATCCATGGAACATGTGCATAAGTACCCCCAACTACTTCTTTCAATGGATATTCTGCTGTTTCTCCCACTACATCATTCCTCACTTCAGTTTCCCTCTTTTTCTTTTCATGCTTCTTTGCCCACCTAAGTTCTAGCTTCTCCCCATCCTTCCATCTACGGATAGATTTTATTAATTCGATAATCTGGAGCCCTCAAATTTTCAATAGTTTGGTCATCTCATTATTGGTGAGATCAACATCATATTTCTTTGCTATTCCTGCCAGGTAATTATGTGTAGTTGCAGCTCTGTGAGTAATCTCCTTACATAAAAAGGTAAGTTCTGCTCTTTCGTATTTATCTAAATGATCAAATTCCAAGCATCCTCTGATTAATTCCTCTAAATAGATTTTTAGTTTTGGAATGTCTAAAGGTTTATCCTTTTTAATGTATGCACCTTTTGGAGGCTCTGCAGCTTCTGCCCTTCTTTCCCTTATCAAATCCTCAATCCAAGCTGGTAATCCATCATCACCACTTCCAGGAAATTCACTAGAATTCAATGGTGTCGTAAAGACCAAAGTTCCTCCTCCATCTATCAAAGCCTGTAACTTTTGTTGAGGTCTCCACAGCACTAGCTGTGTGTTCTGTGTAGTCAGTATTTTGACAACTGGAGTCGTCATGACCTCTGGGCTTTGTTCAATCTGTGGTGGTACAGTAGAGGTCACTTGTGACATAACTGGGTCAGTATCATTGTAAATCACAATTATGGGATGCCTCATTACTGATGGAGCAATTTGCAAAACATGTAATGGTCATTAAATTGGGGCATGTTCTGGTAGTACTGGGGCCATAGGCACAGTTTGACTCGCACCAATACTTATTTCTCCTGGGTCACTGTAAGTCACAGGAGGTGGTCGGGGAGACAACATTTCTTCTAGTAACTCATCTCCTAAATCAGTATCTGATTAACCCCCTTCTAGCTTAACTTCATTTTTCCCCTTCCCCTTAAATTCAGATATAAGAACTGGATACAGTCTAGTCCCTTCAATAATTCCCTTTCTCCATCTACGCTGTCTTCATCCCATTGTGCATTTGCATAATTCTTCATTGCCCTACCTGCTCTCCTCTGATATTTTTTCATCTCTTCATCTCTTGCAACCTTTTCCCAAATTTGGAAAGCTTCATATAGCATGGGTCGAGGTGTTGGCTTCATTTTATACAGTTTTCCCCTTAAATGATCTAAAATTCTGGTGTTAAAAGTTCCAAACTTAGGGAAACGCAATGAATCCTCTGTATTCTCATCCATTGTTTGAACCACAAACACAAGTTTATTCCATGCTCAGTAGTCTCTATGGCAACTCCTCACCTTTCAGAACAGGAATAGTAACACTTCCTTTCACAATTTTTATAAAATCCCCTAAACATTTCATTTTCAAATCAGTTTTACCAAATCGTTTTTGTGAAACCGAATGTTTTGATTTTGCTCCGTATACGTCAGATTTCCAAAGACCAATCAAATAACAATTTGAACTTTCAGCAGATCTTTATCCAATTCGTGATCCAAACTTAAAATCACTATGTCTGATACTCAGTGTGGCTCAAAATAGCAACCGACCAATACCAGCACGAAACACACCAACTAGCCAATCCCAGGATGAACACTGTGAGTCAATTTCTCACTCTCCACTGCATCCACCCTCCTTCACAATTTTCTCTATTATTTTTGGCTAATCTTGTTTGCTTAACTCCTTTCTAACAGAAATATTTAGATCTCCATTCACTCAGAAAGAATCCACAATCGCAAGTGACTTCTCGACCAGCGAAAATTCATACCAATTAATGCAGCTTTTACCCTATTGCACAATAAGGTTTCACCAACATTGAAAATATTAGTCAACTGCCAACACTTGTCCCTACTGCTACTGATGGGAATGATTATGCCTCACACGCCACATCTATAAATCTCTTTGTAAACAAGATTAATATCCCAGAATCTTTCGACTCTTGGAGCCTGAAATCATCTTCTTCACAATGACAACTTTTAATACTGTTCCTGTAAATACCAACTTGTCCAAATATAACACATTCACTCTACTCTCACAATCTTAATTACAACATTATTCTCCCTATTTATACTCACAATTCCAAACCCCAATCTCCAAGACCGTAACTGCTTGTCACTCCATCCGGATTCGGGCACTGGAAACAGGAATATTGGGACTATTAAAATATACTTTGGGTATTAATTTTGAAGCTCAATTATGGGTGTAAAACCATCAATCTGCTACCAGAAACTGCTAGTGCCCAAAAGACTCTCCATGATCATTTAAACATTTACATACGCCCACTTACAAGTATCACCATGGGGAATCCTCCAGGCTCTGGAGAGGTCAATGGATCTTTTCCACTGTGGTTAGAATTAGAGCCCCCTGTAAAATTAAAGTCACCAATACATCAGAGTCTTTATTACTTCTGATGAATCAATGATGAGAGGTTTACAGAGTTTTAAAGGCTTTATTAAATCTATAAGATTAGAATTTCAAATATTTGTATTCACTTAAGTAGTTTACAGAATTAGCAATAAAGAAAGATTAGTCATGAATAAGATGATGTGTTCCATAAAGAAACAAAATAAGCTAAATAAAGGGCATATTCTAAATAAGAACCCATGAAGAGTTTCATTGGAAAAGAGTGGTAAATAAGGATAGAACTTCTCATGAAGAGTAGTTCTTGGTAGCTCAGCCCTGTTTCCACAATTGCAGTAGCAACTGTTTAGAAACGCGATCTCTGCAGCAGCATCGATCACAAATTAATAAAGAATCACCTCAAAGTACCTAAGGAAAATGAATCAACTCTCCATGGAGAAGAGCCTCGGGCAGAGGAGAAATCCAGCAGCAAGTCTACTGGATGGGTAAAGGGAAAATAGAGTTGTGACACATCTAGCTAGTTAGGAACACTCATAATTATAACCTTTCAATACATGTATCGAATCTTGTTGACACCATCACTCAATGTCAGAACAGCTCGTAAGGTGTTGTCAATCATACGATGCACCTTCTTCCAATTCCCACAGTCTGCACTCTCGTCCTCTGGATTGATCCAGTTTGTAACATAATTGTTACATGAGAGAAGGATCCCATGAGAAGCCTCTTACTTAATCTAAAGAAATTATCAAGTTCAATGCAGAAACAATGGCTAGTCAGCGAATATGAAAATATATCAAGTTAGTTCTAAAGCAGCATTCATAAATCTACATCATCATTTATTCTTTACAGTTTCAATAAGTCTATTATTCTTAGTGGAAATGATCTAACATGGGGTGAGAAAAAGTAAATGAACATGATATCAAAGTCAGCACACCTCTAAGATGACATCAATGCTAGGCTGTTCACAGAATACTTTACTATGAGTAAAAGTAAAAAGGAAGCCTCTGGCCTAGTCGCTGCACAGGCTAAAGTTTAGTTGCTTGGTGCTAAAAAAAAATTAAATGTGCAAAACGCAATTATAAAGGAAGCATTTCTAATAATGTTATTCACATCTACAATTCTGCCATTCTACAATGTATTTCGGTTAAAATTATTTGTTTTACTAAAGATATTTATGCAATTTGTGAGTAATTTCTAAAACCTGCATGTTCTTTGCATTTGAACATGTCTTAAAGTGTATTTCGAATAGAATAAGATGTGTTGAATTGTAAATAGGTGGCCATTTCACTCATCAGTCAATGAACTCTGTAACTATTCACATTAGAAGAATCTAGCAAACCAATGCTTTTTATGATATTCTCCTTCAGGAAGGCAATCACTCCAGCAACCCAATCCTGAAATTGGCCATTCTTATCCTGTTTTCAAGGTGTTCAGTTTGTTTGTATAAGATTTGAAGTTTAGAAGCTATATTTCAACTTTTTAGAATTTCTTAGTCTCCATTCAACCTCAGTGATGAGTTTGTCCAAACAAGACCATTTTTGTCCAATCTCTCTAAATCAGAAGTTGTTTCAACCATAAATGGCTTTAATGTTTTTATTTCATCTAACAAGTACCGCAAATTTTAAGAGGGCAGATATTTCCCAGGTGAGAGTGGACCCCTTGTAGGCCTTTTTTTGAATACTGTATTAATTTCTTTAGAAAGAGTTCTAGAAATATTGGTTGAGGATGAAGGCTTAGGTATGCAAAAAATGTTTATTCCAAGTTCAACCGTAGTATTGTTATAGCTATCGTGACCAACCTCATTCACAGGGAAGTTCTGACAGACTGAGATCTAAAGCGTGTAGAAGGCCAAGTGAAAGCTTCAGCTAGGTGCCTCAATATCTTTGTTCTTTCTCAGATGCCAGATTGGTAAATTACAACAAACTCTATATGACTGTGTTCGGTACTTTAATAAATATTCTTTTCACCAAAACGTTGAAAACAATATCCTAAATGGGCTAAGACTATACCAAGCAATCCTTTATAGAAAGGTTTGAGAAAATACAGTGATGATCTTAAATTGACAATTGGTTGCCAAGTTGAGCATACATCCTTCGTATTGCAAAATGCCTGCTAATGGGCATTTCACTGCCTGCTCTTTACTATGTAAAAAAGAAAAATGAGTGATGCAGGTGGTGAAATATGTTGCCAGGATGGCAAGAAGGAGCTGAGTTATGGGGGTAACTGTATAGAAAAAAAATGAGCATGAGGCCACAAAAACAAGGTGGACTGCAGAATCCCACATCAACTTCTGGGTCATGGTCCACCAGGAAAAAAAGAACACCTGCTGCTCTTCCATAGAAACCTGGACGAGCTGCATTAAACATAAAAAGGTACAATAAGAAAATAGGATGGGGAGACACAAAAAAAAACAAAAAAAGAAAGGTGAAGTCCCTGTGAGGAAGCACCTATATTCCTTATAAAGGAAGGGTTTGCAGATTATGAGGAAGGAAAAGGCTAAAGCATGTGACCAAGAATAATTTCTATATTTCTTTAGTCGATAGGTACCTTAGGAAGGCATCAGGCCACCAGATAGTGAGATTTTTTTATGAGGGGTTTGTGAGGTGGCAGTATATCAGGTACATTTATTTTAATTTTGGGAATGGATAGGTGAGGGTTTTTTAACAAGGGTTGTGTGAGAGGGTTGGAAGACATCAGGTATATTTTGTGTATTTAGGTGTATTAACAAGGCCAATAGGAGTGAGTGACACAACACCAGGAGGTTAATTTTTTTTAAAACAAAAATTAAGTCAAAGGCCTGACCGAAGTGAGGTCATCTTGTTCCTGGCTTCCTTTATGACTCTTTTGTCCCTGCTCAGCTCATTCTTAGGAGTGTGTAAGAGGTGCCAGAGGATTCGGGGGTATAAATAACATTAGGTTGTTGATGAGCAGCTTCCAATAATGGGTTATTTCCCAACTTATGATCAAACGCCATCATAGGCAACTCAAGCTCACTCTTGTTGTCTATTTTATGTGAATTTGAACCTGTTATTGACAGCTGTCTATCAATAATGATATATATTAGTAGTAGTAGCAGATGCAGTAGTAGTAGGTAGTAGGTACAATGCAATGGGTCCTACCATTTGTAATAAAGGCATTTGAAAGTAATATGGAGAGAACTGCATTGTTTGAATATTGGTTTAGCAGATTTTCAGAAATGGATACACCTTAGTGACTCAGATAACTTTTACAAATCCTCACAAACTGTTAGCTGATTTGGTAAAAAGATTTTAGAAGTTATTGTTTGAAAAGTATGTTTATATGGAAAAGCTGTTGTATTTGAGCAATATAGACAAAAGAAAACTCCCACACACAGTGTGACATTTTACAATGTAAGACATAAAAACTTAGGCAAATTTCTCATTCTTTCACGCAGAGCAAATTCAGCAAGTCACATTGCTGTGCTGCGCCGCTAGAAAGGGAAAGGGTAGGAATGTGCCGTATTTACCATTATACAGTGCAATCCAGTTCTTTCCTAGTGCTGGCACACTTTTGGCTGCCTAGCGCCAACACAGGCCCCCCTGCCTCATGGAGCAATGGTGCATGTGTTGTAGGCAGGATTGTTTATGTGCAAGAAGGTCTTCTTTTCCGCACAAAAACAATCCTGAAAGGCATTTTCCTCCTTCTATGTGTGGTGCAGAATGCGGCACACATAGAAAGCAGAACAAAATAGGAGAAATAAAGATATTTCTCCTTGTTACGCCTCACCTGGCTAGGAGTAGTATTTTGATGCATTTCCTGGTTTATCTCGAATGGTTCATCTGGGAATGCACCAAAATCCAGGGGTGGATGTGTGGGAACATCCACTCTTCACCCATGGAACGCTTCCCTGCTGCAGAGTAACACAAGGCAGTGATGTGCGCTCCCTTGCGTTACTCTAGATTTATCAGGCCATGCAGGGCCACGTAAGGTGGCTTTGCGTGGCTTGATAAGACTCACTTCGATTTTGCATTGTCCTTGAGCCCCTGTGCTTGGCACAAGGGCGATGCAAGACCTTGATAAATCTAGGTCCTTAAAGTCTCCTCTTAATGGAAATTTACCTTCATGTGATGCTACCAAAATTGATAATTTTATACCACAAAAACTGACAGAAACAAAGATGCAGATTTTTCTTATGCAGACAACAAAGCACCATGGCTAAAAATAAAAAGGAAGCGTTAAAATGTATTTGGGGTCAGTCAATGCCAGGAACAAAGAACAAAATGGAAAGGAAAAAAAACCTAATCTTAGTATGGGAAACATATTCATAGGTATGTTAAATGCTAGAGCTGTACCACATTTAGATGCCCTAATGCCGCAACACGAAGGGGCGTAATTTTAATCATTATGACCCAAACTCACTGTTTGATATTTCACATCAAGGGTTTTCTGTTCTTTGAGATGCACAAACAGTAAAAGGTGCATTTATATGAAAACAAAAAATAGTTGGTGGACATGTAAAACGAATTTGTGATTGGCACTTGGGGTGAAAATCCATTGCGGTGGTGATATTACTCCCTTAATGATGAACCTCACGTTTCAGAACAAGATAATGGGGCTTATTCTCAAGGAGCTATCGCCGCGTTATCAGCACTTTAATGCATCCAAACTGGCGCTAAATTTATCGCCCCATTCACAAGCTGGTGCTAACAGCCCATAATACCAGTTTTCCTGCGAAAGCAGTCGCAAAAAACATCGCCACAGATTACCCCAGCAACTAACGCTAATGAGATGCAGAGCAGGCATTCGCGAGGAAAAAGCTGCGACAACACCACAATGCCACATTCTCAACGACCAGCCACATCAGCGATAGGAACCCAAAACAGCCGATACAGCACGTTACCAGCAGGAAATTAACACCTGCTCTGACCTGGTGCAAAGTCATACGTCAACCTGCACAAGAAAAGGGAGCCCAGCCCACAGCCACACCTGAAGAACAACAGATGCCATGGAGCCACTCACCATGCACCCCGGAGCCCCGAGAGGGCAACAACACCCACCGCCACCACCCCCAGGACCGCCACCCCCCCAACTGCCCCCCGCCCCCCTTCCCGGACCACCACAGAGGCAGCGCAGATAAAGACAGCGGACCTTCAGGAAATGCACCAGCCCCACAGACCTAACACCAGACAATGCCAATGCCCACTACAGGCCCAAAAGGACAACCATCCTCCGCATCCTGAACATCATTGCCCACAGGCTGATGGTACCAACACAGCGGACAACCAACATCCCTCCGCAGACAAAACTGCTGGGTGTGCTGCACCTGTTGGCCTCTGGTATCCTCCCAAACAACAACCGCCCGAGTCGGAGGAGCCTCACAGCCAGCCCCATCCAAGTTCCTAACACCTGTCCTGGATGCCCTCACCAGCTAGCGACCCCAGCACCTATACGTCCCCCACAATGCGCAGGAACAGCTGGAGACCAAGCAAGGACTATACACCATAGCTGGATACCCGCACGTGTCGGGAGCAATTGACTGCACACATGTCCCACTTGTGCCCCCTGCCAACACCGCACACAATTACCTCACCAATGTCGTAGCCAACTACCCAGGCAGTGTGCATGACCCCTTCATCTTCCGACAGTCCAACATCAACCAGCGCCTCCAGGATGGCACCCATGGGAATGCACTGCTCATTGGCAAGTAGCCAAATGAACACACCACACACCTCAACCCCACAATCATGCAACTCACAACTCTGGCACTGCACACGTCACAAAATCACATACAACATGCCAAACAACATGCCCCCCACCAGACACAACAGCACAACTTACTGTTACAACCTTGGTTAGCCATGTACATGAGCCATCAACGGCATGGCACCTCAGCCACACAATACCAGAATGTGGGGAGAGGTGGGAACCAGGCATGTGCGAATGAGGCAAGTGACCCATGAATGAGTATGTACACAATGCCAAGTGTGGCGGAGATGTGCTGGACAGACTGCAGTATGGAGACCACAGACATAGCCATGTCTACATGCACTGCTGGTGTTTGGAGTGTAGTGGACAGTGGACGCAACCATGTCACCCCAGTCAGTGGGGAAGATCGCGGAATGGTAGCTTGTGACATCCCCCCCTGTAAGCGTGTGCGGAGTGGGCTGGCCCGGCGTATGCCAGGCCAGTGTAGGGGTGTGAATAAAAAGCAGGTAGCTCTGGGCGTGGTCCTCTTCTGGAATGCCCAACGTGTCTTCCAGGGTGGCGCCTCCCACCCTGCCACTAGGCGACACCGTCACCGTGAGCGGTGTGGCCTGCGATCCTGTGCGCCTGCTGCACCCCGGGCCGCTGGTCCCCGAACCCATCATGCCCGCCCCTGCGCAGCCAGGCCTCACTGCTCACCTGCCGACACCGGCATGTGTCAAAGAGGGCCCACCACATGCCGGCGCAAGCTCCAAGCCCGAGGCCCGCGACCTTCGCAGCCTCCTCAGACAATCACGGCCCGCCACACAGGGCCGCTTAACTCCTTTTTCGTTGACATACTCCACCGCTGCCTCGGGCCTACACGACGCTCAAGTAGGTCACACATTTGGAACTGAGTCTTGATTATGCAATGGCAGAGTACATAGCATCCCAACCACACGTGTCTGTGGCCCCCTGATGACTACGCCTTCGACCTACACTGTGGACGAGTAGGTCACACATGTTGAACTGATTCGTGATTTCTGCATGGCGGAGTACATATCATTGTACGCAAGGATACGAGTAAGAGGAAGACGCGGTTCATTCCGGAGGAGAAAAGGACCATCGTTACGAAGGTGTTCGAACACTGCCGACAACTGCCCTGGTGTCACTAACTCTGTGCATCGCGGGCCAACGACACGTGACTGTGTGCCCCTGCTGACCCCTGCCTCGGGCCTACACTGCGGTCAAGTAGGTCACACATTTGGAACTGAGTCTTGATTACCCAATGGCTCAGTACACATGTCAATGCTGAGTTTAACTCACTATACTCCCTTCGATGTGGTGACACAAATTATGTGCATGGCATCCCAACCTCACGTGTCCGTGGGCCCTTGATGATTACGCCTTCGGACTTCACTGCGGTCCTGCAGGCCCCACACCAATCCATGCCAGTCCGTACCAGGCAGGACACGGCATCGTCGCTGACTAAACACCCGCTCAGCTCTGTCGCTACTGCCTCGGTCAACCACAAGTCATCCCCACATGCCATTTCAACGACGTGTGTTAGTGTTCCAGGAGGAGCTTGTTGAACAGCGGTTGGCCCACGCTGGCCACTGCCTCCGGACTACACATCGGTCGAGTAGGGCACACATTGGGAACTCAGTCATGATTCATTTATGGCAGACCTGATATCATTGTACTGGCCTCAGCGCAGACTGCATCCCCTTTCAGCTCCGGTGCCACTCAGTCTGTTCCCCGACAACCATGGACACTTTCTTCTTGAGATTTGTTGGCGACTGAGTCTATGGACTGGGGGTTGGCTTCATCATCATGTCGGTGATACTGACTATGTGGCCAGAATGAGGCTGTAGCATTTCACTCCTCCATTTGCCGCTTCCGGCCGGCTCCTGCCCTCTGCATCATGCCCTGGAGGACACCTTCCACTGTCCCCCGCAAACCTCCACTACAGTCACCTTCGACATCGACGAGGACCCGCTCACCTCGCGTGGCCCTATCTCACTGCACCCCAGGTCACCGTCCCGTGGCGGTGTGCCTGTGCCGGCTGCAGTGCATCCAGGGCCACTAAATCTGTGCAGCTCAAACCATAGCCCCAGTCTGATGGCATGTTGGATGGCCTATGGGTCGATGGTCTGTGAGTCATCAACGCCATGTGTCTGTGGCCCTGCGCTGTCCGCTGCTTCCGGCCTCAACTGCGGTCCACCTGAGCTCACACATCAAATCGAGTCCTGACCTGCCCGGACGTCGCATCACCGCAGGATGCACACACCACCACCGCCAGGAACAACTCCAAACAACAGGTGCCACAGTCGGAAGTGTCTTACTGCCAGTCTGTCAGAGTTGCTCACACCTGTCATGGGTGCCATCATCAGCTTGATACCCTGCTCAGCTCTTCAGGTGCCACTAACTCAGTGCACCACAAATCAAGGAACATTCTGTTTGCATGTTGGGTGAACACTGTACTCCCTCCGGCTACCACCATGATGCCTCACAGTTGTTTCTGTTGTGCTGGTGTTTTATGTTTCTGCTTCAATTGTGATCACTGTTCAAGTTGTTGCCAGCACCAACGACTCCAGGAGGGCTGGCTTACACTCACCCCACACACATCCAGCACATGCGTCACTGTACATGTGACCATGCCAATAAAGGGGTCGAGCGCACGTGCCCGTGGCCAGTTCAACAAACTATCTGTGTGTGTATGTGTGCTCATGATGTAAGCATTAGGGCCCCGGCCCCACAACCTTACATTGTGCCGTGTAAATAGGACGCAGCCATGTCACCGCAGGCAGCGGGTGGGACATTGCACATGTTGCATTATTGTCCCCCACTCAATACGTAAGTGGAGTGAACTTGGCCGGCATTCGCCAGTCTGGCGTGGGGGTGCAGGTGATTGTCCCATGGCTCTGGGTGTGGTTCAGTACTGGAAATGTGCAGAGGCATGTGTCTCTGTCACAGTGTGGGTCTCTGTTGGGGAGTGTAGGTGGTCCCTGATGGGACTTGGACACCCACGTATGTGATCTAGTTCATCTTCCATGAGGTAGTACCCCACCCGCACATGTTCGGCCAGCCACTTCTGGCAGTCTGACAGCTGGCCTTTGAATGGGATGTGTGCTTAGGTGGGCTGATGGGAGCCAGCCGGGGTGGTGGGTGCGTCCAGCTGTGTTGTCCGTGCAGGGGGTGGTGTATCCTTGATGCAGCGGTGCTGCCCAGCTCCTGGAGCTCTATTGCCTGGGATGTCCATGGACTGTTGTGGGGCGTCGGTGTCGGACGTGTGGAGGTCCTCTTCAGCATCACTGATGGGTTGTCAGGTCTGCTCTGCTGGGGGTGTTGTCTGTCCCTCTTCAATGTGAAGGGGAGATGCTTGTTGACATTGTGTTGGCATGTATGTTGATGCATTGTTCGAGTTTACATACAGACTACAAGACAATGTACATTGTGACTGTTTGGGAGGGGCGGACTATTTGATGCGTGATAGTGGACATTTGGACTACATGAGGTGGGTGATGTTGTACACGTACATTTTCATCTCACAGTTTCCTGCTATGTCAGATGTGATTTGCCATTTTCTACGCACAGGCAGACCCAGTTGTGTCCTCTGTTCTGCAGTGTAAGTGTTGCACTGTGTCCCACATTGTCGTCCATGTGGATGTGCTATGATTGCTATGTGTGTGTGATGCATTGTGTGAGAGTCGCACCTGCAGCTGTGATTTTGAGGCCCCTTATCCCTTGGATTCACATCGGCGCGACTGCTCTCCCCTTGGATTCATTCCTTCTAACTCCGTCTCACCCCGGTCCACAAATTATTCCTCCGCTGCCGACGATTCCCTCCCCGGTTCCCTGGCTGGACTTGCACCTTCCCTGTACGTATTCCCTAGCCCCGCAGTGTCTCTTGAGGTCATCACGCCCTGGCACTTACACCCATTCTCCCTTCCAGGAACCCTGATTCAATTCGCCATGCTCCTCTGGCTTTGGACATCGGCACCGCGTTTACCTACGCGTTTTGACCTCATCTCCACGTCCTCTTAATTGAGACGCCCTAACTTAGATTCTAATTGCTCACACAGCAGTCCTGATGATGATCTTTTAGTTAATAAGATCGAAACGCCGTCGACCTCACAACCAAAACTCCTTCATTGTAATTGATTAGATTGGAGTTTTGTAGCTTGTTGTCAATGTGATGTAAAGCTTTTAATGTCACTAAGCACTTTCACTTCACGCACTTGCACTTTTTCGTGTGAGCACCAGAACTATTACCGTTGAAAATTGAATGATACTCCATTTATGTTGTTAATAAATGTGATGTCATTCTGTACCCTGTGTCCTGGCATACATTGCTTAATGAGTCCTGCTTGGACTCCCTCTGAAAGTGTTTCTGTAGATTAATACTGCACCCATTAATAGTACCCGAGGCTACACGAGGACCTCTGAGGCCTCCCTGAGACCACTGTTCCCTTCAACCATATATACCACCCCTGGTCTTACCACGGGGGTACCCTTGTTTTTTATACATACCTTATCCCTTGGAGGCGGTGTGCCTTTGGCTTTCGTGCTTTTGAGGTGCTGTGATGTTGGCGACTTGGGTCATGTGTGCTCTTGGACGGTTTTTGTACTCTTGTGCATTGTTTGTCTGCAGATGTATTGTTGAAGTCAGTGGTTGTTTGTGCTTGTGGATGTGTCAGAGTGTGACCTGCTCCTTCCGGATGTGGTCCACAATCAGGCACCTCGGTCTAGTGGCGTGCACAATGTCATGGTGATTGTACCCCAGCCATGCTGCTCGTCATGTGGTGTCACTTGCATTGTCAGTGTGGCTCTCACATGCGCATCTTTGCTGTGTTTCGCACAGGTGCATGTGTGTGTTTTGTAATTGGTGATGTGTGGGGTGGGCACATGGTGTACGGGGGCCTACTTGAGATTTGTATGTGTGCTGCAGTGTGCCACGGGGATCAGGGACATGACCCAGGGTCATTGTGGGTGTGCGGTGTGCTACACGTCGTTGTGCATGTGTGCCATTGTGCCCGTCCCCCCAGTCCCTGTTCGTTACTCACCCTGTTGATGTTGTGTCAAGTCATGGTGAGCAGTGGCCGGACTCCAGACTCCTTGCACCATCTCCACACTGATGAATGTGGACACCATTTGCTCCAGCTCCTACTGTGGCGCAGGACTCCCACCTCCAATCGCCGTTTCTGCCTTCCTGTTGGCAGCAGGTTTCTGCTTGGTTTGGATTTTGACATCGTGGCAGCGCATCTTGGCCTCCTCAGCACTCTGACTGCATTCACGATGGGATGCCATTTTTCCGTCTGTATTGCCAATGACACGGTGGTGGTGACGGACAGTTGTTGTTAGTGCTCTGTCACCTCCGTGACGACGATCGGGTTTTCCTGCGGACTGTACCCCGTCTTCCTCTTCCTCTTCTCCTTGGCCTTCCCCGACCCCGAGTTTCCTTGCTGGTGGTCTGTAGGGCTTGTGGGCTTCGCGTTGACCTGGGCACTCGTTCTGGGTGCATCCATGTTGCAGTCCTATCGCTGTTTTTTTTTTTCCGGGGTTGGCCTCATCGCAACTTTATCCGCGTTGGTGTTTCGCATTTTTTGGGCGTCGTGTTGATTTTTATGCGTCATTTGTCGCATTATCGTGGGACTATCGCATGGTGACACCAGGTTGAGAATGTTGTTTTCCCACGATGGACTGAGATGTGCAAAGTTGCGTTAAGCTAAACTTGCGGTGGTTATCACACGTTCTTGTGAATATGCCCCTATGTGTTTTTTGTTCACCCATTAAAGAATAAACCTCTCTAGCGACCCACTTCCACCTGCATCCCGCATGCGATTGTTGCATACTTCACAAATAGGTGCACCCATCCCTTTGATTTTTCTGCCTGACTAATAACGACTCGCTCTTAGCACAGTTGGTGGACACCGCAGACATATTGCAATTTCTGGCTACAATTAAAACTGAAACATCAAAAACCGCTACCTCTTCAGAAGTCAGCAGTCGCACACTTTGATGACTGAATCTTACATCTCTTTAATGATAACATTAAATTGGCTGTATTAAATGTAATCCTTTCCATGGAAATCTTTTCTTCAATTCGTCTCTTTTTATAGAGTAAGAAAATACAAAATGTTCAGTGAGTGACCCGCAGCTTTATTCTAATGTTTTCTAGTAGAGATGGGTGTTACTTGTTGGGCAAAAATTTCTTAATGCTTTATTCTTAACGAACGTGTACTGCTTCTTGTTATTTGTACTGTGTGTGTTTGGTTTAGTGAAGATGTTTCACATGCACACATCACAGATATTTATCTGATGCTTTCATGGAATGTGTTAAGGGTACAAAAAGAACAACGATAGTTCATTTTTATAACCAACCTAGGATGAGATTTCCTCACAAGCATCGTTTGGTGAACGTCTATTAAAAATAGAGGGGGGATTCCACAGCTCTTGTCTGTCTGTTTGTATATATGTATGCATGTATGAATATATGTATGCATGTGTGTTTTTATGTATGCATGCAGATATATATCGTATACATTAACAATTTGAAATTAAAAAACACAGAAATTTGCCAGTTATAGTTAGCAGAGCTAACAATAATTTGCACTCCAGCCAATCACTGCTTTTGACCTCACATATTATATCACTAATGACGTTCTATGACATCAGTGATGACGCCTCAAATTACATCATTGATGACGTCAGCCTCCCCGAGCGTTCTCAGATCCCTGGAGCCCATCTCCAGGAACCATCCGGCCCCCCTAACCAAGCCTCATTAGACCCTGGGGACCCCATCCCGCAGGGTCTTATTTTGTTTAAGGGGAGTGGGGCTGTGATGCCTCTCATCCATGACCCTTATTAAGCACAGGGGACCCCATTCCCCAGGGCCATATTTTTTTTAAAGGGGAAGGGGCCGCATGGTACCCCACTCGAGCTTAATTAAGCCCTGGTGACCCCATCACCCAGGCCATATAAATGCATTAAAAGGGAGTACCCTCTCCAACCCTATTGGCCTTTGTAACCCCACCCGGCTCCCCACATGCCACAGGAGCCGGCATTGCTCTTGCCTGGAAGGAGCAGTTACTGTCACTGCTCCCTCCGGGCAGGACCAATCTATTGTTATGTTTCCCTGGCAACATCAGTGCAGGCAGTAAAACAGAATACAAGTCTGCTTCCAGCTGGGGGGAACATTTTTAAATTCCTATTCCCACCTTCTGGGAGCAGACTTTGAGCTTGTTCCCATTTCGAGGGAGCTTAAAAAATGTTCCCTCCAGATGGAAATAAACAAAGGTTTCCCTGTCCATGTCAGTGCGGCAGTAGAACCACTGTGTCCCGGGGGTGGGCGCCCCGGGACACAGTAAGTGAGCCGGCAAGGGGGGTGGGGTCCCCTGGGCTAATAAAAGCTCAGGGAGGCTTCCCTCTCTTTAAGAAATACTAAGGGTCCCCAGGGTGAATACGTCTCAGGGAGAGGGCTGCACACACCCCTCCCCATAGTATTTAAATTGAACCTGGGGGATGGGGTCCCCAGGGTCAAACACAGCTTGGGGAGGGGGCTGCGTATGCCCCTCACCTTATAAATACATTGGAGCCCAGGGAATGGGGTCACTGGGGCCAAATACAGCGCGGGGAGGATGGCTGCACTCCCCCTCCCCATAATAAGTAAATTGCGCCCTGGGGGATAGGGTTCCCAGGGCCAAATATGGCTCTGGGATTTCCCCTTAGTTGAAGAATTCAGCCTGCTCTGCCATTTCATGTTGTGTTCTTTTAACCCGTGGGAATCCCGCTGGATCGCAGCAAAAACTGCTGGCTTCTTTCAATTTTGGCCCAGGGGAGGGTCCCTCTGGAACCCCCATGGGGCCTGAGGACAGAGGGCTAAGTCCAAGAGTCCTGTAAAGGCTGCCAGCAACACTTTTCTCATGTTGCTGCCAGCCAATTGGAGCACTCACTCCCATGGGAGTCTAACTTCCGCGGGAGCGAGATGGCTCACAAGAAAAAAACAATGCTCTATTTTTAAATTGCTCTCCTGTGAGACTCTCGTGAGACTCTTGCGGACCCAAACGTACAAATATACAAATATTTTTTAACCTTTGTTTCTCAAAAAACGTACTGAACGGATTCACACCAAATCACAAAAAACACAATATGAGGAACATGATCTAGTTTCCTGGCAAATTTGCTTTTGCTGTAGCCCTGCCTAAAGAAGTCTGAGGAAAATACATGGGGATTTTGTGTTTTGGGACCCCCCCCTTTTTTCTCAGCTCCCTCTTGATGGATCCCCTCAAAACATAACATGCAGAAACTAGTCACAAAGAAGCACCCTTTTGGAAAGTTTTGTGAAGATTTGCCAGTAGGTAGTTACAGTTAGGACCTAGTTTCCATAGGAAAAGCATTTTTGCTTTGCTAATAACTTTGGTGGCGTCTGACTAATCTTCACAACATTTTCAAAAGTATTTTGCTGCTCATTTCAGCTGCTGTCTGGAAAGTTTTGGGTGATTTGTTAAGTGAGGGCCGAGAAAAATGAGGTCCCAAAACGCGTTTTCCCATGCAAATTCCCAGAAAGATTTTAGACACAACTACAGCCCGAACCGCTGAAAAGAATTACACCAAATTTGGCAGAAACCTAGATCTTGTCCAGAAAGAGTATTTGGGGTAAATATGTTCAGTAGTTTTGGAGTTATAAAGAAAAAAGATTTATATATATCTAGAGACACGGTTCTACCGAGGTGGAACTACGATCCAGGCGCCAACAGCAATGCCGTGATTGGCTGGCCGCAAACTGACAGAAAGGTTGTGGCTGTCATTTTGTCAATCGGGACATGATTCCTGAGGGGGAAATAAAGTAGAAATATAATATGAGAGGTCAGGATAGAGGTATCCTGACCCAATGGGACTGATGGAGGGGTCTGTGAGGGACCCTGACACAGACCCCTCATGGGGAAGAAATTGCAGGAAAATGTTTTTTATACAAGTTTGAGAATCTGTGGATCACCTGCGGTGCTCAGTAGGGCCCCGTGTGAATCCACAATGGATCTGTGTATCCAGACAACAGAAAAAAATACACCTAATCACAGACACACTCACACACTTTCTCACACCCCCACACAAACACACACACACCCACTCACACATCCATATACCCATTCTGACACCCGCTCCCACACCCATACAGTCACTCACACACCCTCTCACTCACCCATACGGTCACTGATACATATGCTCACAGATGTCTATACAGCAAAGCCACTGACACAACCACTTACACACCCACCCATAATACATTCATACACTCTCTCACACCCTCAAGCAACTACTCATGCACCCACTCGCACAACCATACACCCACTCACACACCCATACAGTCACTGATACATCCACTTAGGAACCCAAAGAGCCATTCATATACCCACTCACAGACCAACAAAGGCACTCATACACCTTCTCACACAGCCATATACACTGCATGAAGGGGGTTGGTCACAGGACCTGTCAGCAGGCAAGGCATGTGTGGTGTGGGGTTGGCTGCATGTGGGGCATTGGCTACAACCCCCCTACTGCACACAGCTGAAGGTTGTGCGCAATGGCGTTTGGATTAACGTATGGTTAAATATTACTTATGTTAAAAAATTAAAAAATTTACTGAAAAACAAAAGTTACAGGGACATTATAATAAGGAAATAGCATTAATAAAACGTAGATATTCACTGAAGAACACAAAGGTTACAGGGTCATTATAGTTGGGAAATAGAATAAAAGAAACTTTAGAAATTCACAAAAAAAACACCAAAGGTTACAGGGACATTTTAGTTAGATTCTGATTCTACACACACCAAACCATAGAAATTCATCAGTTATAGCTATCCCAACTATAATTTGCGCCCTAACATAACTATAACTCATGACCTCACCATGCACTGCTAATTACCCCACATTTTACTCACACATTACATCTCCTATGACATCATTGATAATATCACTGCAACACTTGCAGTGAAATTATTGATGAGAAAACTCTGCATGGTGGGGCATGATATATATGTATATAGATCTATTCACTGTAAAAAACAAAGGTTACAGAGACGTTATAGTTAGGCTCAAGTATCACTCATAAAAAACCATAGAAATTCAGCAGTTTTAGTTAGCTGAGCTAACTATAACTTGCGCACCCGCAATGCACTGCTTTAGACCTCACATATTACATCACTCACGACATGGTCCGTGGCATCACTAATGACATCACTGATGACGTCTCAAATTGCATCAATGATTACATCACTGGTTACATCATCCAGTGACTGTGAGTGTTTTTAAAATGTTTACAATTGTTAAATATATATACAAAGGTGTATTGATGAATCAGTGGGTGTATGAGTGCCTGCATGGATGATTTAGTGGGTGCGTGGCTGACTGTATAAGGGAGTGATTAGGTGTCTCAGTGAATGTATGGGTGAGTGACTAGGTTTTGAGAATGTCTGTATCAGTCTGTTAGATGTTGTCTAAGTGGCTGTATGGGTAATTGATTGGGTGTCTGAGTACTTGTATGGGTATATGAGCGTCTGTACGGCTGGGTGAGAGGGTGTGTGACTGCCTGAATGAGTGAGTCAGAGGCTGTATGGGTTAGTGAGTGCATAATTGAGGAACTGAATAGGTGACTGAGTGTGTATATGGCTGTGTCAGTGAGTCAACGGATGTGTCAGTGGTATATGGGTGAGTAACTGGATATGTAAAAGGCAGTATAGGTGAGTGTTAGAGTATATGAGTGACTGTATATGTGAGTGAGGGATTGTGATAGTATTTGCATGGCTGAGTATCTGCTTGTGTCAGTGATTGTATAGGTGTTAGTATGTGTATGGGTAAGTGAGTGTGTGTATGTATAAATGTTTAGGTGAGTAAATGGCTGTGTGATTGACTCTCTAGGTGAGTGAGTAGGTGTGTGAGTAGCTCTATGAGTGCACTGATAGAGTGGTAGTGAGTGAGTTGGTGTATTAGTGGCTATATGGGTGACTGAGTGGATGTGTGTGTAGACTTATGGATCAGTGAGTGTGTGTGTAAGTACTTGTATGGGTGTGCCAATGGTTTTGAGAATGGTAGTGTGGAAGTTGGAGTGGGTGTATGAAAGGGTATATGAGGGTGTGAGTGGGTGTGTCAGAGATTCTTTGGATGATGTCATCAGTGATGTCATTTGAGATGTCATCAGTGCTGTCAACAATGATGTCACTGACCATGTCATGAGTGATGTAATATGTGAGGTCATAAGCAGTTCATGGTTTTGTACGAGTGAAACTTGAGCATAAATATTACATCTTTGTAACCTTTGGTTTTTTCAGTGAATTTCTAAGGTTTTTTTTAATTCTATTTCCTAGCTATAATGTCCTAGTAACCTTTGTTTTTTTCAGTGAATGTCTAAGATTTTTTAATGTTAATTTCTAACTATAATGTTCCTGTAACTTTTGTTTTTTTCAGTGATTTTCTATGTTTTTTGAAATTCTATTTCCTAACTATAACGTCCCTGTAACCTGTTTTTTTTTCATTGAATTTCTAGGTTTTTTTCAAATTCTATTTCCCAATATACCGTCAATGTAACCTAAGATTTTTTAATTAAATTTTTCAGGTTTTTAAATTTTATTTTCTATCTAAAATGGCTCTATAAGGTTTATTTTTATAAGCTTGTATTGTGGATTAATAAGCGTAGTTTATTTTTTCTTTACATTTTTTATATATGCGGTGGCATTGCGATGATTGCGATCACGTGGCGAAATCTTAAAACAAATGCAAACATTCAACGACCACCACCAATTTAAAAAATAATAACTTAGAAAATTGATTCTAACTATTACAATACACACATTACTAACTTAAAGAACATGTTTGTAGACATATATTTGTAGTAACTTTTTTAAAAACTGTGTTTGAACCCTACTTCCTGTTTTTGCAATGACGCTGCAAGTCGAGATGCCTTTGGTAACCGCGACAATCACGCCTTTTTTAAAAGGTGTAAAATACATATATGCACACATTTTACAGTATTGTAAACACTAGGGGTTTATTACTGCACAGTTTTAAGTCATATTTGTGTAGAAAGTTTGTATAAAAACAAGAATTTAAACCAATTTCCAGTATTCGGGGTGATGCAAGTCGTCATGATGATATCGGTAGCCGAGACTATCATGCCTTTTTTAAGAGGTGTAAAACACATATGCACACATTTTACAGTAATTTTGACACTAGGGGTTTATTATTGCTCTGTTTAAAATCATATTTTTGTAGTGAGTTTGTATAAAAACAATCATTTAAACCAATTTTCCATTTTCGCAGTGACGCCGGGGGTCGAGATGATAACGGTAGCTGCGACGATTGCACCTTTTTTTAACAGGTGTAAACACATATATGCACACATTTTACAATATTTTAGACACTAGGGGTTTATTACTGCACTATTTAAAGTCATATTTTTGTAGTGAGGTTGTATAAAACAATGTTTCATTTTCGCTGAGTAGCCAGGCTTTGCAATGATATCGGTAGCCACAATCACCGTAAATATGTTTTGAAATGACAAAACAAATGCAGACATTCAATATAGTCACCACCACATTCAAAACTCATAACTGCAAAATGGATTATAACCAGCAGACTTAACACATTATTATCTAAATGACTGTATAATAGCATGTACACCTCCCTTAATATCTCTATAACACAGTGCATAACATTTTCAGCGTCATCTATAACTGCATTCATTACTATATCAGTAAGTCTCCCATTCACTGTAGAAGAATTTGAGTGAATCTGTAAGATGGTGCATCAGTCTATCAATGCTTCTGTAGCAAACTGCATGCCTGCCTCAGTACATCTATGAGTGGGTGCATTAGTGTCGCAATGGGTCTGTGATTGGTTGCATAAGTATTTCACTCAATCTGTGAGTAGCTGCATGAGTGCCTTTGTGCATTTGTAAGTAAGTATATAACTGTCTGACTAGATCTGTGAGTGGATACATGAGTGTCTAAGTAGGTGTCTGAGTGGGTGAGTGAGTGGTTGCATGAGGTCTGTGAGTGAGTGCATAAGTCTCTCAGTGAGTCTATCACTGGCAGCATGAATGTCTGAGTGGTTCTGTCAGTCGGTGCACGGGTCTCTGAGTATGACTGTGAGTGGGTACATGAGTCTCTGAGTGTATAACTGACTGTTTGCATAAGTCTCTCAGTGGGTTAATGAGTGGGTATGGTAATGACTGTATGGGTGTGTGAGTGTCTGAGTGGGTCCATGAGTTAAAGTATGAGTGTCATAGTGGATCTATGAGTGGGTATATGAGTGTCTCAATGGGCCTGTGAGTAAGAGCATAAGTCTCTGAGTGGAGTGAATGGATGCATGCATGAGTGTCTGAGTGGGTCTCTGACTGGGAGTGAGAGTGTCTGGGGGTATGTAAGTAGATGTATGAGCCTTGAGTGGGTGAGTAAGTGGGTCCCTGTATATCTGAGTGAGTTTGTGAGTGGGTGTGTGAGTTTATAAATGTATGAGTGACTGACTGAGTCCTAAAGTCTCTGAGAGGGTCTGTGACTGAGTGTGGGAGTGACTGTGTGGGTATGTGAGTGGGTGTATGAGTGTCTGAGTGGATCTGCAAGTCGATGTGTGAGTGTCTCAGTGGGTCTGGGAGTACATATGTGAGTATGTGAGTGGGTCTGTAAGTCGGTCTGTAATTCTCCGAGTAGATTTGTACCTGGGTGCATCACTCTCAGAGTGAGTCTGTAAGTGGGTGCATGAGTACCTGAATGGGTATGTGAGTGGGTGCATGAGTATCTGAATGGGTATGTGACTGAATGTATATGTCTGTGAGTGGGTATGTGAATGGGTGTAGAAGTGTCTTAGTGAGTCTGTGAGTACATAAATAAGTGTGTGAAAGTGACCGCCAAATGTGTACAAATATATATTTTTTAAAATATTTTTCCAGCAATAGCGATAACTTTGGTTGTCCCGACGTCCCCGCGCCAATACACGGGGGGCTGCGCTGGCGGTCGATCCATCGTAGGGAATATCGCGCAAGATTAAAAAAATGTATTTTGGACACATAACTTGTGTCACTAACACTTACATTTCTCAAACATGGAGTCAGAGTACCTCGACCCTGACCCCTTAGGTTTGCTTTCACAGAACATTTTAGCCCCAGAAACCACTCCCGATGGATAAAATCACAGTTGTATTTTTCTGTTCTGGTTGCGTCCAGCCAATCACAGAATTCCTATTAGCACCTGCAGTCATGAAATCGTCACAAAATATCTGCGGCCAGAGATGTATATGTAATTTTCGGCTTACATTTCTCAAAAACTACCAAACAGATTTGCACTTAATAACAAAAAGTACAATCTGCGTAACAACAACTACCTTTCTGCCTAATTTGTTGTAATTCCGTCCAGCAGTTCGACAACGCATTCCTATGGGAATTAACATTGCAAACGCAACCTTATTTTGCGCCCCTATTTCTCGATCCCCCACTGCACGGATCACCTCTAAACTTTCTATGACACACAGAACCTACTTTGACACTTCTTTTCGAAAAGTTCATGCAGATTGGTAAAATGACACCAAAGTTATAGACAAGTCAAAAAATGCTTTTCCTATGGAAACTAGGTCCTAACTATAACCACCCATTGGCGACCACGAGAAATTCAGCAGTAATAGTTACTTGAGCTAACTATATCTCTTGCTCCCTCAATGCCCTGCTTATGACCTCATATATTACATCACTCATGACATGGTCAGTGACATCACTGATTAAATCACCTCTGTGGTGAGGAACGTCTGAACAATTTGAGGTGATATCTGTATCAGTGACAGATACACACAGAGTGGATGATTGTTCAGAGCAGACCTTCTAATCATCTCCCATCATAGCATCTGACCATCCAGTGAAGTTCAAAATGCCGCTAAGAACCTCAACCAACTTTGGGAACCTAAGGAATGACAATGGGGAAGTAAAAAGAAAACAGTGGATGCTACTGATTGTCTTTGATCTAATCACAAAAATGCTCCTCAAGGTATTATTTCCACACTATTCAAAGGATTAATGGTTACAAAAGTGATCATGTTGTATACCATTTGAAAATCACTCATTAAATCAAACACAGGCATATTAAAGTAGAAAAGAGTATGTAATACTTTAACATAGTCAGTACTTCAGCTCCGTCAATGTTACATCATATCTATTATACACACATTTAGTACATTACATATATCACAACACAACGCAGTACCTTCAACAGTTGTTATATTCACACTGGAGCAGCCACAGAATCCCTCCATTTCAGTAGTATCAATTCATTACAGGGATCTGGAGAAGAGCAGTCAGTCCTCTTAACAAAATTGTTTTATTAATCCAAGGTTCCATCAATTAAATTATTAACATTCATAGTAATCAGCTGGAACTTTATTGCAAAGTAAGATATAACATATAATGTCAAGAAAGATGAATTGTTGACGTTTTGGTCTCAAGTGTCCATATAGGTCTGCAAGACCATCCTCAGGACTCAGCGTTGAAAAGGGATTACACCTGAAAGCACTTGCTTCCACAGTAATAGCTCCACGTAGGATGCTCGATATAACACACCATTTACACCAAACACGACTTTGACACAGGTTATTCCATTTATACTCTGATTCACAGCATCTGATGTACACCTCCCGTACAGTTGTGTTTGATTTAACAAGTGATTTTCAAATGGTATACAACAGGATCACTTTTGTGACCATTAATCCTTTGAATAGTGTGGAAACAATTCCTTGAGGAACATTTTTTTAATTAGACTGTAGTACCCAGTTCCTTGAAGAAAACTGGGTTTCCCTGTAGTATTATAATCCTGATTGTCTTTGAGGCATCAGAGGCGATAGGTAGCTTATCAAAGTGGAATCACTGGAGCAGGGAGTCACTAATAGTGAATAATGCAGCTGCATCCAGTCAGCAAACAGTATAAATAAGGATTGGAAGACTACAACTACAGTTTCATCTGGAAGGACGCAACCCTGACTCTGAGGTTGCAATATTTTCTCTCCTTTTCCTCTAAATAGCTTGTACAGTTCTTATTCTGTAATTCATACAGCACTACCTTACAACCCTACCTGCACTCAGTACTATTAAAGGCAGAAAACACTGTCTACACTCACATGGAATTATCAATAGCACATCGGTGTGATAGAACAGTTATGAAGATATGATATTTATTAGCAATACCGTTGCCCACTCATAAATATTTTAGGACACAATTCTCACATAGGGATGATGAATGCAGTTTGCAGATTCGCACAACAGTACCTTGATAAGCCCCTCTGCAGACTCTTGAGATTGGCCAGGGGAATTTGCAGCTCAAAGTGTTAGACCAAACTGTATGTGAGCTAGGTCTGTTTTGTTTAATATTTTATTTAAAGAGCATCTTCTCTCTTCCCCCAAATTTATTTTGGATATTAATGAACATGACAATAGATATGGGAGGGAATGGAAGGGGATGGATGGATGGACAGATGAATGAACCGATGGGCAAATCTTAAGGCAATATATGGTCTGCTCTCCTATAAGCATGTGTTATGCTTCAAATGGTTCAGATGGGTATAAAATGAAAAATGTAGTAGTACAATAAAACAAGAACAATAAAAAGTCTCAAACATATTTTTAAAAATTGACAGCACATGCCAGGAACAAATGAGTACTGCTACATTTGTATAGCACAAATAAAACAACATTACAATGGACACCAATGTGCAAAAGGAAATGTATGAATACTATATATGCAGTAGTGCAATCACAACCGCCCAGTCGAGCGGACTGAATAGTACCCAGAACTCCCAATTATTAGTATTGTCTTTGGAAGAACAGATAATGAAAAGGGTGGGCAGAATTTGTAAAGTTTCACTCCGTGGATTCCGCAGAGTTCTGCGAGTGGTGGAGTTTTGCTGTGTTGTGCTGCTCGCACTGATTTTTACTGCCAGAAGCTTGGCCTGCATTGTAAAGTCATTGCGAACGGCACCACACAGCTTGCCGATGGCGCTGCTTTTTTCTGCTGCATGAGTAGATTTTCTACTCGAGCGGCAGCTTTTTCAACGTGAGCAGCAGCTTTCTCAACGCAAGCGGTAGTGACCTGCTGTGACTGCCCTCCATGAGAAATCTTGCCAGGAGGTGGTCTAGCACTTGATTTTCTCACTCTCGCTCACCAACTTACCATTGGCGATATGTGCATGAGAAAAAACTCCCCCACGCGGCAGTTGGTGGAGTTTTCCAGAAACTCTGCGCTCCTGGGCAAAACTCCGCCGGAGGAGCGGAGTTTATTGCCCAGCCCTAGTATTGAATAGAGCATGAGGGATGTGTCTCAAGTGGCAAACCACAAAAACAATAATTAGCATTACAGTACTTAGTCAACAAAAAGGATTTTGCCAATTAACATACAACTGCTGAGCAAATATTGGTATGTTTTGCTGCGAGAATGAAAACAGACAAAGGTTTGTTTGTTACACTGATCTGTCAACAGCGTTTAGACCCCAGAAAGAGTGTGGGGGTCTCATCAGGACTATGAATGCAAGGACAGCCTGAATGGTAATGGATGTCGCATGCAGGAGTGAGCATGCACACAGATTAAATCAAACCATAATCCCTAGCTCTCAGGAAGGCTGTAAAAAGAAAAAGGGGAGTAGTAAGGCTGCTGTTAGTAACCCTATTTGCATAGAACTGGAGCCTCATAAGCTAGCTACAAATTTATAACATACATTACACCAAAAACAATACTTATACACAACATAATAAAGTAAAAATATATAACTATATAAAAGATAACAAATAACATCAATTTATTATAACTTTCAATTTAATAACCATAATTAATTATCAATTATAAAGAAAAGTTTAAAACACATTTTTATACACTTAAAGAACATAAAATTGAAACTCCCAAAGTGAAAGATCAAAATTTAAAGATGTTATTTCTAGGGGTGGGCGGAATTTGCGTAGTCGCGCTACGCAAAGATCCGCGAAACGGTAAAAAATCTCTGCGAGCACACAAAAGTTCTGTGAACACGCGGAATTGCTTGTTCCGCCCGTTCGCAATGCTTTTTTCCTGTTCGCGAACGCTGTTTGCATGCTCAGACAGAAATATCTCGCAAACACGCATTTTGAAAGAGCGAACAAGCAAAAAATTCCGCGAAGCCGCGGATCGCGGAATTGTTGGTAATTCCGCGTTCTCTGCAGAACGCGAAATTACGCAAATTCCGCGAGCGGAACGGAATTTACCGCCCAGGCCTAGTTATTTCCCAATCCAGTCCTATCTGCTGAATTTTACACTCAGCTTCAGCTTTGTAAGGATATCATTTAGATTAGGTTTCTAGGGCCTTATGTGCAAAGTTTTTTTGTGGAGCCAAAAGCCAAAATTGGAGCCTTTGCAACCTCAAAATAACTTTTGAGTATGTATTAAACCAAAATTGTGATTCAGTAGTTACATTCATAAATGGGAATTTGTCCCCAAAACAGCTCTACCCCTTTGTAAATGTGGTCAAAAACATGGGACCACTGCTAGCTCCTGAAAAGGTCTTTGAAACTTTAATTTTTTTTAGGTGCATCTCGTTTTCCTTTATGAAAAAGAGCTGCATTTAAAAAAAAATGATTGCTTTATTTAAGCTATCACAGACATGGAGGTGAGACATATACCTGTAATGGCAGCGAATCATAGCGGGTCACAATTTGTGAGCTACCTCATTAATATTCATGAAGGAGGTCAAATTCCTACCCACTATTATTTGGTATTTTGAAACTGACCTATTAGTGCACAGGTGAATTAGAAAAATACTTATGCATTCGATACAAGTTGGTGCACAAAATGCAGCCACTTTTAACAAATGTATTCTTTGTACATAAGGTACCTTGGTAATCTGACAAAGAAATATTTTCATGTCAGGATTTGTAAATATATATACATGTATCAGAATCTTAACTCCTGCCAATATGATCAACATTGTATTTCTCATGTCAATAAACAATTATAAAAAATCTTAATTGACAAAAATAAGTATCAAAAAATAGAATAAACAATCTTCTCTTAATCTGTAAATGATAATCACTTGATAAATTGCTTCACTTAATGTTAGATGTGTTTATTTAAAAAAAAGTACTTGTCATTGCATATCTGACTGAACACATTGTAGTAGGAATTAATCCAAAATTGAAAGGAATTCATTTGAAATGATCTCCACAAGGGCCAGAACAACCAATTGCTCCCTGACAGACCTAAAGGCATTTGCTAAGATGCCAGCACAACTGCCAGCAATGTGTGCCAAGCTGCCAGATGCTGCGAATGTAGAAATGGTTTTCAACTGTGTACTTAGTACCACATTTCCGTTTAGCTGCAAGCAATGCAAAACGATGTTAATAGTAATTTCAAAAGATAGACCTACATTCTAACACAAATTGTCACTATATCACTATGCACATTTACACATTCATATTGGAACTCCATTTGAATCAAAGAGACATGATTTGAATGGAAAATACAAAACAATAACACTGTTATACACATAAAGCTGCATGTGGGCAGTCAACAGCTTACCAAAAGAGTTCCCATTTTGTGCAAGAACATATCAAATTTCCATGTAGCACTTTTATTGTCTTTGCACATGGTTTCTTCTGACGTTATTGTTTTATTGATGTGGTTGTATCTTATAGATGGAGTCCTATTGCCTAATGACAAACTGCATTTTATAGTACATAATGTAGAACCGCTCATATACTACAAAATGAGATTCACTAACCTAAATGTGGAGATCTTTGCTTCAGCCGCTCCTAGCTTTTCTGTGCGGAGGTCTTTGCTGGGCTCGAGGTGATCGCAGCACACTTAGGTATACCTTTTGATAGTAGTCATTGGAGGGACTGGGAGAGTGGCTGGACAATGGGAAATACTGCCATATAGGTGGGGTTTAGGGAAGGGTAAGAAGGGGTTTGAGGGGGGACATGCAAATAAAAAACACTGACCAAAAAAGAGTAAACTACACTAATAGGGCCTGAGTCACAAGCTACATTTTGTAGAACATAAATTAGCACTACAAAAGTATTGGTAACTTACCGCAAAATAAATGAGCGTAAAACTCCTCCTCTACCTCTTCCATCTTTTCTGTGGGGAGATCTTCACACATATAGGTTTACTACTTAGGGCTTGATTCCTATCTCACTAGGAAAGCCCTCCATACGACCCGGATCCGGAGGGCTTTCCTAGAGAATCATGTTGTGCGAGTCCGACCGAACGAGTACGATGCAGCCGTATGCTGACGGACTCGGTTCTCTCGGACTCCCATTGAACTCTATGGGAGCCTGTATACCGGTGCGTACACAAGCTCCCATAGCAAAAAAGGTGTGGGTGGGTGAAAGCGTGCACACTGTGGTGGGCACCCCTTGTTCCACGCCACACTTTGCAAGCTTGGATCGGGGGACCCAAGCGTACCCCCAGCGACCGATTTAGAGGGCTCTGGGTGAAGGGGGGCCTGCTCTGGCCCAACAAAGTCAGATTCCGACAGCAGTTTCGTCTTGATGATACAGAGTCGATACACCTGTCCGAATCTTTCACCGTACTCGCTTGTTCGGAATCCGGCTCCATTGTGCGACACGATTCAGCTCCGAACGAGTCGGACGGACAGGATCGGGTACGGAAACAATTCGGTTGATTCGGACGAGATCTTTGCATCGTACTTAGTCATTCGGAACAGGGGACGATTCAGTCAGAAACATAGGCTCCGAATCGGATTCGCACATTCCGGAACCCGTCTGGAGGCCTTCCTAATGACATCGGAATCGAGCCCTTATTAGTAAATCTGGGAGGGACAAGGGAAGGTGGTCAGAAAAATGGGCATACTTACTACTAAATGGGAAGGGTTTAGGGAGAGACAGACACAAACCCACAGAAGAGTAAGCCCATTGCTATTCACAAATTGCATTTCTAAAGTTACTAAAGTCAAAAAGGACCCAAAATAGTAGTAAATGTACTTCAGCTCAGATGGAGAAACTCTAGCATCACACATGGTCAACCACTGTTACATCAGCACCGTCTCATGGAAAATAATGGAGGCAATGACTCAAGTAATGTTAACATAAATCAATTTATTTCACTGTTTTGAAAAATATATATACCTTTATTTGAATGATAAAAATATATACATAAATAAAAATATATTTTTAAGATCAAATATTTAATAACATGTTTTAATTTAAAAATAAATGTAACTTTAAAAACAAATCTGTTTAACTTAATTTACATTATTCTATGCATGACCTTTTGTAATTTGTATTACTTAATAAGATATCAAATAAATGTAAACATTTTGCAATAGATGAGATTATTTTTTAATAAAGTAATAAGTTAATAGTGTTGTAGCTTTTTTATTTTTTTTATATTATTTTGCTCCACTTTTTCATGTTTAAAATAAATATATAAATGATTTACAAAAATATTCAACATATAAATATGTAAACTTTTTTTTTTACAATTTAATCAACTTTTTACATTTTGCCTATATTGTACCATAGGGAGATGTCCTGATCGCAGAAAAATGCACTTACAGGTGACTTTAAACTTTCAACTTAATTTTAAATTAGATGTGAAATTACATTAGATATATTACATTATTTTAAAATTAATGTTACATAAAAAAAATTGCACCTAAAGTAAAATGTTTGTATTTACTTTGTGTATCTCGACCATTACAAAACATTATATATAATTAATTGAAATTCATTTACTATTTTAACAAAATGAAAGTTACAATTATATTTATGTTTGTAACATTAAATCAATGTTATATATACATTTTCAAAAAAGCTGAAACAAATGAATGTTTTTAGCATTATTTGCTGTTTTGTTCTATTTTAAGTCTCTGTTTCCATTTTTTTCTATGGGAGGGAGTTGCAGTACCAATGGTTGGCCATGTGTGGTGCTGGGCTTACTCCAAGTCTGAGCTCCACTCCCTGGTGGAGGCATCTATATCAACAATTTGTAGTAAATATACATTCAGAAATTGAGATTAGCCAAAAGTAGTACATTTATTGCAAAGTGTAAATTACCAAGTGTAGATTTACTCACATATAAATGTACCTTTGTGAATAGGAACTATCATGTAATTATAGCCAAAGAGGTTCCATAAAATTAGTTGTATTACACCAGTTCAGCCACACAGTAAGTCTAGCGCCACACATGGCCACTCATACGGTACTACAACAAACTCCCATAGAAAATAATGGAGGAACAAAATAGCAAAAGGGAAAATTAGGAAAAATTGTATTTAATATTTTTCTATGTTTTCACATTTATTTGTTTGTTTGTCTTTTTTATTTTTTTTACTACTAGGCCTACTACACTTACAATACACCTGGTAATGCAATAGGGGTATTGACTGCAGACACCACCTTCCATCTACAGGTGAAACACATTACAACACCAACCAATCACATATAGGCCATCTTACATCCCATACAACGTTTCTGGACTTTAATATGACAGGAATGTCCTTGCTGCTTTACCCATCATATTGAAGAACAATTATTTTAGAAGAGATAGAGGGCTTGCAGGCAGAAGATCAACTCTTTTGTCATGTTCAGGAAAGCATCCATTGTCAGATACCACATCTCACCTGAAATGATCCTTGACATGGTTGCAGACTTGGGGCAGGAGCTAGATTCACGTACAGCCTGCCCCCAAGCTATCCTGCCTATGTCAAAATTCTAGCTGTGCTTTGTTTCATGGTTACTAGGACTTTCCAGATGGTCACTTCTGCCAAGGTAGGTATCTCACATGCAAGCTAGTCTTGATATTTGCATCAGATAATGAGGTGCATCAACTGAGTGCACCAGATTATCAACAGTCACTGTTGGAAAGGCAAAGAATGAATATGGAATTATACACCTTTGCCCACTTCCTTTGTGTTTTAGGTGCCATTGATTGCACTCATGTGGCACTTCAGCCACCTCACAACACAGAACACTTTTTCCACAACAGTCACTGCTGGAACTCCATCAATGTGCAAATTGTCTAAAATACCAGGAGCTGTTCCGCCGATGTGTACTCTGCCCTTTATGGAAGCACAAACAATATCTACATCTTCTTTTGCCTGTCAGCTGGTTGATGGCGATTCTGATAATATGTAGCTCATGGATAAGTTCAAACATTTCACATTATAGTTGTATGTTAATCAGGGTGATGGGCACTCAAAGACACTTACCACGTACTAAGAGGTATAATAGGGCACACACCTCCAATACCTATCATTGAATGCACTTTTGATTTCCCTAAGTCGTGATTTGTTTTGTGTTATCATATATGGGGTGGTGGAGTACTCATCAGAAGCTGTGTGCAAGATTGTTGTATCCTGTTGCGTGTTGCTCAACATTGTCATGCAACAGGGCTTACATATACATATTAGCCATGATCAACAGTCACATCCAGTTTTCCGTAGTGCAGCACAGTCACAAAGGTCTGGGTATACAGGTCATGGATCAACTAGTAAACTAATTTTTCACTCAAGTTGTTAGTTTGAGTGCTGCATTTGTGTGGTTGAAAAGTATCTAGTCAATAATGAATGGCTGACTAGTACACCATCAACATATATCATCATGAGACAACACTGTCTCAACACTGGAGTGTCACAAATATTCTGTGCTCTATTCATCATCATATTTATACTTCACTTTCATAAATAATGCAAACACTTTTACTTAGAAGACTTGTTGAGAATCACTCATATCATAAGGTCAGTTTTTCCTATATACATGGTAACAAGATTCACTTGTTACATAAATTATGTACACAAGTAAGCTGTAACAATATATGTGTCCCCCTAAAAGTTTGTGCTTTTTCAACATATGGAGATTCTCCATACTAAGGGGAATCTCAGCTGTTCGGGCGGACATCATCACCTAAGCCACAAACAGGACATTATATATAGGAACAGGAAGTTGGCGATTTTGTGGTCATCCTGTGGCATACTCTCACCACAACAACATCCTTCTCCATCCTGTTGAACCTTTTGCAATGCAAGCCCCCAACATAGCTGAAGGAACAAAAGATAAAGCACATATCTTAACAGACTAGTGGCTAATAATCATTTGTGATGGGGTCCTCCAGAATAATGCTCACCTTTCTGGGGGTCCTGAGACCCAGCTGAGCATCACAGCCTGTATTTAATTTCATGGCTCTGGTCCCAAAAAAATGTCTTCATTGAAGACTGATACAACTTAAATAACATTTCCACCTACATTTAGAAAAGTCATAAATCGTTTTGGTAATCTTGAAAGTTAACGTACACATTAACGTACCAAACTTTAGTGAAAGATTACAAAATGTTTATCTTTGAGTTAGAGATATAATATACTAGAAAAGTATGTATGAAAATATAGGAAGAATTTGGCTTGAGCAGTTAGCTTTTGTTTATTATGTATTCATTTCTTCTCCGTGGACAGAGTTGGCCAAGGGGCATCACAGCAGGACCAAGGGCAACCTTCCAGAATCTTGAATGTAATGGGTACACAGGGTAACGGTGGCAGTATCCGCCATTCACAGCACCAGTACAGTATCTCACTGGTTTGGACAGAACTTTTCATTCGATCCCAATCCCTCTACCACTAAGCACTATCTAACCAACCTTTGGTATGCAGATGGACACTGGATATGGAGTAGGAGTCTGGATTAAACCATCTCAGGCATGTTGCAAATCCTGCAACAAAGTGAGCTCCTACAAGTGCTTATACTAATGAACGGAACCAAATTTAGGGGCTCATTACGATGGCGGACGGACTTCATATCGGGGAGTGGGACCACCCGACTACAAGGCAGCGGTCCCACAGGGGCAATCACAATGCGACTACCACCACGGCAGTCGCACTACCTATTTTTCACATTGCGGTGGGTGCTGCTGGCTGCAGCACCTGCCTCAATGTAAAAACACAAAAGAAACAATTGCTGGACGGAATGCTGGACAATGCAAACATTCACCCCCAGTCACAAGGATCTGGGTTTAATCCATCATTCTTTTGCTCACCACACCACCCCAGTTTGGACCCAGCCATATGCAAATCAGTCTTGACCCTGTTCCTTGTGGGAATAGTCCAGCCCAAACTGCCAAGCCAGGTGCTCCCTGGACCGGAAACAAGCATCCTGGGACCGGTTTCAGGGCATCATCCTTCATCAGCCAGGCTAGCTTGAATCCAGTGGTGTAGTGAGCACGGGACCCACGTCTGGGTATACCCTTCCCACTTAGGGTGACAAATGCAAAAGAAAGAATTGATGGATGGAATGCTGGACAATGCAAACATTCACCCACAGTCACAAGGATCTGGGTTTAATCCATCATTCTTTTGCTCACCACACCACCCCAGTTTGGACCCAGCCATATGCAAATCAGTCTTGACCCTGTTCCTTGTGGGAACAGCCCAGCCCGAACTGCCAAGCCAGTTCCTCCCTGGACCGGAAACAAGCATCCTGGGACCGGTTTCAGGGCATCACCCTTCATCAGCCAGGCTAGCTTGAATCAAGTGGTGTAGTGAGCACGGGACCTACGTCTAGGCATACCCTTCCCACTTAGGGCGACAAATGCAAAAGAAACAATGTAAAAACAGCACATTTCACATTTCCCTGTACTACATGGCAGGCACCATGGTGCAGGGAAATGTTGGGTGCCCCCCCACTCCCAAAAGAGAGGCCCCATGGTGAAGGGGGGCCAACTACAGGCCCTCAATGTCCATCCCCGCCAGCCTTTCCATGGCGGGTGAAGCACCATGGAAAGGCTGGCGGGGAAGGACCATCGTAATCCATTTCAGGGATTAGGAGGCCTCCGCAGCACCGGCGGGCTCAGGGAGCCCGACGGATGCATGGCAGTCGAAGTTTCCGACCGCCAAAAACCCGCCCACCATTAGAATATGGGGGCAGGAAATGGCCTCACGATGGCGGTGAACCCACCACCAACAGCCTGTCGGTGAGGGGTTCACCGTCATCGTAATCAGCCCCACAGAGTGAAGAAATTACAAAGGTATAATTCAATGTACAACACTGAAGATCATCTCACTATAGAAAGCCATAAGAATTGAGCTACAAACAGTAAACAGACTGGTATCTACATATATCAAATGCAACAAGAATAGTGCATCAACATCAACAGTTAGAACAGTGTCCACCTTCAGGAATAAGGAGTATTCTCAAGTTAGAGGCAAAATGCCCTTATTTTAAGTCTCCAATGAGATATGACAATGATGCTGAAATGTATTTTTATCAATAAAATGCAGCTAACTTTTCTTGTGTGTTTATTTGTAGGCTCAATGTGAGCTACTTGTGTGATTTCCTTAGATAAATTGAAGTAAATGTTACAAAGGCGAGTTCATCCTACTTCACCAATGAATTGGATTTTTTTATAAATATTAAAAATAGTGGTTTAACCACCTCTCTAAGTTTATCACAATCTAAAGTTAGCAGACTTAACATTTTATCTCAACTTTAGAATTTCTCATAAGACAGCTAAAGCCCTAACAGTGGATATTTCTTTTGGGGGCTAGTCACTGTATGTACATGACAACATCAGATTTTTGCAAGTACCACTTTTTAATAGTAAGCACCTTACAGTGTGTGGGGTACAAGGCCTATTTAGGGGTGAGTTATTCAATATATAAAATTAGGCTTATTTCCTATAAAAAAGGGGCATTTTGACAAGTCTGTCTGTAGGTTTAAAAGCTTTAGGAATCAGGCTAGATAGGTAGGCCTGAAGCCATGTTTCCTTAGTCACTCTAGTGAATGGCACAATATGTGCTGGAGTTCACAGATGACATTTGACTTTCCGTGCCATTGGTGTATTTTCCAGCACCGTATACTATGACCATATACTATGACCTTACTGTAAAGTTAAATATATTACTTGGAGATTAGCAAATTGTACCATGTTTGACAGGTGAGAGGTAGCACAGTCACTTGGACCTGGATAGCAGTGCTCCAGTGCGCAGATTTCAAAATCCAGAAATACAATTCAGGAACAAATGGGAGTGGCCATGCTAAAAGAGGCACTCTCTCACACTAGTAAATGCAGCAACAAATGTTATAACAGCCTTGCCAAGGGTATAGTAGGATATAACGGAGTGCATATCAATACGAATAGTATAGGCAAACTCTGCCAAGGGTGGGTAAATAGTTTTTTATTAGGTGGTATGGAACAATACATAAATGCATAGATACAATTTTGAATATTTATGTTTTTTTTCTTAAAAGTCGCCAACAACAGAAAAGAACTAAGCATATTGCGCTGACTGTTATGGTTATGATGACACATAAAAATGTTGTCTAAGCTCTTTGGGAAATCAAATAAATGTTTGCAGAAAAAATAGAGGGAAAATTCAAACTAAGAGATAATTATTCAAAAATGTTAATGAAGAAAATATATATGATTTTAAAAATGACTTCTAACTGGAGATGGACATTAGAAGCGCTAACAATAATAACAAATAATACAGAAAAGACTCTTCCTTTCTTTACTCCAGGGGACTACATTTGAGTATTGGTTAGCACGGTGATGCCATCTAGACTTGCATAGAACTTTTTGAAGGAAGAAGGAAGCAAAATTGTTACAGTTGTTCACTTTTTGAGTGTGTCTCTAACATGGACATTGTTTATGCAGATGCAAGAGACTGCATAGAAACCCCTTTCACCCCTCTCCATGGAGTATCTTTGGGGAGTAAATTATGAAGAAACCAGTGGATTTGGAAGGTGCAGACATGAAGACTGATTGCCAGAGGGGACATGCTGGAGGACAATTATCAGACAGTAGGCTTGACAGCTGTCTGAGGTATGTGGGATAGTTAAATAGATTGCCATGAAATAGTAGGGAGATTACTAATAGCTAAACCTGTACATAACCATGAGGCTGATAACATATATATAAATGTTAGGTAAGGATTAGACTAATCTATTAGGGGCTGTAGGGATGTGTGAGGTGAGCTGCTTTTGGATTTTCTAATATTAATTTTGATTTTTGTATCATTGCTGAGATTACCATAATAATTACCGGTTGTATGATGGCACAACACATGCCTAAACCACGCATGTCTGTACCATGCGGTCTCTACCACGATTGCGTCTTTAGCAAGCATGCCTTAACCACGCATGCCTTTACCACGCAATTTCGTGGTAAAGACATGATGGGTAAAGGGGCATGCGGTCTAAAGATCATACCTCTGCCCCCTGCCTTGTAAACTGTCCATTTTCTCTCTCCCTTGCCCCCTAAAAATTAAACCCACACCACAAAAACTACTCCGACCCCAGCTCTCCCTGCCTGAGCACTAAACAATCCCCTACATCCCTAAACTACCCTGACCCTGCCCTGTAAACTGTCCCTTCTCCCCCTACCCTGAGCCCTAAAAATTAAGCCCATGCCCCAAAAATGACCCCAACCCAGCCCCTTTGCCCTAAAAACTATCCCCATCATCCATAAACTACCTCGACCCTGCTCCCTGCCCTGTAAACTGTCCCTTTTCCACCTGCCCTGAGCCCTAAAAAATAAACCCACACCCCAAAAACTACCCCACCCCAGCCCTTCTGCCCTGAGCCCTAAACTATCAATACATCCCTAAACTGCCCCAACCCTGCCCTGTAAACTGTCCCTTCTTCCCCTGCCATGAGCCCTAAAAATTAAGCCCATGCCTCAAAAATTACCTGGACCCCAGGCCCCCCGCCCTCAGCCCCCAAAAAATATCCCCTACATCCCTAAACTACTCTGACTCTGCCCCGTAAACTGTCCCTTCTCCCCCAGCCCAGAGCCATAAAAATTAAGCCCACGCCCCAAAAACTACCCCGACCCAGCCCCCCTGCCCTGAGCCCTAAACACTATCCCCTGCATCCCTAAACTACCCCAATCCTGCTCACTGCCCTGTCCCTTTCTCCCCCGCCCTCAGCCCTAAAAACTGTCCCCCATCCTAGAAACTGCAACCCGACACTCTCCTTAGTCCCAATATTTACCCCCAACTCGACAAACTACCCCCTCTACTCCCCTAGACCAATCCCAGCCCCACTTACCTCACTGTGTCCTCTCCCGAGTCCTGAGTCTTCCGAGTCCGAGTCTTCCTCTTCCTGTCTTCCCCCTTCCACTCGGTAGCTAGACAGCGCATTGCCTTAACAACGCATTTGCGTTGTTAAGGCACATGCGTGGTTAAGGCAAGCGTAGTACGGCTTGCGGGGAAACAGCACGCGTGGCTCAGCCCGCATTGTTAAGGCTGTTACTTATTGAACACGTATTTTTCGGTATGCTATGTGTTTCTATCCTAACGGAATGTAGATCCGTTTTTTATTGTTACAGCAATAGAAAAGGAAATATTTATGTAGGATGCCCATGTCGGGGACTTTTTGTGGTTGCTCTTCAGCTCATATTGTCTGCTTTAATTTACTATTTTTTCTGTTTTGTACCACGGATCATTTACTGACACTTCGCTATACGCAACTTACGAGACCGTTTGAGCATATGCTTATAGTCCTGGGACGTTTGAAATTCTTTACAGGTTATTATTTTACCTGTCATAGTCCTTCCTGCTGGGTATGGATGACTGTATTCACGGCCCGCTTGTACTCCTATTTAAATGTATATGGAGACGTATTGGGGTATTATTTCTAGAGGCTGAGGGAATGATTATATGGGTGCTTTAACTAGGTACATTTTATTCATATACCGCCCTGAGGGACTTGAATCCTTTACAGGGTATATTTTTTACCTGTCTTATTAGTATTGCTATTTACTGCATAATCTGGTTACGGCATGCTTTGTGATTCTATATAACGGGATTTGTATATAAAATTGAATGATACTCCTAGACGCCAAGGATATGTTTGGATGGGTGCTTATTCCAGATAATTTGATTGGTTATACTTAGCTTTATACACTCTTATTATCTTAAAAATGTTCTCTTCATTTTACCAGAGACCACTTATTGCTACTTTGTTATACGTTTCACATGAGACCATTTGAACGGACGGGCATACTCCTTAAGGCTTTTTGATGTCCTCAACAGGTTAAATATTTTACTGGTTGTATTTGTTCTTTTTTTACTTCCCCTCTTTGCTATCATAGGGCACGTACGTTACTGAGGGACCCCTGTCTCATTTACTTAATTACTGTTCTCCTTTTTTGATAAACCTGTTGATGTTATGTATTCATAATTTACAGCCCTGAAGTAGTCAAGGTACGAATTACCGAACAACGAAACACATGTTGGCTGTATCAAGTATAAAAGAGTGAAGGAATATACGCTGATTACATGGATTGGATTAACTGAATACTTATGTAAAGAATTTGGATTGAACATTGGCTGTAAAAGAATTGGATATCGTGTGACCCGATCTAAATTCTCTGGATTAAAAGTGGACTACGATTACACTTGTGTTTACAACATTATTGACTTTGTGTGCTCCGATTGGAGTTCTGTTATTTGCTTTGTTCCCTTCCCTGAAGGGTCAACTGGGGTTGTATTGGTAACCGACCCTTCCTTTCCTAGTAGCACCGTTAATATTTTATTCTGTCTACATTCTGCAGAGCGCCCTAAGCTGTTCCTATTCCTGGTTACCAAGAGTGCAATTAATTCTCTTGAAAACGAGATCTAGCTTAGACTCCAGGCCCTGGCATGTGTACCCAATTAGCCTCTGGTTTGATTCAGAGACTTCAAATCTTTGCTTAATCATTTGATAGAGATTCCACCGAAGCTGCAGCTCCCTCAGATCATTCTCCTATATGTGGAAGAACACTGTGGTACTCAACCACTTCCCCATCCACATGATCACTTAGCACCTCTAATCAGTTACTTGCTTGTGTAGCCTGGCTTGCAGAGCTTGTAATATGTCACGGAATTCTAGTGGGCCTAAGAGCTTCCCCCCCCTCTCTCAATTGGGGGGCTAGGGATTCTGCCATGACACTATCTAGCAATTGTGGATCTGGCTTGGAATTTCCTTTAGATATTTTACCCTCCCCAGTTTGTACCTCAGATTAAGCCTTACAGAAGACTTCCTTTGTCGCAGAGCCGTTCGCTGTGCCCTTATGTCCATTATTGTGAAAAATTAATTGAGAGAGGGGGTTATGTGGAAGGCCCTGCGGAGGAGCCAACAGCTTGCTCACACCTGTTTTCTTCCCCTATTCAATCTTCTTTTATTTATATACTCAGAGGGGGTGGATTTACCTAATTCCCCGTATGTACCAATTGTACTATGCCTCTTTTGTAACCTGGGTTGAGTTTCCACTGTTGAGCCCCTCAGATCTAGCTTCCTCTTGACTGAAGCCCACTAGCCCACTCTGCTGCTCAGACTGCTGCAACAAGGTACAGATTCTCAAAGTGTAATTTCTATTACCTTGCACTCCTAGACCCTCTGCTTACAATCAGTAGCTTGATTTTCTGGTAGTGTTCCCATGTAGTTTAAAGAATGAGCTTGAACACATACCTGTTGCTTAGGTCTGAGGCAAATAAAAGGAGGATCCAAATCAACTGCTCCTCTGAAATGGTAGGATAGGCCCTGTCTCACAATGTAACCAGTCACACAGTCCCCGCTAAGCTGGTTATTCTTTGAAAACGCTACAGCTTTCTCTGGATGTGGCAGCACCACATATCCTGAGCCGCTTGTGCTGCCTCTGCCTTTGCCAGGCATGCCTCTAGTCGTAAATCACATAAGAGCATTCCTCCTTCGGGAGATCGAGGTAGCTGCTTCAGCACTTAAGAGACCTCACCCTGAAGATAGAGATAGGTGCATGCAGAGCCTGCAATGATCTCCACAGGTCAGATTACACTTCTTAGACTTCTTACACTGTCCTCAGTTGGTATGAAAGCATTTCAGGATGGTTGTTTTGTCTGTGGAGGCTTTGCAATGGGCACCACCTGGGGCCATCAGCTGACATGTGAATAGGGGAGCTTAGGCCTTTCTTACACTAGAGTTACTTCTAAGATTGGTTGGTAATTGCCCTATTAAGGTGGAAGCCCCACTACCTTACAAGACACCTGGCGGCCCTTGCCTGCTCCAGCAGACAATCAGAAGGGGAGACAGTAGCCAGGTAGTGGTGGACCCTAGCTTCCCCGATTGACTGCTCATGCCATTTTTGTCGATGGGGACAGGTGGGTATGGTTGTCCACCATAATTGGACTGGTTGAGTATGGGGAATAGCATAATGGCCCACCGTTTCATCGTGGCCAAGATTAATACTCTCCTGAAAATATCAAAACTGAACAAATTACCTAATGTTGTAGACATGAGGGGAGAGACCCAACAAGCCACAGATACCTTAGGAATGGGAGGAGTACCCATAGTTGATGGTCAATCACAATCTTGCTAGCCATCTAATCCTCCTGCCTGCCCTAAACATATAAATAGGTAAAACAATGCAATGTAGTTCTCCACCAAAACAAATTTATGCAAAGCTACTGCCGGGTCATTAAGTGTGAGAACCTCATAGCCACCTTTGAATGTGTGGTTGCGACCCTCTGCCAAACAGACAGAACCTACAATGCTCTGCTGTTGAAATGTCAGCCTGGATTGAGGATGCAGAAGGTTGCTCCATTTAAAATGACCTGTATCTGCTTAACTTTCCGGAGGGAAATAATTATAATTTTAAAAAACATAACTGTTTCGACGCTGCCGGCCACCTCAGAGCTCCCCTTCTTTCCTGATGGTTTCCCAGAAGTCCCTGGGACGCCAGAACAGGCTCCTCACCCAATCCCGCACTGCTCTCAATAGCATGAGAGCAGCACAGGATATATCTGAGTGGCTTGGTTTGCCGCTCAGACAGAGCCTGGGAGTCTGTGCTGTTTCTCTAACCCTGTGCAACACAGCTGGGTTGAAGAAACCTAAGTGCACATGACGGTTTGGTAGGCCTAAGACGGACGGCCAAACCATCATGTGCACTTACAGTGTGCACTGCTCCTCCTCTCCAGGCTGTGATGACAGCAAAGCCCCGTCCTGCTCAGGCATGGCTGGCTCTAGAGGGAAACAGGAAAAATAAAATGATGATAAAACCAATCTATTATAATTTTATTTTTCCTGTTTCCCTCAGCTGGCTTTCGGCAGAGGGGGGGGGGCGACGCTCGTCCACCATAGGAGAGGAGCCGCTGCTGGAGCTACAGGGTTTTCATGACATTAGACCTATGGAGCTAATAGTGTCCCATTTCATGCAAAGTCTAAGTAACCTCCCTGTAAGTACCCTGCTTGTACTCCTATATCTAAACTGTGGCCTTTGATGCATTAATGATATAGCTGGGTTAAAACCGCCTTTGTATTGGTGGAGACTTTGGGTGGTGCCTGAGCTCATGCCATTTCGTAGAGCCTTAAATAACTTTCCTGGGGTAACCCACAACTTGTAAGATCATTTGGCTTTGGTCCATTGGAGTGTCAGATTGGGCATGAGAATCTCTGGTCTGTAGATCCTGCCACAGTCTCCAAATCAAAGTTAAAAGGTGTCTACTGGCGTCAATTTGATGATTTAATTTTATACTCTCCCAGGGCATGCTCCTTGTTAGATTTGGGGGTCTCTAGTTGGCAGAGGTATGTACCTTAGTCCAAATAGGGACCCTTGAGTCTAGTCAGGGAAAGTAGGTACACTCCCGAAATAACCCCTGCTCACCCTCTTGGTAGCTTGGCACGAGCAGACAGGCTTAGTTCAGAGGCAGTGTGTAAAGCATTTGTGAACACATACAGTAATCAAGTGACAACACTACAAACGGACACCACACAGGTTATATATTTATAAAAATAGGTATACTTTATATAGAGTTATCACAAGACCATAAACGACAAAAATAATCCACGATACTGTTAAGAAGGCTTAGTTCTGATCAAAAAGGCTTAATTCAAGGTTCTGTGCGAGTCGGTAGCCTCCTCCGGCTACGGCGATGTTGAGAACAAACAGAGTCTAACAAATCCAGCTGACCGCGTCGAGACGGGCCAACACAGCGTAGACAGACTCGGTCACAGTACCTGTTACTTGAAGCGGCGGCACGGGCGTGCGAGCCGGATGGCTGTTCGTCGCGGTCGCGATGCAAAAATGGAAGCGTTGCAGGACGCGTTGTCCCTCGATGCGGTGCAGGCAGCGGCTCGTTGACGTCGTCGAGACGGAGTCGGTGAGACCAGGGCCGTGCGTTGCAGGGCGAGACGGTGCTTCGATGCGGTGCTGGCAGGTTGCGGTGCGGCGACGGAGCCGGATTCAGGAGCTGGCGTCGATCAGTCCGGACAGCGGTGCGAGTCGGGCGGTGCGTCGCAAAGCGTGCGAGCGGTGCCCAACTCCGGTGCGGTCACAGGACTCGAACTCAGCAGCAGTGACCGTGTCGGTCGGACCAGTTCGATTCGGCGAAGCGTTGCAGGACGCGTTGTCCCTCGATGCGGTGCAGGCAGCGGCTCGTTGACGGAGTCGGTGAGACCAGGGCCGTGCGTTGCAGGGCGAGACGGTGCTTCGATGCGGTGCTTACATGACACCGAGTCGGTCGTGAGAGTCGGTCACAGCTCCCTACCTCTGCAGCCACTGAAACAGAGTTTCCAGCAGCAATTCACAAAGGGGTGAAGTCCAATGGTCCTGGGACTTCGGTCAGGGGGCAAGCTCTCTTCCAAGCCCTTGGAGATCCTTCACAAGTTGATGAAAGTCACAGAAAAGCAACAGTTCCTTTCTCCTTTCTTTGGCAGTCAGGCAAACCACTGCAGGCCAATCCCCCAAGCAGCACTTCAGCTTAGGGATAGTCTCTCCTCAGTTTCTTCTTGGTTCCGCTCCTCAGCAAAGGTTTCTTCTTGTTCCCAAAAGTGATCTAATTTTCCTGGGGTCTGGGTGCCCCTCTTATACCCTGATTCTCTTTGTTCTCTGGAGGCAGAGAGGCCTCTGCCTAGTCCAAAACCAGTTCTGGTCAGTCCTGGAGCACTTTGTTTTTCTGTCTCCTTCTTTCCTTTCAGAATGTGGGGCAGAGTGCTCAGCCGCCCGGCAGGAGGTGGAGCCAGTATTGTGGAAGGCAGGCACAGCCCTATTCAGACCCAGGCGCAACTCCTCCCTCCACTCTGGATGCAGATCTTTCTATTCAGCCCTGCGCTGACTCACCCTGTCTCCTGTAGCCACCCCCAGCCCCTGTCACTCAATCTCCAGACAAGGAATACACAACCTAGCAGAGGCAGGCTTGGATAGTTAGGCAAGAAAATACCCACTTTCTAAAAGTGGTATTTTCAAACACAGAATGTTAAAACCAACTTCACTAAAAGATGTATTTTATCATCCTGAGTTCAGGCATACTAAATTCGTTTTTCTACCATGTTCCCGGGGTCAGTTCTGACTATAAGGTGTAATAGTCAGTCTGCCCATTCTGGCCTATGGGGAGCAGGTAGCCTTGCAATAGTGAAAAACGAAAATGGCTGTAATTCACTATTAGGACATGCCACACACACCAGGGCATGTCCTACCTTATACTGACAATGCACCCTGCCCTAGGGCCTACTTTAGGGGTGACCAACATGCAGTAAAGGGAAGGTTTAGGGACTGGTAAGTGGGTGTACTCACCAAGTCGACATGGCAGCCCTAGGCTGCACACAGGCTCTGCGATGGCAGGCCTGAGACACATTTTACAAGCCGCTTCTGTGGGTGGCACAACCAGTGCTGCAAGCCCACCAGCGGCATTGGATTTACAAGCCCTGGGCACACTGAGTGCGCTGTACTAGGGACTGACAAGTAAACCAATCATCCAATCATGGAGTCACTAATACATGTATCGATTAACGATCGGGAGCACTTGCACTTTGGCACTGATTAGCAGTGGCAAAGTGCCCATGAGCATCTAGTCCAGCAAAAACATATCGGCAACAGTGGAGGCATTACGAAAAAATGGAAGGGAGACCCACGCCAAGGATGCCAGGTCTAACACGTGTCCCCTCCAGCTGAAATGTGGGGAGAACTATCCTACCCCTAGGGAGTTCTCATCGCTAAGGCGGAAAAATCTGGACAGACCATCAGCATTGGCGTGTTCTGTACCAGGGCGGTGTTCCACCGTAAAGTCCATCCCCTGTAGGGAAATGGACCACCTCAACAGCTTTGGATTCTCACCCCTCATCTGCATCAACCATCTGAGGGCCTGTGGTCTGTCTGAACCCGGAAGTGAGTCCCAAACAGGTATGGTCTCAGCTTCTTCAGTGCCCAGACCACAGCAAATGCCTCACGCTCAATAGCACTCCATCTCTGTTCCCGGGAAGTAACCTCCTACTGATGAAGGCTACAGGTTGGTCTAGGCCCTCCTCATTGATCTGTGATAGAACAGCCCCTACACCATGCTCTGAAGCGTCGGTCTGAACAATGAACTCATTGGAGAAGTTGGGTGCCTGGAGCACAGGCGCCGTGCACATGGCAGTCTTCAAGGTGTCAAAAGCTTTTTGACAGGCGTCAGTCCAAATCACTTTCCTGGGCTGCTTCTTGGAAGTCAGCTCTGTCAAGGGGGCAACAATGCTGCCATACCCCTTGACGACTCTCCGGTAATACCCGGTGAGTCCTAGGAAGGCTCTCACCTCTGTCTGGGTCTTGGGGGCTCCCAAGCCAGAATGGTATCAATTTTCGGTTGAAGGGGCGCCACCTGGCCGCTCCCAACCTGGTGTCCCAAGTACACCACAGAACCCTGCCCAATCTGGCACTTACTCGCCTTGATTGTGAGGCCTGCCCTCCGCAGCGCCATCAACACTTCCCAGAGGTGGCGCAGATGTTCTTCCCAACTGGCACTGAACACTGCGATGTCATCCAGGTAGGCGGCACTGAAATCCTCCAGTCCAACCAACACCTGGTTGACCAACCTCTGAAAGGTGGCAGGGGCATTCTTCATCCCAAAGGGCATCACCCGGAACTGGTAGTGCCCATCTGGTGTGGAGAATGCTGACCTCTCTTTGCCCCATCAGTCAAGGCGATCTGCCAGTACCCAGACGTTAAGTCAAACGTGCTGAGGTACCGCGCAGCCCCTAACCGATCTATGAGCTCATCAGCTCTGGGGATGGGGTGGGCGTCAGTCCTGGTGACGGAATTGAGTCCCCTGTAGTCCACACAGAACCGGAGTTCTGGTGTGGCACCAGGCGCGGCAGCCTTTGGAACCAAGACCACGGGGCTGGCCCAAGGGCTGTTAGAGGACTCAATCACCCCTAGCGCAAACATCTTGGAGACCTCCTCCTTGATGCAGGCTCTGACCCTGTCAGTCACCCTGTAAGCCTTGTGCTTCACAGGAAGACTGTCCCCAGTGTCCACCTCATGGACGCACCAATGAGTGACACTGGGAACCAGGGAGAACAGGTCAGGGAACTGTCCCAACAGTTGGCGACAGTCACCCTGCTGCTCAGGTGTCAGGGAGGTAGAGAGGTTTACTCCCTCCACTGATCCATCTTGCTCTCGGGCTGACAGGAGGTCAGGAAGAGGCTCGGTCTCCTCCTCCATTCCACCATCTGTAGCTAAGAGCATGCCCACTTGGGACCTCTCCAAGTGGGGCTTCAGGCGGTTCACATGCAGGACCCGCAAGGGGTTCCTGGGAGACTGCAAGTCCACCAAATAGGTAACTGGACTCTTGCGCTCCACCACCGTAAAAGGGCCGGTCCACCTGTCCTGGAGCGCACAAGGCTCCACAGGGGCCATGACCCACACTTTCTGACCAGGCTGAAGCTCTACCAGAGTGGCATTCTGGTCGTACCACCGCTTCATCTCCTCCTGGCTGGCTTCCAGATTTGCCTCAGCAAGCTCTCTGAAACGCCTAGTCTGGTTCCTGAAGGCCAGCATGTAACTGTATACATCCTGGGGAGGTTTCCTGGGAGATTGCTCCCAGCCTTCCTTGACCAAACTCAGAGGTCCTCGCACCGGGTGTCCATAGAGGAGCTCAAAGGGACTGAACCCTAGAGACTTCTGTGGCACCTCCCGGTATGCAAACAACAGGCATGGTAAGAGGACGTCCCATTTACGCCTCATGGGTTCTTCCAGACCCATAATCATGCCCTTGAGGGTCCGGTTGAATCTCTCAACCAGACCATTTCCTTGAGGGTGGTAAGGAGTGGTGAACTTGTAAGTTACACCGCACTCCTGCCACAGGGACTTCATGTACTTGGACACGAAGTTGGTACCTCTGTCAGACACCACCTCTTGAGGGAATCCCACACGTGAGAAAATTCCCATCAGTGCCCGTCCCACCACGGGGGCCGTCACTGTCCTCAGAGGGATGGCTTCAGGGTACCGGGTGGCATGGTCCACCAAGACCAGGATAAACCTGTTGCCCATGGCTGTCTTGGGGTCCAGTGGCCCCACAATGTCAATACCCACCCGTTCAAAGGGGTGCTGACTACAGGGAATGGCTGGAGAGGAGCCTTGTGCTTCCTCCCACTCTTTCCACTTGCCTGGCAAGTCTGGCATGTCCCGCAGTGAGTGGCAGCACTCCTGCGCATCTGGGGCCAATAGAAATGGGTAACAAGCCGGTCAAAGGTCTTGTCCTGCCCCAGATGTCCCGCTAACGGTACATCATGAGCCAACCCCTGTAGGAAGGCTCTGAAGCGCTGGGGTACCACCAGCACACGGGCTGACCCAGGCTCAGCAACCTTAGGCTCTGAATACAGGAGACCATTCTCCCAGTAAACCCAATGTGATCCAGACTGATCACCTGCTGCCTGGTCTGTGGCCTGTTGCCTCAGACCCACGAGAGAAGGGCATGTGTTCTGCTCCTTGCAGAACTCTTCCCTGGAGGGTCCTCCTTCTTGCTGCCAATGGGTCAGCTCAGGTAGGTCCCCCAGTTCAGCTACCGGTTCCCCTGTAGGCTCCAGGGCATCCCCCTCAGGGTCTGCCTCCTCCTGGACCGTGGGAACTTCGGGGCCGATTTCCCGCGCCCCTGCCTCCTTTCTCTCCGGCAGGCACCTGGGCCTCCCTCTCAGGCTCCAGGTCCTCTTGAACACCTTTAGCTGCCATTGACCGGGTGGTCACACATGCCCAATCAGGCAAGCCCAACATTTCTAAATGCGCACTCCGCTCCACCTTAGCCCAAGGTGAGCTCTCCAAATCGTTCCCTAACAAACAGTCAACAGGCATGGCTGGCCTCACAGCTACTTGAAGAGTACCCGAGACCCCCCACTCAAAGGGAACCTGAGCCACCTTGCAGTGACTCTCTGTGTTGTCAGCGGCAACAACCGGATAGAATGCATCAGGGATAACCTGCTCTTTAGACACCAGGTGACACTTGACAGCTGTCACACTGGCTCCTGTGTCTCTCAGAGCCTCCACCCTATGGCCATTGATGGTCACCCACTGCCTGTATTTTTAGTGTTCTCAGGCAGCGGGGTCCTAGGGACCATCTCAGAGTCTCCTAATGAGACAAGGGAAAACACTGTGGGATCCCCCACCTTGGGCACCCAACTCCTCCCCCAGGGCTACACTAGCCAACTGCCGGGGGACTGCACTGGTGGGTGCTGGTTTTCCATGCAAAGGGCAACGAGGATCGTTTGCCTTGTGGCCAGGGGCGCCACACTTGTAACATACCAGTGGTCCCTGGGGAACAGGGGGCCTGTCAGGGCCACAGGCTTCTTCTCAGGGGGAGGCTGGGAACCTTTCCCTTGGTTCCCTTGGGGTTTACTTTGGGGCCCTTTATGGAACTCCTTCTGTTTACCCTTGTCCCCCCACTCTTCTGCTGGGGACCCTGCCCACCCTTGGCGGAGTCTCCCACGTGACCCTTGTGGACCCGGGTACTCACCCAGCGGTCCGCCTCCTCAGCAAGCTGCCTAGGGTTAGTCAGCTTACTATCAATCAGGTGCTGGCGTAGCTCAGGAAAACAATTACCGGACAAGTGCTCCCAGGCAATCAAATCAAAGAGCGCCTGAAAATCAGTCGCTTTGCTACCCTTTACCCAACCATCCAAGGCTCTGCAAAAGAAGGTCACATATTCAACCCAGGTACTGCTTTCAATCTTACTACAGTTCCTGAACCTTTGCCTATAAAGCTCAGGGGTCAAACCATACCTAGTCATTAAGGCATCCTTCATGTGGCTGTACGAATTATAGACTTCAGAGGGCAAATCCAACAAGGTATCCCGCCCTTCACTGAGGAACCGTCCCCACAACCCCGCTCCCCAATCCTTCTCAGGGACCCGGTGGGAAGACATGGCTACCTCATAGGCTTTGAACCACTGCCCTATGTCATCATTTTTAAAAAACTCCTTCACCACATCTTTGGGAATATACACCCTAGCTTCAACAGGCACAGGCGGTACACTGCCACCAGAGGGAGTAATCTCTAAGCTCTTGGCCTTCAATTCCAACTCCCTCAAAACTTTCTCATGTTCAAACTGCATTTTCTTTTCCTCTAGGGCCAATTTCCTAGTTTGCATTTCGAATTCTAACTGCCCATTCAGCTTGAGCTTGGTCATCTGCATTTCGTGCATCCTACTCTCCTTCCTGTCCTCCAACTCCTCTGGAGACAGTCCTCTGGCAGAAACACTGCTACCTACTGGGGAAGGTGGTCTTCTAGCCCCTAGACCCAATAGCCCCTCCAGCTGCCCTTCTGCATTCTCAGCCCCCTCCACAGGGGCACTCCTTGATTCGACCCAGGCCCTCAGCGCCTTTTGGAGGTCCTCCTTCCTGGAGATCCCGGTCATGGACACTTTAAACTTTTTGCAGAATTGCTTGAGCTGCTTAAGGGTGTAGCATTCTAGCCTCTCTTCTTCCCAATCACATTCAACAGAGGCTACTGATGCTGGTTTCTCCATAGTGACTGAACTTGGCATTTGCAAAAATAGGAAATCCCAGAAAAAATGCTATAAAAGTATGTGGTTGCGTTTTGGTCTGCACTCACTAAGTAGTGTTCACCAATCACTGTACATGAGTCACAAATGCAAGTCCAGAATCCTCACCGCTGACCACCAATGTTAGATTTGGGGGTCTCTAGTTGGCAGAGGTATGTACCTTAGTCCAAATAGGGACCCTTGAGTCTAGTCAGGGAAAGTAGGTACACTCCCGAAATAACCCCTGCTCACCCTCTTGGTAGCTTGGCACGAGCAGACAGGCTTAGTTCAGAGGCAGTGTGTAAAGCATTTGTGAACACATACAGTAATCAAGTGACAACACTACAAACGGACACCACACAGGTTATATATTTATAAAAATAGGTATACTTTATATAGAGTTATCACAAGACCATAAACGACAAAATTAATCCACGATACTGTTAAGAAGGCTTAGTTCTGATCAAAAAGGCTTAATTCAAGGTTCTGTGCGAGTCGGTAGCCTCCTCCGGCTACGGCGATGTTGAGAACAAACAGAGTCTAACAAATCCAGCTGACCGCGTCGAGACGGGCCAACACAGCGTAGACAGACTCGGTCACAGTACCTTTTACTTGAAGCGGCGGCACGGGCGTGCGAGCCGGATGGCTGTTCGTCGCGGTCGCGATGCAAAAATGGAAGCGTTGCAGGACGCGTTGTCCCTCGATGCGGTGCAGGCAGCGGCTCGTTGACATCGTCGAGACGGAGTCGGTGAGACCAGGGCCGTGCGTTGCAGGGCGAGACGGTGCTTCGATGCGGTGCTGGCAGGTTGCGGTGCGGCGACGGAGCCAGATTCAGGAGCTGGCGTCGATCAGTCCGGACAGCGGTGCGAGTCGGGCGGTGCGTCGCAAAGCATGCGAGCGGTGCCCAACTCCGGTGCGGTCACAGGACTCGAACTCAGCAGCAGTGACCGTGTCGGTCGGACCAGTTCGATTCGGCGAAGCGTTGCAGGACGCGTTGTCCCTCGATGCGGTGCAGGCAGCGGCTCGTTGACGGAGTCGGTGAGACCAGGGCCGTGCGTTGCAGGGCGAGACGGTGCTTCGATGCGGTGCTTACATGACACCGAGTCGGTCGTGAGAGTCGGTCACAGCTCCCTACCTCTGCAGCCACTGAAACAGAGTTTCCAGCAGCAATTCACAAAGGGGGTGAAGTCCAATGGTCCTGGGACTTCGGTCAGGGGGCAAGCTCTCTTCCAAGCCCTTGGAGATCCTTCACAAGTTGATGAAAGTCACAGAAAAGCAACAGTTCCTTTCTCCTTTCTTTGGCAGTCAGGCAAACCACTGCAGGCCAATCCCCCAAGCAGCACTTCAGCTTAGGGATAGTCTCTCCTCAGTTTCTTCTTGGTTCCGCTCCTCAGCAAAGGTTTCTTCTTGTTCCCAAAAGTGATCTAATTTTCCTGGGGTCTGGGTGCCCCTCTTATACCCTGATTCTCTTTGTTCTCTGGAGGCAGAGAGGCCTCTGCCTAGTCCAAAACCAGTTCTGGTCAGTCCTGGAGCACTTTGTTTTTCTGTCTCCTTCTTTCCTTTCAGAATGTGGGGCAGAGTGCTCAGCCGCCCGGCAGGAGGTGGAGCCAGTATTGTGGAAGGCAGGCACAGCCCTATTCAGACCCAGGCGCAACTCCTCCCTCCACTCTGGATGCAGATCTTTCTATTCAGCCCTGCGCTGACTCACCCTGTCTCCTGTAGCCACCCCCAGCCCCTGTCACTCAATCTCCAGACAAGGAATACACAACCTAGCAGAGGCAGGCTTGGATAGTTAGGCAAGAAAATACCCACTTTCTAAAAGTGGTATTTTCAAACACAGAATGTTAAAACCAACTTCACTAAAAGATGTATTTTATCATCCTGAGTTCAGGCATACTAAATTCGTTTTTCTACCATGTTCCCGGGGTCAGTTCTGACTATAAGGTGTAATAGTCAGTCTGCCCATTCTGGCCTATGGGGAGCAGGTAGCCTTGCAATAGTGAAAAACGAAAATGGCTGTAATTCACTATTAGGACATGCCACACACACCAGGGCATGTCCTACCTTATACTGACAATGCACCCTGCCCTAGGGCCTACTTTAGGGGTGACCAACATGCAGTAAAGGGAAGGTTTAGGGACTGGTAAGTGGGTGTACTCACCAAGTCGACATGGCAGCCCTAGGCTGCACACAGGCTCTGCGATGGCAGGCCTGAGACACATTTTACAAGCCGCTTCTGTGGGTGGCACAACCAGTGCTGCAAGCCCACCAGCGGCATTGGATTTACAAGCCCTGGGCACACTGAGTGCGCTGTACTAGGGACTGACAAGTAAACCAATCATCCAATCATGGAGTCACTAATACATGTATCGATTAACGATCGGGAGCACTTGCACTTTGGCACTGATTAGCAGTGGCAAAGTGCCCATGAGCATCTAGTCCAGCAAAAACATATCGGCAACAGTGGAGGCATTACGAAAAAATGGAAGGGAGACCCACGCCAAGGATGCCAGGTCTAACACTCCTTTACAGTCTCCTTTCAGGTTTCAGGGATGTTATAGTTAGGTTGACATTTCACTTGTACAAAACCAGAGAAATTCGGCTGTTATAGTTAGCTGAGCTAACTATAACACATGCCCGCAGTACACTGCTGATGACATCACATATTACATCACTCATGACATGGTCAGTAACATCACTGATGACATCTCAAATGACATCACTGATGACATCATCCAGTGACTGAGTGTTTCTAAAAAGTGTTTCAGAATGTTAATTATAGATACGCAAAGGTGTATTGAAGAATGAGTGGGTGTATGAGTGTCGGAATGGATGATTTAGTGGGTGCGTGACTGACTGTATAAGTGAGTGATTAAACGTGTGTTAGTGAATGCATGGGTGAATGACTAATCTGTGTGAATGTCTGTATCAGTCTGTCAGTTGGTGTATAAGTGGCTGCATGAGTTGGTGAGTAGCTACATGAGTATCTATATTGGTTAATGATTGGTTGTCTGAGTACCTGTATGGGTGCCTCAGTACCTGTGTGGGTGGGTGGGGAGGTGTGTGACTCCTTGCACAGATGTGTGTGTGGGTAATTCCCTTGGTGTTTGGGTTTATGAGTGTGTGTTATAGACTGTATGGGTGAGTGAGTGTGCATATAGCTGTGTTGGTGAGTGAATGGATGTCTCAGTGGTATATGTGTAAGTAACTACATATGTGAAGGGCAGTATATGTGAGTGTTGGAGTATATAAGTGAGTGTATGTGATAATGAGAGATTGTGACAGTGGCTGCATGGATAAGTGTGTGCTTATGTCAGTAATTGTTGAAGAGAGTACGTATATGGTACTATCTGTATGAATAAGTGAGGTGGTGTGTGTGTATAACTGTATAGGTGAGTAAATGGCAGTGTGATTGATTCTTTGGGTGACTGACTAGGTGTTTGAGTAACTGTTTGGGTGAGTGGCAGTGTGTGAGTGTCCATATGGGTGTATGAGTGAATATATCAGTGGCTGTATTGATGAATGACTGCGTGTATGAGGGACTGAAAGGGTGAGTGAGTGTATGTGTGTGTGTAGACGTATGAATCAGTGAGCGGGTATGTACTAACTGGTATTGGTCTGTCTATGGTTTCAATATTGGTAGTCTGTATTTTAGAGTGGGTGTATCAAAGGTTATATTAGGGAGTGAGGAGGTGCATCAGATGATCACGTGGATGATGTCACCAGTGATGTCATCGATGACGTCATTTGAGATTTCATCAGTGATGTCATCAGTGATGTCACTGACCATGTCATTAGTGATGTAATATGTGATGTCATCAGCAGTGCATTGCGGGGGCGCGAGTTATAGTTAGCTCAGCTAACTATAACAGCCAAATTTCTCTGGTTTTGTACAAGTGAAATGTCAGCCTGACTATAACGTCCTTGAAACCTGTGGTTTTTTTCAGTGAATTTCAAAGGTTTTTTAAATGCTAATTCCTAACTATAACGTCCCTGAAACCTATAGTTTTTTCAGTGAATTTCAAAGGTTTTTCAAACGCTAATTCCTAACTATAAGGTCCCTGAAACCTATGGTTTTTTTCAGTGAATTTCTAAAGTTTTTTAAATGCTAAATCTTATGTATAAAATTATTGTAATCTTAGCTTTTTTATGGTATTTCTCAGTGTTTTATAGAATTCCTTTGATTTAAAAATGATTGGAAGTATATTTTTGAACTTGTCTTTTTAAAATTATTCATAGTTTTTCTAAAACCTTCTTTAATAATTAAAATCACTCTTTTAAAATACATATATCATACACTACTAAAAATGTATTCTGTTTGTTTATGTGAACAATTTAAATTTATATTTACTTGAATTAATGCTTTTAATACTGTGAAAGTTGTTTTATTGTATTGTTATGCTATTTTGTTTTAAATTTTTACAAAGGAGTCGCGCACCCTGCGTGAACCTACAAGATGTGTGCGCGGATTCAGGGTGCACGAACCCTTGTGCCGCACATTTCCAGAATTGCGTAGGTGTCGCAACTTCAGCGTAATTTCAAAAGTATGAAATATAATTGTAGAAATTTTAAATATTAGTTTATGTTAAAGACTTTCACTAATATACTTTAGAAAACAATTTATAAACAGGAATTTATACAGTATAATTAATTGTACGAGATTTTACGAGTGCGCGATGTATGCACGTAAGATGCGCAACCCTTGCCGGCATGTATTTCCGGGGTCGCGCAGGGGTCGCGACTTTGACATAATTTTCAAAGTGTAAAATATCACTGTACAAAGTTTGAATATCAGTTTTGCTTAAACACTTTCACTAATATACTTTAAAAAATATTTTATAAACATCTATTTATACTTTATAATTATGTATACGAAATTTTACGGGTGCGCGACGTGTACGCGACGGGTGCGCGCACCCTACATGACTCCATGTGACCTGAAAAGAAAGTTTCTGATTGGTTTAAAAACTTTTCATTCTGTTAGAGGGAGGATCTAACACCTATTTTATTTCTCTTATTTTTTGTCTGTCTTCCTGGCAAGACCTATTTATTCTAGCCTGTTGCAATTTCTTTTTCTGGGTGTGTTTTTTGACTTTTTTTCTGAAAAATGTCATCCAGTCATCCAGAAGAAGATCTCCTGGAAGAGGTAGATGATGTGGAGGAGCCTGTGAAAAAAAGAAAGGAGAGTGTTGTTTGGGCTTTCTTTACAGTGCCAGAGGGTGAGAAAAAGGTAAACGCAAGGAAGGTTACTTGCAAATTGTGCAAAAAGAGTACTATCAAGAGGATCTGAAAAAAAGTACTCTTGCGGAACATCCTCTATGAAAAAGCATTTGGAGACCATTCACCCAGTTCATTTGGCTAAAGAAATCATGCAGAGAGAAAAAAATGAACAAGCTGCCCAGGTTGACCCAATTGCTCCATCTACGTCAACTGCAGGAGTTCCACCTTCACCTCGGCCACACATTTTCCCTGAGCTTGTGGATGCTTCAATCAACTATAAAAAATGTGATGCAAAACTCTGCGTTGGGGAGCAAGGCATTGATGTTATACTCAATGCAATTAAAACACACAAGTATTATTATTTTTTTACTGCTCCCAAGAAATCTTTTTCTTTTTTTTCAAATAGTTATAATGGACTGTTGAATTTAGTTTTGTTTAAAAAAAAGTCAAAAACACCAAAAAAAAGAAAAAACTGTTAGAAAATACTTTTTTTAAAATTGTTAAAATAACGGTTCTTACGGATTCACATAAACTGGTTAAAAATAGAAAAAGTGCCTGAGTGATTGCATGAGTGCATGCGTACTTCCTGAGTGATTGGAGGAGTGCATGGGTAGTGCCTGTGAGATTGCATGAGTGCATGTGTAGTGCCTGGGTGATTGGGTGAGTGCATGAGTACTGCCTTGGTGATTGCATAAGGTCATGGGTAGTGCCTGGATGATTGGAGGAGTGCATGTGTACTGCTTGGGTGATTGCATGAGTGCAGGGGTATTGCCTGAGTACATGGATGAGTGCATGGATAGTGCATGAGTGATTGCATGAGTGCAGGGGTAGTACCTGAGGGCATGGATGAGTGCATGGGTAGTATTTGACAGAATGGATGAGTGCATGGGTAGTGCCTGGGTGATTGCATGAGTGCATGGCTACTGCCTGGGTGATTGGAGAAGTGCATGTGTACTGCCTGATAGAAAACAAGAGTGCAGGGGTTGTCTTTTCCCTGAGTGCATGGATGTGTGCATGAGAAGTGCCTGAGTGATTTTATGAGTGCATGAGTAGTGCCTGGGTGATTAGAGGAGTGCATGTGTACTGCCTGAGTGATTGGAGGATTGCATCGGTAGTGCCTGTGAGATTGCATGAGTGCATGCGTAGTGCCTGACTACATGGATGAGTGGATGGGTACTGCCTGGGTGATTGCATAAGTGCATTGGTAGTGCCTGGGTGATTGGAGGAGTGTATGTGTACTGCTTGGGTGATTGCATGACTGCAGGGGTAGTGCGTGAGTGAATGGATTAGTGCATGGGTAGTGCCTGAGTGATTACATGAGTGCCTGGGTAGTGCCTGGGTGATTGGAGGACTCCATGTGTACTGCTTGGGTGATTGCATGAGTGCAGGGGTATTGCCTGATTGCATGGATGAGTGCATGGGTAGTGCCTGAGTGATTGCATGAGTGCATGGCTAGTGCCTGGGTGATTGGAGGAGTGCGTAGGTAGTGCCTGGTTGATTGGAGTAGTGCATGTATACTGCTTGAGTGATTGTATGAGTGTAGGGGTAGTGCTTGAGTACATGGATGAGTACATGGGTAGTTCTTGGGTGATTGCATGAGTACATGGGTAGTGTCTGGATGATTGGAGAAGTGCATGTGTACTGCTTGGGTGATTGCATGAATGCAGGGATAGTGCCTGCATGCATGGATGAGAGCATGGGTAGTACGTAAGTGATTGCATGAATGCATGGGTAGTGCTTGGGTGATTGGAGGAGAGCATGGGTAGTGCCTGGGTTATTGAAGGAGTGCATAGGTAGTGCCTTTGTGATTGCATGAATGCATGGGTAGTACCTAAGGGCATTGATGAGTGTATGGGTAGTGTTTGAGAGAATGGATGAGTGCATGGGTAGTGCTTGGGTGATTGCATGAGTGCATGACTACTGCCTGGGTGATTGGAGGAGTGCATGTATACTGCCTGAGTAAATGCAAGAGTGCAGGGGTAATGCTGAGTGTATGGATGAGTGCATGGGTAGTGCCTGGGTGATTGGATGAGTGCATGGGTAGTGCATGATTGATTGGATGAGTGTATGGGTAGTGCCTGGGTGATTGCAAGAGTGCAGGGGTAGTGCTTGAGGACATGGATGAGTGCATGGGTAGTGCCTGGGTGATTGGATGAGTGCATGGGTAGTGCATGATTGATTGGATGAGTGTATGGGTAGTGCCTGGGTGATTGCAAGAGTGCAGGGGTAGTGCTTGAGGACATGGATGAGTGCATGGGTAGTTCCTGGGTGATTGCATGAGTGCATGGGTAGTGTCTGGGTGATTGGAGGAGTGCATGGGTAGTGCCTGGGTGATTGGAGGAGTGCATGTGTACTGCTTGGGTGATTATATGAGTGTAGGGGTAGTGCTTGAGTACATGGATGAGTGTATGAGTAGTACCTGAGTGATTACATGAGTGCATGGGTAGTGCCTGGGTGATTGCAGAAGTGCATGGGTAGTGCCTGAGTACATGGATGAGTGCATGGGTAGTGCCTGAGTGATTTTATGAGTGCATGGGTAGTGCCTGGGTGATTTGGAGGTGTGCATGTGTACTGCCTGAGTGATTGCATGAGTGCAGAGGTAGTGCCTGAGTGCATGGATGAGTGCATGGGTAGTGCCTGAGTGATTATAGGAGTGCATGGGTAGTGCCTGGGTGATTGGAGGAGTTCAGGGTTAGTGCCTGGGTGATTGGAGACGTGCACGGGTAGTGCACGAGTGCATGATGAGTGCATGGGTAGTGCCTGGGTGATTGGGGAAGTGCACGGGTAGTGCCTGAGTGCATGGATGAGTGCATGGGTAGTGCCTGGCTGATTGCATGAGTGCATAGGTAGTGCCTGGTTGATTGGAGGAGTGCATGTGTACTGCCTAAGTGATTGTGTGAGTGCAGGGGTAGTCCTTGAGTACATGGATGAGTGCATGGGTAGTGCCTAGGTGATTGCAAGAGTGCAGGGGTAGTGCTTGGATACATGGATGAGTGCAAGGGTAGTGCCTGGGTGATTGCTTAAGTGCAAGGGGCGTGCCTGAGTGCATGGATAAGTACATGGATAGTGTGTGTGTGAGTGATTGCTTGAGTAGTGCCTGGGCGATTGTACCAGTACATGGGTACTGCCTAAGTAAATTAAATGAGTGCGGGAGTACTGCCTGAGTGCATAGATGAGTTCATGGGTAGTGTTTGACAGAATGGATGAGTGACGTAAAAGTGGCTCTAAACATTATTTCACATTATCATGCATATTACATTATTTGTTCTTACCTTTTTTACTGATGTAGATACAAAAATCAGTGGAACTATTTTAGAGTAGTTTTGTTGTAAACTGAATTTAAAATCTTATCAAACTTCACCATTACCTTCTGTAAAAAAGAAGAAAAACTGTTATTGAATATAATATTATACTTTTAAGAACACAAAATAATTTTAGAATTACATAACATTTTCAGTTTCCCTTTTTGCTGTTCTCAGATTCTACTGAATTTCACCAATCACAGTGATTTCAATGTAGTATCATCATTCAACAGCAGGGAGAAAAAAACAATCAACGACATTGTAACAAAAAACCCAAATCAGCATTGAGCATTATTTAGAATATGTGAAGCTATGTGTTCACCTATCTACAGTTTCTTAATGACATTCTTCAACCACATTAAGTCTTTTATTTCTCTCAAGTACACTTTGTAAAATGTACACTCTCATTTACATCTCATATAATATAGACAACAAATATATAAACTATTTGTTTCTAAACACAATTTTACAAATACAATATGAATTAGCACAAACAATAATCCATACACTAATTGTTCACATCTTCCCAATAAGCTGAATAATTTTTCCGAAACTTTTGCATTGAAAATATCCAAAATAAACTCATTAATTCGTGTTCACATCTTCCCAATAGGCCGAATGATGTATTCAAAACTTTGGCATCAAAAATATCAGATATGAATTTGGTAATTCGTAACGCAACCTACATTTGAATTCCAAATGGGCATCATTGCAATGTGTCCATCCTTTATTGAACTTTAAATACACAGTATAGTGTCCAGATGCTGTAGTAGGTCCCTCATGGAAATTAATAGCCACTGCTTTAAAAGTTCTTCCTGAAATTAATACTTGACTTGCCACAACATTTTTAATTTTGGTTTCCAGTTTTCTTCTATTTGCTCTACAACATTGTAGCATTAAAATGACATATTTTCCAAATCTTTCTATATATAATGTTGACAACATTTCTGATTTACAATCAGAACATTTCATATCTTGATTACCTGTTTTTACTAATTTGTTAAAAGATACAGATTTTCAATTTGGTATCATCAAGTATATGAATTGTTCAGTGTCTATTTCAGTGGTAGAAGAAAATGAACACTCTTCACATTTATGATCCCATCTGTAACTTACTCCAAATAATTTTTCAATTTCTATTCCTTCATCTTCCAATACACCAAGCATAAGGATTAGAAATTCTTGTGCATCTTGTTGTATATTGAGTGTAAATTTCAAAGAACCAGTACATATATCCAAAAGATGGCGAATGCCAGAAGCAGTATGGATTTTACTTCTGTCAGTTACCAACTTTTGAAAAACATAATGTAGTAAAGAACAGAATCTTTTTTCTCGAATTTCCATAATTTCATGATGAAGATCTTCTAGATAAAGCACAACATTCACAATTTTATTAGCATAGCAGTTGATACCTGAACTATTTTCTAACTGGTATCCTACAATATCATCCACAGTGTCCATTTTCATTTTCTTTGCACCTTCATGATTCTCTTCAATTGTTTTCTTTTTTGAATCTCAGTAGAATGTTTGTCATATTTCCGTTTTGGACACACTACACGTTTCTCCTATATGGGATATTCACCTAAGTTAGGAGCATAAAGTCTTCTTAACCGATTGTACTTTCTTACACAATTTGCATCAGCACTAATCTTTTTCTCATCAAAATCAATTAAAGACAAACAAGATAAAGTTCTTACTCGAGATAATGCAACGTATGCCATTCCCTCTTCAAACACTGAACTTCCAATATTTACCAAAGTATTGTCTACACTTAAACCTTAAGATTTATGAATGGTTACTGCATATGCTAAAGACAGAGGAAACTGTTTTCTACAAACATACAAGTCTTTTACAAGCAAAAAATATACAGCACTACGTCCAATCTGTTTTACCTGTTCAATTTGATCAAATTTAATCTTCAAAAATTCAATTCCATCTCTGTTCCGAAAATTTACAAAATCAACAACTTTCCCATTGCTCCATTTACTAAACCTTCTTCTACATTCAAATTATGCCGTAAAATTACCCGACCGTTTATACATACATGTAAAGTCTTTTCTAAACCTGCAGTCTTAGATACAGACTTTTCCAAAGAATCCAATTTTGACTGTAATTTCTCTGAGAGAAGAATAGTCACTCCTTGGTGTTCCATTTTATCAAAAGCTTCTATTTTCACTATTGGTTGTTTTTCCAATTTCAAAAGTTCTTGATTGAATGTAGAATACTCTTGCAGTGTAGGCATTAGGCAAACTATAGACTTCTTTTCTCCAATTTTTTTGTACAATATTTCAAGCGCTGTGTTTTCGGTTGTAAACAAGTTCCTTAGTAGTCGACTTTGTAAAGCTTGTTTACCATGTTTTGTCAAAACACCAATTCTTATATCTTTAAGAATATTTCCATAATCTTCATCACTTGCTTGTCGCATATTCATAATAAGTTCTTTATATTCAAAATGTAACCAAATATTCACATTTCCAATACTTCCCAAAGATTTCCTAGTGTCTTCATGGACAAGTGTTTTAAAAACTGGTTGCCCTTTTACATGAGTAAGTTGCAGTAGATCGCTGAATACAATTACATGTTTTCCTCCAAACAGAACATCATAATCTGTTTTTAAAATCTGTTGCATTCTTAAATGTACAAAGGCAAGCATTAAGTTTGAGACCATGCTCACCTCATCAATGATTAGATGTTTCATTTTGTTCAGTACTTTTGAAACTTCATAACAAGCATCTCCAGATAGCTTCTGGTATTCCAATGTATTTTCATGTTCAGCTGGTAGCATGAGTAATCAATGTAAAGTAATCCCTTTAATTTTGTGTGCTGATAATCCAGTTGGAGCTGTTACCACACAAGATAAATGTGATTCAGTAGTTTTGTGTAAATAAATGGTCAAAACTTTAATTAAGAAACAATTTCCTGTTCCAGCTTAACCCCTGATGTACATTAGAATAGGTTTAAATAATGTGCATTGGCATTCTATTTTTCATTCAGCAAACCATGCTGTATCTGTCCTGTCACTTGCTAACATATTCCTTTATGTTCAATATTTAGTTCTTCTTCCAAGTTTCCCAACTGAATAATATCCTGTTGTACTTGTTGCATTGCCGTTTCTACTTCATTCATGGCTATTGCTGCTTCATTTTCAATAATTGGTTGGCCTAGTGGATCTTGACTTAGTGGAGCAGAACTTTGACTATCTTGAGAACTGTCTCTAGCTATTTCAGCTGCCATAGTAGTCTCTTGTACAATCTCATCATTTAACATTTGTAGATAAGTTGGGAAAATTGTGCATTGAATGCTATCTTTACATGCATTAAAAGAATCTTCATAGCAGACGAATTCTCCAAGTAATTCCATTGCACTACGCAAAGGCTTGAAGAGTTGCAGAAGTACTAAATAGAAACATTTCCTTTTATCTGGAGTTTTGCAACTGAGTTTTCTCTGGTTAATAAGATTTCCTTTGGCATGTTTTACCAAACATCCGTCACATCCAATTACTGCATATTTTTCTTCATTTATATTTTCTGTAACATTTCTCTTAAAGCTGTAATGTTGCAGTACTTCATAGAGACATAGGTTTTCCAGATGTGGACTCCTTTTGGGATAGTACGTATCCAACATATTAGTTTTAACAATATCTGTACTTTCTGGTTCATTCAATGCTAAGTATTCAATTTCTTTTAGAGATTTCAATACTCTATTTCGCGTGGCGGCAAGACCTAGACTTACCCAAATGATTCCTCTTGACTTTGAATGTAAACTGGCAGAGCTCAACCGACTTGAACATTCATAGGATCCAATTTCTCGATGAGAAATGTTTTTCAAGCTAAAGCTGTACAATTTCTTACTAAGACTCTTCTCTTGTGAAATTTCTCCCCACATTTCTTTCAACTCTGTCTTTTCAGATTTGGATATATATGATGTAACATAGCGAGCAACAGCAATTGAATTATCTGCAACATACTGGATATTCATTTTTGCATTCCACATTGCCAAAATCATTGGATTGCAGTCATTAATATACATTAAATCTTCAGTTCTTTTTAAGTTGTATGTATTCTTCAGAGATTTTCAAGTTATAGTATGCCTTACTGCTGACATAAAACTATTGACTCTTCCTTTTGAAATTATTGGACGTGGGAATCCAAAACGACATTTTGTATAAACTTTTGCCTTTGACTTGTATTTTCGTTGACAATATTTTCCACATCGATGACTTTGAAATCGTAAAACTTGTTGTCTCAAGCTGTTTTCTCCTCCTTTTTTTGGAATGGCACAGGTAAAATACTCTTCGATGAAAGACAAGACACTTTCATCAGTATCAGTTAAAAATGTTGGTGCATTCTTGATCCATAATAGCATGTGTATATGAGGAGCACCTCTGGCTTGGTACTCCTTTTTCCAAAATAAATCAGTAACTTCTCCAAGAGGTGGATTATTTTTATTGTAGATAAAAGACATCATAGCTTGAAACCTATGATTAAAATATCTGCACACATTCACAGGATCCAAGGAACACAGTTCTCCAGATGTCTTCAATTTAATGGTTTTTACATTTGAATTTGATTGTCGTAGATATTTAAGTAAATCATCCCACGCATATTCCGCACAGCTAATTGTTAGAAACCACATAGGGGTACCTAACTTTCTTAACATACATTTAAGTTCGCCGTGACGACAATACCAATACTCATTAGTACCACGTTGACACGCCATTAAATTAATTAACAGAGATTCTAAATGATCGTCTCTTTGTTGAACTTTGTCCATAAATTCCTTTGCAGAAACATGTGTAAGTTGAACTCCTGTTTTTAATATGTGGTTCACTGCATATGAAAGTCCAGACAGGTCACTTTCAAATAGAAGATAAAATATATATGGAATGCACTGTTGAAATCTTGAATCTTCTGAGTACAATTTTGTCGAGCGGTATTCTGAAGCTGGAATCTGTACTACTCTGCTTCATCATATTGTCCACCTTCTCCAGTGGGGAACAGCTGTGAAAACAACGAGCTTGTAAACTTTTTTCCCATACAATCATGGGAGTTCCATTTGCTTTCTTCATTTGAAATAATTTAATAGTGTTTCCAATCACTTCTTTTGAATGAAGAGGATGTATACTGTAATGTTCAGTAAATCTCTTCAATCCTGGACCTGTCCACTTTTTCTATTTGGCCAGTTGAAATTTCAGTTTCATCTTCTAAACATATTTCCTGTTCTTCCACATTTACAGATTTATAATAAATATTGTTGTGTACAAGATGTAATGTAGCCTTTTGAAGTTTGGTGACATCTACTAACTCTAGCCATATTTTCCGATGCTTTGTTTGTAGACCATTAACTAGAATAACTACAGGCTCACTTTCCTCTCTCTCTATACCAACAGTTTCAATATTTTTCTTAAAATCTAAAGGTAAGTACACAACTCTTCCTTTCAGACCTCTTTGTAAATATGTCGGAGGCAACTTACCTGTTTTAGACTCCATACGAACTATAGCCTGAAACGGGTGCACAGATTGAATAAGAATGGACTCATATCTATTTAAATCTGCCAGTTCCGGAGGAGTAGCTACCAACTCTAAGTTGGTATGTACTGCTTTAGCTGGCATTTTGATCTCTTCTAATTTGTTGTAACAATATTTACAAATACGTTGATCAGTACCCAACTCAAAACAACCTTCCACCTACAAATAAGCACCAAATTGCTCCCACTTATCATTGTTTTCCTTTTCACTTTTTAAATACACATCAACATTCCTAGTTTGACTTCTATAGTGAGTACGTCGACAACAAATACAAACAGTTTGATTTTTCACATGAAAGTATCTTAAACTTTGTAATTTCTTCTGCAAACTTTTCTTCCACCTGTTCTTCAACACCTACACTTATCAAGCTATCACTTCCTCTACACTCCTTTTGTGAACCAAAATAATGAAACTACATATCATCACAAACGTTTTTTTTACATCCGATACTGAACCATGCAAAAGAGCTGTGTTCATTTCACTTATAGATAATGCAGGACTTTTTACGTAGTACAATCTCCTTACTAACTTCCACATTTCTAAGTGATGTACTGCTAACATTCTTAAAAGATGAAAAGTACTTCGACACACTTTTCTAGAAAGACAAGCCAGAGAATGACCCTGCAACTTAGCATATTTTCTCACTTTACAAGGATCTAGTCCTTGCAACATCTTAATCTTCTGTTTAACACTTTTTTTGCATATTCTCGTAAGAAAATTTGTAATATATCAATAGATTCCTGTCGAATACTACAAATACTAGTACAATCCCACTTATACACTGGAGCTTTTGTACGTCTCCCTTGAACTTCTTCAGTTATTACTTCTTCCACATTTCTAGGAACCATCTTCTCTTTTTCAATTGGACAACCATCTTTTATCTCATAATAACGACCACTGGTATCAACTGCATGAACTAATGTATTTTGTCGAAAATAGCTTTCTTCGTTAAAAAAAGGCTCAGTACTAGAAGTGTGCTTCCATTCACCAGAAAAAGTTTTGCAAAAGTTACTTCTATTAACCAGTTTTTTCTTTTGCTTTTCTCCTTCATAAAGTGCATTGTTTTATTCAATGTTTTCATTCTCTTCAATACCAATATAAATAATTTTCGTTTCAATTCAAAAGCAGTATCTACTACACTTTCAATCTGTTGCTTCTTCTTATATGCTGCTGATCTTTTTTTATACTTATGTCTTTAAATGGTTTCTGTCTTTTTGTGACATGTGTTTCTTTTCCATTATTTTTGCTTATTTGCTTCTCCTTTTTTCTAAAAATGTCTTTTCTCCTTTGATAAGAATTTTCTTACCAGAAGACACTTTATCCTCAGCAACCTTTTGGTGTTTTCTACTCCACTCTTTTTAGTTTTCATTAAGTACTTCTGTTTCCTTTGTTCTCTTCTCTTTTAATGTTTTCTTGCCATCTTTTATTTATAAGGTGAGGACTTTATTTATAAGGTGAGGTGAATGCCTAGGTGAGGACCTAGGCATTGTCGAGGGGGAGGGCCCATGCCTGACCCTGAAATGGAACTGGCCTGACTCGAGGGAGGGCATCTACAGTTATTTTACCTCCAAAGAGACCCAAGTAAGCCCTTTTTCTTGCTTTCTTCCTTGCCTAATGCTTTTAAGCCCTTTCACCTCACCAACCGCCTCTGATGCCTGACCTTAATATGGTGGACCTACCTGAAATCGACCACCACCAAATTGGCCTTCACCCATCCCCTTCTCGCTCCACTGGGCTGCAGCAAAGAGAGAAGCCCCTCCAACCACACCGGACTACATGGACTGGCTCTCCGAGCTTACTCCAGCGAGGCTAGGGATGCTCTCCCACCATCCTCCCCAACTCGGATCACCCATCATGACACTGAATATGTGATTCACCTATTTTCTTCAAATGTTTTATTAGTAACGGATGTGATTTTTAACTGATGTTAATTTTGTAACTTTTGGAACCTCTTGTACAGCGCTCTGCTACCTTCGGGTCTAGCCAGCGCTATCTCTCCTCTCCACTGATCCACGCATCGTCCAAGAATATTGCTGATACCGCTGTTCCCCCCACTCTTTTTATGTCATGTTCTACACCCCCGTTTATTCTCATGTTTTAACACTGCATCTATCCTTTGTTTACTCTGTGTAACTTTGTATCTTACTAATTCCCTTGTTAGCATGCTGAATCCTCCAGGTCTTTCCAGCATCCCCGGTGACCATCCCTGTGAAGACTGCCTGTACTGGCCTGACATTAAAATGGCGGCCGAACTTTCCCCCGGGCCACATCTTCCCTTCCCCTCTGCTATCATTTGTTCCCATTGTTTCTACGATCTCCTTATTCTGCCTACGCTCTTTCACCCTTAACTCACTCCTTTCTGCTAGACCTCCCATTTTAGACCATGAGGGTTATTGACTTTGATTAAGCTATGTTCAGTTCGGCAGACTACTTATTTTATTTTCATGGTTTTTCCCTTCTACCTTCATCGTTAGCTGCTCTAGGGCAGTAGGCGTCTGTACTAGCGTACTCTACTCTCATTTCCCTGTCTGCTGTATAAGTCCTCCCCTATCGCCCAACTGTCCCTAAACGGCCTCCATGTTTGTGCCCCTTGCCAAAGCACTCCCTCTCCCTTGTTGGGGAGGGATCCAGCATTTTTGCCCCGGAGTCTCAGATTCCCTCTGAGAGAGTCCACAGTGTTAAGGGTTTCACACATAGCGGAAAAGGCCTTAATTGGCCTCCTTGAATGTGCCCTTACCAAAGCACTCCTTCTCCCCTTGTTGGGGAGGGATCCTAGCATTCATGCACTGGAGTCTCAGACACCCCTTTGAGAGAGTCCACAGTGTTAAGGGATTCTTCACATAGCGGAGGTTTGGGAATGTTACCATTATCGGACACAGTTACTTCCTCGTCTCCTCGCTGTGTCTTCTACCCCTCCCCCTCCTCTTCCCTCCTTTCATTCTTGGCTTGCCTCCCCTTTTCCTTTCCTCTCTCCCTGAATCTCTCTCCCCCTACCTACTTTGTTTTTCCTTGTGCCTACTCTCCGCTTAATCTCCCTCCCCATCGCCCTTTTACATTACCCCCTTACCCTTCTACACGCCATGAACCAACAGATGTAACTTGTAATTGATGTACCTTTGGATGTAACTTGTAATTGATATACCTTCTGTAGCAATGTGTAACGTGTAACCTATGTAACTCTCCTCATGTAAAGCGCTCTGATACCTCCGGGTCTAGCCAGCGCTATATAAAAAACTCAAATAATAATCCAAATAAAATATATTTCTAAAAAGCAAATAATAGTTTAATTAGTTTGTTACATCAATTATAATTTTAAAATTAATAACATTTCAATTTTGAAAATAACAACTAAGCACACAATTACAATTACATTCCTATTGCATGTATAACACATAAAAAGAAAAAAGTATAAAAACGAGCAAAAAACTGCAAAAACAGAAGAAAAGGTGGTCACACAGCAAAAAGAGAAAGGAAAAAAGAAAGGTTTAGAAACAGCAAAATGAAATACTCAAAGAACACATGTACTGAAAAATGTAAGAAATGCAGAAACAAGCAACAGATGTGCAGAAAGAGGCAAGAGAGGTGCAGAAAGAGGCAAATGAAGTGCAGAAAGCGTAAAAAAGGTGAACAAAAACGCATGTAAGGTATAGAAACAAATAAAAGGGGTGTAGAAAGAGGCAAGAGGAGTTGAAAAAGAAGTACGAGAGGTACAGAAAGAAGGAAGAGAAGTACAGAAAGAAGCAGCAGATGTGCATAAAGAGGCAACAGACGGGCAGAAAGAAGCAAGAGAACTGCAGAAAGCGGGGACAGGGGTGCAGAAAGAGGCAAGAGAACTGCAGAAAGAGGGAAGATAGGGGCAGAAAGAAGCAAGAGAGGTGCAGAAAGCGGCATTGGATGAGTGCATGGGTACTGTGTAGGAGAATTTTTTAGTGCGAGACTAGTGCTTCAGTAACTGTATGAGTATATGGGTACTATGTGTATAGGTAGTTCCTCCTTAACTGGATGACTGCATGGGTAGTGTCTGAGTAAAAGGATGAATGTAAGAGTAATGGTAGGATCATTGGATGAGTGCATATGTAGTGCCTGACAGAATGGATGAGTAGATGGCTACTGCCTAAGTGAATAGTTCAGTGCTAGAGTAGTGCCTGGATGATTGAATGAGTGCAGCGATACTGCCTGGGTGATTGCATCAGTGCATGAAAAATACCTAAGAGAAACTATGGAGCATATGTACAAGTCCCTACCGCCACGGAAAAGTCACTTTTTGTGACGTTCCTGTGGTGATAGGGGCCTTGCCTTATGTACAACGCAGCGTTAAGCCACTTAACGTGGCTTAAAGCTGCCTTGTACATAAGGCACCCTTTCACGCTATGGTTAGCGTGAACAGGGGCATGCAGTGGGTGTGGCGGTGGGCGTTCCACCATAAAACCCATTGTATTTGATGCTGCCCCCTATGTACAAGGGTGGCGTACATAGGAGGCAGCGCCAAAATTAAGACCAGGATAATCCTGGTCTTAAGTTGGCAAAACGAGGAGAAATGCATTATTTCTCCTCGTTTTTGCTTTTTCAATGTGTGCTGCCTTGTGCAGCACACATGGAAAAAGCAAAATGCCATGGTTTGTTTACGTACAGGGAGGTGTCCCTTCCTGTACAGAAACAAACCTTTTAAAATTTTAAAAATACAATTTTGTAACTTTCATGTGTGCTGCATGAAGCAGCACTCCTGAAAGTTAAATAAAATGGCATTTTAGAGTTGTTTATGTGCAGGAAGGGACAACTTCCTACACATAACCAATCCTCCCCTGCACACAGACACCCTTGCACTCTGGTGCAAGGGTGCCTGCATTAGCGTTAAGTTGTTAAACTTAGCGCCATCGCAGGGGGAAACGCAAGGCTGCACCACATTCTTGTAAATATGGTGCAGCCTCAGTGTTCGGGAGTGGAGCGTGTCGTTAAGCCCAGGAGGCTAACGACACGCTCCGCCACTTCATTGTACATATCCCCCTATGAGTGCAAGGCTAAAGCATGGTTTATTGCATGAGTGTATGGGTACAGCTTGAGCTAATGGATGAGTGCACGGATACTGCCTGTGTGATTCTATCACTGCAGAGGTAGTACCTGGATGAATGTATGTGAAATACCTCTGAGAAAGTATGAGTATTAAGGTAATGCTTGGACCATTGCATGAGTGCATCAGTAGTGTCTCAGTGAATATATGAGTGCATAAGTACTTGCTGAGTAAATGTTTGAGTGGAATAGTAGTGTCTAGGTGATTATATGAATGTATGGTTAATGTCTAAGTGATTAAAAGTGTGTATAGGTAGTGCCTCCTTGATTGCATAACTGAATAAGAATGCCTAAGTGAATTCATGAGTCCAAGAGTAATATGAGCCTCTTTTCATCAGTTCACACCTAGTGCTTGAGTATATAGATATAATTCTCACTATATTCCTGAAAGCAAGCATGCATGTGTCTGTACCTTTTCCTAGTGGCATCATATGTAAAAGAAACATACAAATACATATATACCAGTGTTTTATAGCTCTACCATCTTTATAGATATAACACATGTGAGAATACATGTGCAAGCAGATACATACTTGAATCATAAGACTACGTAGTCCCTTAACCTTGACAGACTGCACTTTCCATTTTAAAGAGACACCTAAAATTATGCGGCGTATTTGAAGTGTGCATTTCCATAGACCAATACGTACTAACCTAATCACTAATCCTTCTACCAACAAGTCTCACTTTTGTGCTACAGCTTCATTACTCAGCAACTACTAAGACTGTTGGACCTAGCCAAATGCAAAGCAGCAACTTTTTAAAATGTCTATTAAAAGTCACACTATACTCCTAAAACCATGCATGCATGTATATGTAACTTTTCCTAGTGGCATCATATGTAAAAGAAACATACAGATAAATGTATACCAGAGTTTTATACCCCTACCATCTGTTTAGCCATAACATGTGAGAGAATACAGGTGCACACAGACACATACCTCAGTCATACGACTAAAACGTCCTTAAAACTTGGCAGACTGCACTTCCCATTTTAAAGAGACACTTAAAATTATGCGGCATACTTGAAGTGTACATCTCCATAGACCAATACGAGCTAACCTAATCACTAATCTCTCTGCCAACATGTCTTAAACCTCACTTTTGGGCTGCAGCTTCACTATTCAGCAACTACTCAAGAGTGTTGGGCCTAGCGAAATACAAAGCAGCAACTTTTTCAATGTGTCTGTTAAAAGTCTCACCATATTCCAGGGAGCATGCATGCATGTGTCTGTACCTTTTAAAAGTGGCATCATATATCAAAGAAACATACAAATAGATGGGTAGTGGGTAGTGCCTGAGAGAATAGATGACTGGATGGGTAGTGCCTGAGTGAAAGGTTCAGTGCAAGAGTACTGCCTGGGTGATTGCATGAGAGCAGCAGTACTGAATGGGTGATTAGATCAGTGCAGGGGAAATACCTTAGACAAACCATGAGTGCAAGGCTAACGCATGGTTGAAAACAAGAGTGTATGAGTATTGCTTGAAAGAATAAAAAAAGTACATGGGTACTGCCTGAGTGATACTATGGCTGCAGTGGTAGTAAGTGTATGACTGTATAAGTGTATAAGGAAGTACCTGAGAGAAAATATGAGTGTAAGGGTAATGCTTGGGCCATTCTATGAGTGCATCAATAGTACCTGAGTGAGTAGATGAGAGCATGGGTAGTGCCTGACTGAATGTTTGAATGGGATAGTAGTGCCTGGGTGAATGCACAAGTCTATGGTTAATGTCTAAGGAATTACAACTGTATATAGATAGTGCCTCCTAGATTGCATAACTAAATAAGAGCACACATCTGAATACATAACTCCAAGACTGAGTTGTGCATATTTACATTACTTCATACCTAGTGCATGAGTCTAGAGATATAATTCTCGCTAAATTCCAGAAAGCAAACACTAATCCTTCTACCATGTTACTATCTACAAACTATTTCAAAAATCATTTCATTACAATAATACAAAGTACAATAGAGATCTGTACATTTCATACATCAGATTTCCCTTACAATTTCCACACTTTTTTTTTTTTTTTTAAATCTACAAATATCACTAGAAACAATAAAGCAGTGCTGAATAATATATAATACACCTTACAACTTTGTTACTCACGTTTGAGGTAGTATTGCAGAACATCAAATATCAGAAACTCTTAAAATATTTTCTTTTCCACACAAGAAATGTAATGCACCTCTCTCAGCAAGGTGAAACCAGAAATGGCAAACTTTCCCTCTCTTTTTGCACTCAAATAAATGTTAGTATCAAATTGCATTACTTCCATCATTATTTCAAATTGTAAAACACATTTTTATTGGTTAGACATATTAACCCTTTCTAACTGTCTTCAAATGGTGCCCAAACTGGTTCTGTAATTATCTGGAGTCGCAACTCCACCTCGGTGCCTCAGTAAAGCATCGCGGTGGAGCCGCGAATCCACACAGGAGTTCAAAAATCTATTTTTAATAATACTAGTATTGTTTTTTAACAACACACTACTTCTACACATACTACTGTCTTAGAAAACCTTAACTTAGTAACATTTCACTTATATTTAAGTATTCATTTCACATTTTAAATCCACAGTTAAGTTACAACCCTTCCCCCATTCTACTTAATGCCAGTTTTCATAGTTACAGTTCATGAAACATTCAACTGTACTGGCTGGTCACAAGTTCTCCATAGTTTCAAGTTCAGCACACAAGCTTACTAATGCAAACAGTGTGGTTGACTTTTGCAAAATATTACCTTATGGTATCTACTGTACCTTCAAACATTTTTTAATAACAAATCACAAACATGATATCTCAGCAAACTAACATGCATCCTATTTTTGAGTGCACAATCTTGATGAACAGCCAATCACTTATCAGCTTTTTAAAAAACAACATCTTCTCCACTATTTTAGATATCTCTCATTCTACCAACTGACTACCTCAGCTACAGACCTCTTTTCATTCCTTCCAGACATCCCTTCAAAGTGCTCTCAGTGTGGATTGTAGGGCCCAGCTATGTTTTCTGATGCAAAAGGTATGCTGAACACAGAGGTATTGACAAAAATCTAGGTTTGCAAAATGTGGACATTAAATGGATTGCACATAAAGGATTAAAGTGGCACCAATTGTTGCCTTTGGTTAAAACCTTTTTGCATCTCCAACCCCCTGACCTCATGATTGTGCACTGTGGTGGCAATGACCATGGCACATTGACTGGGGTAGGTCTGGAAATGCTAATGAAGGATACCTTTGCAGAATAGATGTTGCTTCTGCCTCTTTGTATTCTCTAATATATGTCAAAGACAGAAATGGAAGTAGCCAAATCAATTCTGTCCACAGTTTGAGAAAGCTAGGAAGAATGTCAATAAAGCTGTTTCTGCTTTCCTCAGAGACCATAGGATGGGCTCCATCTATAACAACATTCTACGTTTTGATATGTATGACATCTACAGAAGTGATGGAATTCACTTCACAGATGAAGGAAACGGAGTGTTTCTCAACAACTTTAATCTGTGCGTCCACACTTACATGTAGCGGCAACAAACTCAGAATGAAAACATGGGCTCTTTTTAGAGCCACCCTATAACCCAACAGTCAATCTTACTTTTAAAAAAACATACATACTCTTTTTTAATTTTGCCTGGAGTCGCGAACCCATCGCGGTTACATGGGGGGGGCCGCGCTGAGAGCCACAATGGAGTCATGACTCCAGGCACGCAAGAAAAAAAAATGCCCCCCATTCTCATTACTCAAACTCTGCCTCGGGGACCCCATCCCCCGAGGCCCAGCCATTTTTTACACCAAAAAAAGCATTTATCCCCCGCTACGGGCATTTTTTGTTTGCCCCAGGGACCCCATCCCCAGGGCATGCCCTCATGTTGGGGACTGCGGGGGAGCCCCAATGCCCCCGCGGTCCCTGCTGGCTCCCCGCCTCCTGCGGGAGCCGGCATTGCTTTTGGGCAAAGGGAGCTGCAAACAAGCAGCTCCCTTTGCCCAAAAGCAATTCTGCTTTGCTTCGTGGAAGAGAGAGCTGGTTTCCTGCTCTCGCTTCCACGAAGCAAAGCAGAAGTTTGCAATGACAGGGCGGGAGACCGCACTTTTTTTGTTTTATTTTCTCTGCAGGATTCGCGCACCCAACGCAACTCCGGTCCGGAAAAAAAACTAAGAAAATGCTTTTTCTGGCCCTGGGGGTCCCTGTGGGACCCCCTGACCAGGCCTAGGGGGTCAGGGAGTTTCTACCCTGCCCTCTTTTCTTTTTTTTTAACCAGTTTCATCCTTTTTTTCTTGTCACTCGGTTGGATGGCTGCCAACACTTCTCGGTTTGGACTGTTGACAGCCAATAAAAATGAAGCTCGTGATCGGGAGGGTTCGCAGATCCACCGCGGTCACCAGATATTAATATTTTTTATTTTAAAATTTCTCACTAACTACTGAACGGATTTACACCATTTAAAGCAAATAGTGCACTCTGGACCAAGAGCTACCTCTCTCCCAAATTTGGTGTAATTCCGTTCAGCATTTCGGGATATATATATATATATATATATATATATATATATATTCTTTATATATCAAGTGTTGAAAACGACTGAGCATGTTGTACTCTTTTGTCCGATATGCCAAGGCTTCAGAAAGAAGTGGATTCTAACAGTATGCCGTAATCTGGGTTTTATGAACTTCAGCACTGCTTTCAGAATATTATGAAGTGATATCAGGCAATGTATTGTATTTGCTGTTTCACAGGTTTTGATGCATATGTGGACGCTTAGGCACAAAAGGATGCCCAGCTAATGGACTTGGTTTTTCCTAATGCTGCAATTGTAAAACATTAAACTGTGGTTGCAGTTTGCCATTTTGTTTTACATTGTGTACAATTGGATTTTAATGTATTGCAATGTGCTAGCTTTGGATTGAAAATGTTTTTATGAATTGATAGAATTGTACAATATTTCGTTGTTTTATTATTGCTCTATTATGGCCATTGAGCCAAAATAAAGCCAAAATAAAGAATATGAGATGATGATGAGAAGTAAATCCAACTCCTCCGAAGTCAAACACTTTTGCTTACATTGGCATGGAAATAGTTAATTTAACCCCTCTGAAGTTCAACACTTTCCCTGCAGTTCTGCTGACTGGAGTAGGAATAGTAAATCTAACTCTTCCAAAGCCTGTTGCTTTCCCTGCACTTGCTTAGACTGCCATGGAAATAGTAAACTTAACCGCTCTGAAGTCCAACCTTTTCCCTACTGTTGCTCTGGCTGGAATAAGAATAATAAATTGAACCCCTTCAAAGTCAAACACTTTCCCTACAGTTCTGCTCTTTGGAGTAGAATAGTAAATCTAACTCCTCTGGAGTCCAGTGCTTTTCCTACTGTTGTTTAGATTGATGTGGGAATGGTAGATTCTACCCCTCCGAAGTCCAACACTTTTCCGACTGTTGCTTACAGTGGAGTGGGAATAGTAAATCTAATCCTTCCAAAGTCCAGTGCTTTTCCTACAGCTGCTTAGACTGTAGGAAAAATAGTTATTTAACACATCTAAAGACCAACACTTTACCTACTGATGCACTGACTGGAGTAGGAATAGTAAATCTAACCCCTCTGAAATCCAACCCTACCCTACATTTGCTTCGACAGAAGTGGCAAAAGTAAGTTTAACCCCTCCAAAATCCAACTCTTTCCTTACTTTTGCTATATTTAACCCCTCCAAATTCCAACATTTTCCCTACTGTTCTGTTGGATGGAGTAGGAATAGAACATGTAACCCCTTCGAAGTCCCACACTTTCCCTATTGATGCTTAGATTGGCATGGGAATAGTTAATTTAACCCCTCTGAAATCCAACAATTACCCTAGTGTTGAACTGACTGGAGTAGGATTAGTAAATCTAACCCCTCCCAAGACCAACACTTTCCCTGCATTTCTGATGATTGGAGTAGGAATAGTAAATCAAACCCTCCAAGTCCAGTGCTTTTCCTACTGTTGCTTAGACTGGTGTGGAAACAGTAAATTTAACCGCTCCAAAGTCCAGCCATTTCCCTACTGTTAAGCTCACAGGGGTAGGAATAATAAATGTAACCCCTTGAAAGGCCCACACTTTCCCTACAATTCTGCTGACTGGAGTAGAATAGTATATCTAACCCCTCCAAGTTCAGTGCTTTCCCTACTATTGTTTAGATTGAAGTGAGAATAGTAAATTTCACCCCTCCGAAGTCCAACTCTTTTCCTACTTTTGCTTAGACTGGAGTGGGAATAGAAAATCTAATCCTTCCAATGTCCAACACTTTCCCTACTCTTCAGCTGGCTGGAGTAGGAATAGAAAATATAACTCCTTCGAAGTCCAACACTTACCCTACTGTTGCTTAGATTGGAATGGAAATAGTTAATTTAACCCCTCAGAATTCCAACACTTTCCCTGTAGTTCTACTGACTGTAGTAGGAAGATTAAACCTAACTCCTCTGAAGTCAAGAGCTCTCCATACTGATGCTTAGACTGGAGTAGAAATATTTAATTTAACCCATCCAAAGTGAAGCACTTCACCTACTCTTGCACTGACTGGAGTAGGAATAGTAAATCAACCCTACCCTACGCTTGCTTCAACTGAAGTGGGCAAAGTAAATTTAACTCATCAAAAATCCAATGGTTTCCCTACTGTTGCTAAATTTAACCCCTCCAAGTCCAACACTTTCCCTACTGTTCTGCTAGCTGGAGTAGGAATAGAAAATGTAATCCCTCCGAAGTCCAACATTGTCCCTACTGTTGCTCTGATTGGCATGGCAATAGTTAATTTAACCCCTCTGCAATCCACCACTTTCTCTAGTGTTGCACTGACTGGAGTAGGAATAGTAAATCTAACCCCTCCGTAGTCCAATACTTTCCCTGCAGTTCTACTGACTGGATTAGAAATATTAAATCTAACCCTTCCGAAGTCCAGTGCTTTCCCTACTGTTGTGTAGATTGAAGTGGAAGTAGTAAATTTCACCCCTCTGAAGTCTAACGCTTTTCCTACTGTTGCTTGGACTGTAGTAGGAATAGTGAATCTAATCCTTCCAAAGTCCCATGCTTTTCCTACTGATGCTTAGATTGGAGTAGGAATAGTAAATGTAACCCATCCAAATTCCAACACTTTACCTACTGTTGCACTGACTGGAGTAGGAATAGTAAATGTAACCCCTCCGAAGTCCAACCCTACCCTACATTTGCTTCCACTAAGGTGGGAAAAGTACATTTGACCCCTCCAAAATCCAATGCTTTCCCTACTGTTGCTGAATTTAACCCCTCCAAAGTCCAACACTTTCCTCACTGTTCTGCTGGCTGGAGTAGGAATAGAAAATGTAACCCCTCCAAAGTCCAGTGCTTTTCCTACTGTGTCTTAGACTAGCGTGGAAATAGAAAATGTAACCGCTCCCAAGTCCGACCCTTTCCCTACTGTTGAGCTGACTGGAGTAGGAATAATAAATGTAACCCCTTGAAAGCCCAATACTTTCCCTGTAGTTCTGTTGACTGGAAAACAGTAAATGTAACCCCTCAAAAGTTCAGTGCTTTCCCTACTGTTGTATAGATTTAAGTGAGAATAGTACATTTCACCCCACTGAAGTCCAACTCTTGTCCTACTGTTGCTTTGACTGGAGTGGTAATAGTAAATCTAATCCTGCCGAAGTCCAATGTTTTCCCTATTGATGCTTAGACTGGTGTAGGAATAGTTATTTTAACCCATCCAAAGTCCAGCATTTTACCTAATGTTGCACTGAGTAAAGCAGGAATAGTAAATCTAACCCCTCTGAAGTCCAACACTTACCCTACATTTGCTTCAAATGAAATGGGAAAAGTAAATTTAACCCCTACAAAATCTAAAGCTTTTTCTACTGTTGCTAAATTTAACCTCTCCAAAGTCCAACACTTTCCCTACTGTTCTGCTGGCTGGAGTAGGAATAGAAAATGTAACCCCTCCGAAGTCCAGCTGTTTGAACTGACATGTTCTGGTTTGCTGAGGTGATGCCCTAGCCAGGCAGAACCTGCCACTCCTGTCAGCGGAGGTTGATTGCAAACACTCTACCCTGCGCTCCCCCTTGGGTAGCTTGGCACTGAGCAGTCTTGTTTATCACAGAGTCAATGCGTAAAGCATTGGCACAGCACTCACTAATGATAAATACCTTGAGGGTCAAAAAAGAGACTTCTTACGTGATGACATTAGGCCTGGGCAGAGTTCACGGAGTTGCACTACGTGGAACTCCGTGAAGTGACCAAAATACGCCGCCGTGCTACGCCAAGTTAGCAAACAGTGAAGTGCGTTTGGTACTGCTGTACACATTGATTTTCAGCACCACGTTTGTACCGCGCTATAAAATCAGCGTGAACTGCACCATGTGCAGTGTAAGAGGGCGCTGCTTCTTTTCTTGCTGCTCAACTAGATTCTCTACCTGAGCGGCAGCTTTCTCAACGCAAACTGAAGGTTTCTCAATGCGAGCGGTTGTGACCATCTGTGACCGTTCGTGTTGAGAAATCTGATCGCCTGTGTTGAGAAATCTCGGCGGGAGGTGGATTTTCCTCGCTTGCGCTCGCCAACTTGACATTGGCAAGTTTGAGTGAAGGAAAACTCCTGCTCCGCTACGCAGAGCAGAGTTATTCGGAACTCTGCATGCTCCACGGAGTGTGGAAAACTCCACAAACTCCGTGAATAGAGCGGAGTTCACTGCCCATGCCGAGGTTGCATTCAACACACACAATAATCAACACAGCATGAACATTGTGTTCTTCTGGGCATAAATCACACTTGGAATTATTATTAGCAGTACTAGGCCCAACTGTGTTGAAATGACATCAGTAATAGGTACCCTTAGGAAAGATCCTATTCTACACCCCCCCCCCCCCATCACCCTTATGCGGTGCAACACGTTGTCCACCCCACCTTGGTCATTCTTATAATTTAATGACACACAGTTAGAGGGTGCCTCTTGGGTCAAAATGATATCCGAAATATTGGCATATATAGAATTATAACACTTTTTGCCAGCACCACGGCCGGAGCTTCGCGGGTCAAATCAATCTCAAATGCACTGCTATTCTGGCAAGATATCAACGTGTACGGCAACATCCCTGGCCAGTGTTGGGAATAACAAGCGGTCCACAGACTGTCACTCCCACACACACACACACTCACTCTGCACCGATACACAGTGCAATGGATATCAGGCAGGTCCGTACAGAATGTGCTTGCACACATTCGCATTTAGCACCTTAATGCGGTGCACTGAAACCCAGTAGGTCAATTGATAACACACTGCAGACCCCGTGACCCCAAGCCTCCCTCCACCCACCAACTCACCCTGACTATCCTACCCCCACAGATTGGAGGTAACACTTAGTCAGGCTCCTAGGGAAGTTGGTGGGGTAGGTAGCGGGACTAGTTAGGAGGCAGCCATCAAAAAGGGGGTTGGGCATCACTTAGGAAGTTCCCCAAAAGGATGTGGAGCAGACACAGGCTGAGGGCAATATTTGGACACATCAAAGGGTACTACAAGTCCTTCCTGCACCAGCCCAGTTCTGCGAAGCACAGGGGGGTTTTGCAGTCTCTTGACCCACTACCAATTGTCATCAGAAGCATTCCTCCAGCCAGTCAGTCACTTTCACTACCCAAGACAGAGCCGGGCAATACCTGGCAACACAATGTCATCAGGGGCTGGGGAGGAGAGGGCTGTTCGTCCACCATGCTGAGCGCTAAAAACTTTGGAACAACGGATGAATGGAGAATGAGCCAGTGGGTCATCTCAGAAGAATGAGGCACCCCATCTGGTATACGTTGATTAGAGTCTCACCCAAGCAATCCGGGCACAACATCCGGTGAGCGATGATACCGGCGGCACCAGACCATTCTGGTCACACACAGCGAAGAATTGCAAATTCCAAACATCCCTGGAAATGAGGCTCAACATCTGGTGTGCTTTACGAAGGGCCTCCAGGCACAATTCTTGGTTCCACACTCATGCTGCGCTACCAGTTGGGATCCAGCAGAGTATGTGGGCACTTAAGAAGAGACCGCTCTCCAGGAGTCACAAGTAGACAGTGTGGGTCCCTCGTAGGAGATCTTTGATGTGCCTGAGACCTCCAACAAGGCCAACAAGCCCTTAGAGAGCACACTTCAGGGTGCCACACAGCAGCAGGTAGTCGGGCCAGGCCAGCCACTATTCAGGGAGGCCACACAATCCCTTTCAATGGCAGTAGTCCTATTGTGCACAACAGATTCCGCTGGCAGTGTCCACCACGCACTTCCAGGTAGGTGTAGGTGAAGATTTCCGCTCAGCCGGTTGAGTGCACGGAGTTTTGCCTAATCCGCGTTCTGCAAAACCATGCGAAGTGACATGGAGCGAAGATTTTTCTCTCATGTGGCTTACCAACGTTAAGTTGGCAAGTGCTCATGAGAAAATATTGCATGCTAGACCTCCTCCTGGCGAGATTTCTCAACACGGGCAGTCACAGCTAGTCGCGACTGCTCGTGTTGAGAAATCTTCTGCTTGCATTCAGGGAGCTGTCGCTCGAGTAAAATGTCTACTCAAGAGCAGAAAGCATCAGCGCCCTCCGGTGCAATGCGGGGTGGCATTTATGCTAATTTTACAATGTAGGACGAACTCTCAGTGTTTAAAATCAGTGCATGTAGCCAGACTTAATAGCTGGCGGAACTCTCCAGAGTGCGGCAAAGTTTTTGTGGCACTTTACGGAGTTCTGCAGTGTAGAACTCCACGAACTCCAACCAGGCCCAGTTCCAGGTTCTCCGGTCCCACATCCCCACAGGTGTATCTCTGCCCTGCTGAAGTATGGTGCATAGTAGTTATACTGTAGTGTGCCTTTGAAGTTAGGGGTGGTTCAAAGAGTCTCCCTTTGAACCATAGATGTCTCCCCTAAATTTCAGTCCTGTCTGCCATGAGGCCATGGAATGCAGATCTTAATCTTTATTGGGGCCATGATCTAGCTTCTGAGGCCATGCGTCAAAACCTCTATCTCCCATCTATCCAGTCAGGTCTGTCATTCCATTTGTATGGCCAATATTTTACAGCTGTCTCTGAGGAATGCTCAGATGTGCTCCCCCAGCCTCCAATGTGCACTGGGGCCAAGCAAAAGGCACACAAAAAGTTTAGGAGCAGAGGAATACCAACTTTCTAGTAGTGGTATTTCTAAACTAGTCATGACAACACCACCTTTACCCTTGGAAAGGGGTTGTCACTACAATATCCAATGATAGGAAACATTATGAGGCTGCTCCACTGCAATCCACTATTGCAGCCTGAAGTAATTTCAACCCTTTCCCCAAGTTAGCAAGAGCAAACCTCGTAGATAGTGAAAAGATGCATGGGTATTCTCCACTACCTGGGCAGGGAACACAAGTGTACCTGCCCTGCCTTTCACCTACCACTCACTTCACCCATTTAGATGAACCCTCGGGGTGCTCTGGTGGTAGTGAAAGGTCCTTTCAGGATGGCTAGTGACTCAGACAAGCCAGCCTGAGTAGAAACGCAAAAGCAGAGGCAGGCTTGACACTGTTTAAAACCCATAGGTGCATGTGCGCACACACAGGCTGACAATGGCAGACCAGGTCTAAGTTTAGAAACACAATAGGTGCAAATGCGCACACCGGCCTGCAATGGCAGGCTGGACACATGTTCTGGCACATCATTTGTGCCAGTGAGCAGACCGGCCTCCAATGGCAGACTGGACACAGGTTTTAAACAGCATAGGTGCAAGTGCGCACACCGGTCTGCAAGGGTAGTCTGTGCACAGGTTTACAACAACAAAACAGGTTTGCAAGTGCGCACATCCATGCCCACAATGGTGGACCTGACCTATGTTTAGAAACCTCAGGTAAGCACCCCTTCCTAATGTGTGTAGGAAGGGCGTGGACACTTTCACACTGCATTTACAGTGGGAAAGTGCCCCAGGCCCGAAGGCCAGAGAATCAGACACACACCCAGGGGATGTCCCATGGGGGGCACCGACCCCCTAGGCAGCAAAAACCCACATGAGGGTTCGTCCCTAACTGGGCAGCGAACACACAGCTGTACCTGCCTGACCACTCACCTATCCTGAGCTCCACTCTTCAGGACTTACCCTACGGCCACTCTGGTGGTAGCAAAAGGCCCCCTAAGGGTTAGCTACTCAGTGAGAAAGGCTAACCTGAGCATGATACATGTTTGACAGGCTATTGCGGTGGGTGACACAATGAGTGCTGTATCTCACTACTAGCCAGTGCAGTACCCGCCCTGGGTATATGGTGTACTTTTTTAGAGGGCACTCACAGGTACAACACTTAAACCAATCAAGTGAGCACTCTATCCTGGCATGTGTAGAAAGAGCATGGGCACTTTCCTGCTGCAGTACAGTGGAAGAGTGCCCAGAGTTCTAAGGGTATGAAAGGAAAGTTGTCAAAAACCAGGAGGAAAAAAAGCAAAAGGTTTTAGGGAAATCCCCTTAAGAAAGGCCATGTCCAACACCAACACTTTCCCAATTTTTTCTTAGACTGGATTGGGAATAGTAAATCCAACCCTCCGAAGTCTAACACTTTCCCTACTCTTGCATAAACTGGAGTAGGAATAGTACATTTAGTATTCTTAGACGCCAATGGTTTTCATAATATTGGTTAAATAGATATTATATTATTAATAGTTTGTTTTTTATATTTTATATTATTTGTTTTTATTTTTACATTTATTTGAAGGCTTATAGGGCCATATTTACGAAATTCTGGATTTGCGATTTCAAAATTGCAGATCGATAGAAATCACTATAAGGGAATAGCAAAATGGTATGTGCTTACAACAGATTTGCATTCACGTTTAGGAAATAGAAATTGAGAAAGCGCAAAATTGCGATTTACAAATAGGAAATTGCAAAATAGGAAAAGTTGCATTTTGGATGCAGAATGATGATGTCAGACCAGGAAGTTCACAAATACAGAGGGTGACCATGACCCAAAACTCTAGGAAGGTGCTGGAAGTGAGAAGTGTTCCTGTATTACTACGTGCAGTGGTTTTGGCAATTCTAGGATAACATGATGTCAAAAAAAGATGGGGACAAGGATTCAGGGAGCAGGAAGTGGAAGGTTAAATTCTCTGAGAAGGAGCTGGAGCTCCTGTCTGAAGAATGTGTCTCCCATATGGACCAACTTTTTGGGAAGGCTTCCTTGACAGTACCAGAGAGCCAAAAGATGAAGATCTGGACCAGCATCCTGGATAAAGTGAACTCCCTAGGTGTCAACCAGAGGACCATTCCAGAGATACGCATGCAATGGTATGACCTGCAATCTTGCACTAAGGAGAAGGTGGTGAGCAGGATGGAACAGGTGGTGGACCCGCAATACACCCCCCTCCAACTCTCATGGAGACACTAATCGAGAGGTCCAATCGTGGAGGCACCAGCCAGGGTAAGTCATCTTTCCTTTACTTACTTAACATAACATAATGTTAGCAAATCCAAAAATCAAACATTGCAGCATTAATAACTCCATTGACATGCTTTCTCTACCCTGGCAATGTATCATGGAGGTTGCAGTACACATATTTTGCATGCTGTACTGTGTGCTGATGTCTACACTAAACATATGTACATCATAAACATGTCACACACACATGAAGCACAGTTATTAACATTATTGCGAACAAACATAAACCAATTATTTACACTAACTATATACATGCATTTCCACAGATCACACCCAGGATGTGTCAGAAGCATTTGATACAGAAGGGGATACAGACACACGTGTTAAAGTTGAGGACACCACATCACCATCTACTCAGCCTATCACATCAACTCCAACTGCCAGGAGAGCAACCATATCACCACTGCCCGACTCTGTGGATTGTGATGAGAGACCATGGCAGAGCAGGGACACCACAACATCTCTGGGCAGGATGCACAGACAGTGCAGAGGCCAGCAATCAACAGTCTACAGTGAGCATGTGTCAGATGACATGTCAGAGCATTCTCCTGTATTTGGTGGATTGGAGAGTTTCATTATCTTCATGCAGTACCTGCAGACAAAACAAATAAGGACTGTTAACAGGCATCTCCTATGAATGTCTCAGTCGATGCAGCAGTTGGAGAAAGGGCAGGACCAGGAGATTGCTGTCATGGAGAGGGAGTACCATGTGCAGAGACAGAGGTACAGGTTGTACCTGGCACAATTTGATGCCTTCACCCAGTCCATCAACTGATTGTCAGTAGGCACAACAACACTGGCCAGGAGAACTGTCAACATACAGACTGACATGGTGCACTGCTATCAGGTTGTAGCATGTGGGCTACTACAAGTGACCACAGCCCTTGAGAATATACAGACCCACAAACTCTGTGTCCCCAATATCCTGCCCCCTCCTGTGAGTGAAGAGGGCTCTATCCTAAGTGGCACATCCATTCAGGAGGCATGCAGTTACAAGCATTCACCCCAACACACTTCTGGGACTGGCATGTCAACAATCCCACAGCATAGTGTTGCTGACAAGGCACCCATCCCCAGAGGTGGAAAAAAGTGAACCACTGAACTCTCAAAGGAATGAGTCGCCTTTGTTTTGTTTGCCATGATTTATTTTATTGATTATTTTGAACAATGTTACATCCACAAGGATATAGGTGATCATTGAGTGAAACAATGTTGTTGCCACTTGAATAAAAGGTGGGCTCTAAGTTATGCACCAAGAATTACCATCATGTGTGGTCTCATTATTTGATGTTTTAATTACTCTTACCTCGGAAATAGTCGTTGGTGATCTCTGTCCTTCGTGCTTGTCCCTCTGCTGCATGTTTACACTCTTGCTGCACCTGTAGTCATGGGAATTCCTCATCAGAGTCAGAACCAGGCTCTATGGTGATGTCATGCAGACTTTTCTTCATTGAGATATTGTGCAGTATGGCACCGTGTCGATGACCTTGCAGCATATTTCCAGTCTGTAAGGTATTGCCCCGCCAGTCTTGTTAAGGCAGTGAAATTGGGACTTCAGCATCCCAAAGGTCCTCCCAGTGATGGAGAATGTTCTCCTGTGTGCCCTGACCCTGTTGTACTGCCTTTCACTTTTTGTCCTTGGATTCAGATATGGTGTGAGTATCCAGGGATGTAACACCTTAAGAGCATGAGAAGGAAACCCATTAGGTCACATTTCACACACCGTCCTAGCCACTGTGTTCATTGTGTCTGCGATTCTCTTACCTAGTAGAAAAACATCACCAAATTCACCCTGTGACAGTCAGTTTTGTATTCCACTGTGGCAGAGCATGAATTAGTAGCGGGTGCTGCCTGGGAATCTGGCCACAAGGTCTGTTATGATACAGGAGGCATCACACACACTACCTGCACATTGAGTGAGTGTGAGATTTTCCTGTTCCTGTTCAACATAGCCAATGACATTTGGGAACTGTGCTACCCTGTAGAACATCAATTACATTTGTTGCAATAATTGGGAGGAATTAGGTAAAGATATATATTGGTTGACTTTACTGACCATGAGGTCTACCAACCTGTGAAAGAACTAGGCCTGGGTGGTGAACTCCGCACTGTTCGCAGATTTTGTGGAGTTTTGTACACTCCGCGCTCCACGGAGCTCGCGGAGTGCAGAAAACTCCACAAAATCTGCGTAGTACGGCGTAGTTTTTTCCCTGCTCGTGAACTGTAAGTTGGTGAGTGCGAGCTGCCGCTCGGGTACAATTTCTACTCGATCGGCTGGAAGATCAGTGCAAACGGCAGTTCGCCCTGCACTCTGCCACTTGCGGAACTCCGCAGAGTTTTTTTGTCACTTCGCAGTTCCACGTAGCAAAACTCGGTGAACTACGCCCAGGCCTGGAAAGAACCTGGAAAAGGTACTTTGTGATGCCCCCCTGCCACTGCTATGAACTCTTGGCAACTGCCAGAATCTAAGAGGTGTAGGCAACGCAATACATGCACTTGCATTGCTTCTGAGTCTTAGGGTCTGTAGCTGAGGTTTTAACTCAGCAATTAAACCAAGAATTACCTGCCTATTGAATCTATCTCTCATAAATGTCCTCCTCAGTCTGTTCAAATAGGGTGACCCTCACCCTAAATACCCTCTTCTGTCTCCTCCTTCTTCTCTGTCTCCCAGCTAAAATCCTCATCCTCCTCACCAGAACATTCAAAGCCGCCATTGTGAAAGAGCCTGATGCATTTTGGGGGCCTTTTTATAGTTTGCACCTGGTTGCCAACTGATCCGAATCAATGGTAATTTCATTTCTTAAATTGCCATTTTGTGACAAGTCACTATTAGGAAATCTGTTGTACATGCGGTTAGCGATTCGCAATTCGGAAATCCCTATTCGCGATATCCTATTTTGCAATTTCCAAAAATGTGATTTCCACTAGGTAGGAATCGCATTTTGCACCACTGCAAGTGCCTTTTGTATATTCCGAAATGACATTTTGCATTTCCTAACACCCCGAAAATGTGATTCATACTGTTAGGAAATACGAAATGCCTTCATACATATATATTCACTGAAAAAACAACAAAGGTTGTAGGGACATTGTAATTCGGAAATAGAATAAATAGAACCTTAGAAGTTTATTGAAAACAATAAAGGTTACATGGATGTTATAGCTAGGCTCAGGTTTCAGTCATACAAAACCAGTGCAATTCAGCAGTTATAGTTAGCTGAGCTAACTATAACTCGCGCCCCCTGCAATGCACTGCTTTTGACCTCAAAAATTACATCACTCATGACGATGTCATGACATCACTGATGACATCTCAAATGATATCACTGGTGACATCATCCAGTGACTGTGAGTGTTTTTAAAATGTGAGTGTTAAATATATACACCAAGGTGTATTGGTGAATCAGTGTATGAGTGCCTGTATGGATGATTCAGTGGGTGTGTGACTGACTGTAGAAGTGAGTGACTAGGTGTCTCAGTGAATGTATGGGTGAGTGTCTAGTTGTGTGAATGTCTGTATCATTCTATCAGTTGGTGGCTAAGTGACTATATGGGTGTGTGAGTGGGTATGTGAGTGGTTGTCTGAGTACCTGTATGCTTGTCAGATTGTGTGTGTGGGTGGGTGTAGGGGTGTGTGACTGCCTGTATAGATGAGTGAGTGGGTGAGCCAGTGGCTGTATGGGTTAGTGAGTACATGTGTGAGGGGCATTATGGGTGTATACGTGTGTGTATGGCTGTGTGGCTGAGTAAGTGGATGTGTCAGTGGTATATAAGTGAGTAACTGGGTATTTGAAAGGCAGTGTAGGTGAGTGATGGGGTATATGAGTGACTGTATGGGTGAGTGAGTGAATGTGAGAGTGGCTGTATGGGTGAGTGTGTGCTTGTGTCAGTGACTGTATAGGTGAGTGAGTACATATTTGAATCAGTGTGAGTAAGTGAGTGTGTGTGTGTGTGTATCTGTATGGGTAAGTGGCTGTGTGATTGACCCCCCAAAGGAACTACATACTCTTATTCTTGCCATAGTGAAACAGGGCTTGTATGCTGGACCTACCAAGCCCTAGTCCCTCCCTCTGTGATGTTAAATATATATACACCAAGGTGTATTGGTGAATCAGTGGGTGTATGAGTGACTGTATGGGTGACTCAGTGGGTGTGTGACTGACTGTATAAGTGAGTAATTAGGTTGCTCAGTGAATGTATGGATGAGTGACTGGTTGTGTGAATGTGTGTATCTGTCTGTCAGTTGATGTCTAAGTGGGTGTATGAGTGTGTTATTGGGTACATGAATGGCTATATGGGTGATTGATTGGTTGTCTGACTATCTCTATGGTTGTTTGGGTGTCTGTGTGTGTGGTGAGGAGGTGTGTGACTGCCTGTATGGATGAGTGAGTCAGTGGCTTTATGGCTACTAAGTGCATGTGTGAGAAGTTGTATGGGTAAGTGATTGTCTGTAAAGCTGTGTTGGTGATTGAGTGCATGTGTTAGTATGGGTGAGTAACATGGTATGTGAAAGGCAGTATAGGTGAGTGACGGGGTATATGAGTGACTGTATGCATGATTTAGTGAAACTGAGAGTGGCTATATGGATGAGTGCATGCTTCTGTCAGAGACTGTATAGGTGAGTGAGTATGTGTTACTATTTGTATGAGTAAGTAAGTGGGTGTGTATGTAACTGTTTGGGTGCGTACATACCTGTTTGCTTGACTGTATGGGTGAGTGTGTAGGTGTGTGAGTAGTTCTAAGGGTGACTCCTCAGTGTGTGAGTCCCTGTAAGGCTGTATGAGTGGATATGTCAATTGCTGAATTAGTGAGTGAGCGTGTGTATGAGTGGCAGTATGGGTGAGCAAGTGGATGTGTATATAGATCTGTGAATCAGACAGTGGGTGTGTAAGTACTGGTATGGGTCTGTGAATGGGTTTGTAAATGGTTGTGTTGGAGTGGCAGTGGGTATATAAAAGATTCTACAGTGGTGTGAGTGGGTGCATCAGAGATGCTGTGGCTGATGTCATCACTGATGTCATGGCTGATGTCATTTGAGATGTCATGAGTGATGTCACTGACCATATCATGAGTGATGTAATATGCGAGGTCATAACCGGTGCATTGCGGGAGCGCGAGTTATAGTTAACTCAGCTAACTATAAAAGCTGAATTTCTCTGGTTTTGTATGAGTAAAATCTGATCCTAAATATAACGTCCCTGTAAACTTTGATTTTTTTAGTGAATTTCTATGTCTTTTTAAATTCAATTTGCTAACTATAACGTCCTTGTAACCTTTTTTTTTTCAGTGAACTTCTAAGGTTTTTTCAAATGCTAAAACCTAATTATAATGTCCCTGTAACCTTTGTTTTTTTGTGTGAATTTCTAAGATTTTTAAACTAGCAGTCACGTTTGTGGTGGAGAAAGGGGGCTGGGCTTCCAACCAGCTCTTAGGAATTCCGCTGCGTAGGACTTACAGGAAGTCCCTGGAGGGCTTCTTGACCCCCAAGGTCCCTCAGGAGTAAAGTGGACTTCATCCCCTAACCAGTAGTGCACCAGGAGGCATGTTTGCAGAATGGTGGAGAAAGGGGGGCCTGGCCTCCAAAGACCTCTTAGCAATTTCCCTGTGTGGGACTTACTGGAGGTACCAGGAGGGGTAGTTGGCCCCCAACGACGTCCTTGTGGGCCAACTACTTCTCCTATTACCTCCAGTAAGTCCCACACAGCAGGATTGCTGAGTTCTGATAGCAGGCCACGCCCCTTTTCTCCACCACTTTGTAAACGCACCTCCTGGCACACTCTTGATTGGGGTATGAAGTCCCCTTCGCTGCTGCGGATCCTTCGGGGCCAACTAGCCTACCTGTTACCTTCAGTAGGCGGCACACTGTGGGATTGCTGAAAGGTGGACGCAGGCCACACCCCCTTTCTCCACAACTCTGCAAACGCACCTCCTGGCGCACTCTTGGTTGGGGGATGAAGTCCCTTGCCTCTTGAGGGTCACTGGGCACCAACTAGCCCTCCTATTACCTCTAGTAAGCCCCACACAGCTGGATTGCTGAGAGGTGGTCAGAGACCACCCCCCTTTCTCCACCACTCTGCAAACGCACCTCCTGATGCACTGCTGCTTGGGGGATAAAGTCTACTTTAGTCTTGAGGCCCTCAGGATGCAAAGGCACCTCATCGCCCCACCAGCAGTGCGCTGAGAGGCCCATTTGCAGAGTGGTGAGAAAAGGGGTGTGGACTAGGGGAGGTGCGGTCCCCGGGGCTGAGTGGGGCCACGTGGCCCCCACACTTCAAAGCATAAGCCCTGGGTCGGTGGTAGTCATCGGGCAGCAGGGGCCCACGCAGGCCCCGCATCTCTTTTTATTATTGCTCCTGGGACCTGGCCCACCTGGGGGCCTAAAGGAAATGAAACACGGGAGCCCGCACTTCGTTTCTCTCAAAAACATTCTGCCAGATTCGCTGATCCACCACATATCCCGCCGAATTTGTTTTAAAAAAAAGCTTTTTTTGGCCCTGTCAGTCCCTGTTGGACCCCATGAACAAGCCTAGGGGGTCATGGTGTTTCAACCCTGACCCTTTTCTTGTTATTTCACCTTTTTTCTTGTGACTCGGTTCAACGGAGTCACAAGATGGCTGCCAACACTTCCTGGTTTGAAGTGTTAGCAGCCAATCAGATATCAGGCACGACATCGGAGGGTTCACCAATCCACCGTGGCCACAGTTGTATATCTGAGAAATCTTTATATTTCTTAGAAACTACTGAACGGATTTACACCATTTAACAAAAAGAGTGCACTCTGGACCCAGAGATACCTTTTTGCCAAATTTGGTGTCATACGGTTCAGCAGTTCGGCCTGTAGCTGCATCAACAGTTTTCTATGGAAATTAACATGGAGAAAATCCATTTTGGGACCCCCCCTTTTTCTCGGCCCCACTGGACGAATCACCCTGAAACTTTCAACACAGCAGCTGACCTGACGCCCCATTAGTTTTGAAAATGTCACGAAGATTCGTCAGACGACGCCAAAGATATTGGCAAAAGAAAAAACGCTTTTCCTATAGAAACAAGGTCCTAACTATAACTACCTACTGGTGATCGCCAGTAGGTAATATATATATGAGATAGCAAGTTCATTTCTGGGCTCTGTTCTATCTCGTCATTTGATATTGTATTGTGCAAATATGTATGGCTGGTTTCCGATTTTTTGACATTGTGTTAATAGAATACATTGTGTTAATAGAATACAGCCATATCACCGTAGCAGAATAAGTAGATGCTATGGATTTGCCCATTCTCCCCATTCCTCCTTCACCCTCCCCCCTTCCCCTCTCTCCCCCCCCCACCCCCTGTTGCTTCACTTTGCCCATTCAGGGCTTGATTGTATGATAGCGAGATCACTCGTGGGCTTTGTTTCATTTTGATATCTTGTATCAAACTGTGCGAAAAAGTATGGCTGGCATGTGATTATTTGAATTTTTGTTAAAAGTAAACAGCCATACCAACATCGTGACAGAATTAGTAGGTGTTATGGATTTGCCTATTCTGATCTCAGCACCTACCTCCATATGATTATGAATTGACGAATACACACATTCATTTTGGGTGTTATTATGAATTATCAGGAAAAGGTTTTTCTGATGATGTCTTTTGCACTTTATACAATCTGGCGCGCATCACAATAGATTGTGGTAACTTTCATACATTATAAGATGGTTTTTGTACATCATCACTTTCCATGATTTTGAATGTGTGACATATTCCCTGAATGTTTAAATATTGTTTGTTATGTGGACACAACTAACATTGAAGAAGGCGCTGTGCCGAAACACGTCTGTCAGTATTCCGTGATTTAGCCCAATAAATCATCCTATTTAATTTCCTCAAGGAGTGCATCCATTTTTATCCGCACGATTGCGGATGTTGGAGTGAGTTTTGGGACGCAGTTCACCATCGCGGTAGATTGCAGCAGGGACGAGAGGTGCGGCGCATGGTAAACTTTGTTTGGAACCGATATATATATATATGTATATATATATATCCAAATGAAAGTGCTCCCCCTTAAAGGCACCACACACGGCGTGTACTTTTCCTTCTTTATTTGGCAGACTGCAAAGTATGAATCCTCTCTGTTACAGCATTCAAATCACCAAATAATTGCCATACGCGTTGCGGGCACTCCAGCCCTTGATCACTGGCTTTGGTAACTGGCAAGCAGAAAGCAAGCAGTGACGCTCCACTCGCAGCAAATTTATCAGTCCGCCCCATTGGGCCAGTGCATTGTGGTCTTGAGAGTCTATTCACAGTGTTTTTAATGAATGCCTCCATTGCTCATCCTCAATTTTAAATATCACAGTGGGTTTGCTGCACACGCAAAGTTCAATACCTCACATGTCTTGTGTCTGCCAAAGAGGAACACGCCGCTCCATCCGCGCCTCTTCCATCACCGGCGCTGAGGACCTGCTCCTTCCACAGCGGGGTACCTTCGCGGCCAGAGCCAGCTGCTATATATCCAAATGAAAGTGCTCCCCCTTAAAGGCACCACACACGGCGTGTACTTTTCCTTCTTTATTTGGCAGACTGCAAAGTTTGAATCCTCACTGTTACAGCATTCAAATCACCAAATAATTGCCATACGCATTGCGGGCACTCCAGCCCTTGATCACTGGCTTTGGTAACTGGCAAGCAGGAAGCAAACAGTGATGCTGCACTCGCAGCGAATTTATCAGTCCGCCCCATTGGGCCAGTGCATTGTGGTCTTGAGAGTCTATTCATAGTGTTTTTAATGAATGCCTCCATTGCTCACCCTCAATTTTAAATATCACAGTGGGTTTGCTGCACACGCAAAGTTCAATACCTCACACGTCTTGTGTCTGCCAGCGGAACACGCCGCTCCATCCGCGCCTCTTCCATCACTGGCGCTGAGGACCTGCTCCTTCCGCAGCGGGGTACCTTCGCGGCCAGAGCCGGCCGCTATATATCCAAATGAAAGTGCTCCCCCTTAAAGGCACCACACACGGTGTGTACTTTTCCTTCTTTATTTGGCAGACTGCAAAGTATGAATCCTCGCTGTTACAGCATTCAAATCACAAAATAATTGCCATACGCGTTGCGGGCACTCCAGCCCTTGATCACTGGCTTTGGTAACTGGCAAGCAGGAAGCAAACGTATATATATATCAAAACCAATCCTGCTCCACTTGAGAAGAAGGCACGCACTTGAGGCTGTAAGTATATGGCTTTCTTTATTTCCTCAGGTCTCCCTCGACCCTGCGACTGAAGAGACGCGTTTCGGCTGACGGAGCAGCCTTTATCAATCTGACCAACGCCATTTGTTCTAAAATTTTAATACCCAGTACCTATCATAAACATAGAAGAAATTTGTGATTTAACGAGTAAGGCAATGTATTTCCTAATGCATTACTTGCACATTTATGATTGTCATTTTATAAACACATCGTGCTGCATGGAAAATGTTATGGCTATTTTACTAAAGAATGCATAGTGCATCTGAATGTTCACATTGAGTGCCTAGTGCACAAACTAACCACTGTGCAATGCACAAAATAAGGGATTTTGACTAATTTATTTCAAAGACAGGTACTGAAATGAGACATTCTTAAAGATAAAAAACATCGCGCTGACCCTTCAGGCAACACTTGTTACAAATTAAAACATCATGCTGCATTTTAGAACGTAGCGGAAAAAAGTCCATCTGTGAGGCTTAAACTTCCTTCATTTCATGAAAGCTCCATAGAACAATGTCCGTGCCGATAGATGTACGCTCAGATATTAAACTAGCAGTTATTTTCTGTGGCATCGAAGTGCAGATTTTCAACGCAAACCATGTGCCGGTATGAATACAGTACTTTAAAAACACACCCGGTGCGCTGATTCACCTGTGGTCTCTCTCGGCATTGCTAGATCACTCACGCGGGGACTACTCCTAACATCATGCCTCTGTATTTCACTGCTCTTTACCGGATAGTCCCGCTAGTGAAAAAGCACCTGAAAGTTCCTGTGCCAAATTGAAAACCACAGTGTAATCACATAAATAAATGTCACAGAATGCTTATAATCCAGCAATGTGCAAATCGGTGCCCGGGATTGATGCATGGCTGCACATGGAACCCCCGAACTGAGACACCTAGGGGCATATTATCAAGGCGGTGTTAATGAATTATCGCCGCTTTAGCGTCCGTTTTCGGACGAAAAGCGGCGATAATTCTATTGCCTAATTAACAAGGGCACGCTAGCGCGTGATTCCTGCATTAGCGTCCGCTTTCTGCACGCCTCCCATCGCATCGCTAATGAGATGCAAAGGGGCGTGCCTGTGAAAACAACATGGGAAATATCGCTAACCCAGGTATCGCCATATTAGCAACGTGGGTTAGCGATATTTTAAATCGTAGTTAAGTATGCCTTAACCCAGGAATTTAACGCCTGCTAAATTCCTGACTAAGGCATACCTAACATGGGGGTGGATTGTGTGGCTAAGACCACAGGCCCTATCACCAAGGATATCGCCGCTTTCCATGGGACATCGCTGGAAAACCAGCGATGTTCCATGGAAAACATCGCTATCACTGGAAAATTATCGCCTTGCGCTAAGCGTTGTTAATACAGCGCTAGCATGGCGATAATTTCCAGCGATAGCCGGCGATAGGTTTCCTCGCGCTAACAGCGGCCAGCGATAATTATCGCTGCCGCTTGATAATATGCCCCCTAATGGGCTCCGTTCCTACTATTCCCCTAAGTGTGGGGCCAACAAAGATAACTGTAAGAAGACAGGAAGCCTCCGCTAGCAGCACACGTATAACATATATGATGAACACAAGCACGGGGGAAGGAGGCCACTGAACAAAAAATGTAATATGCCAGACAGTCCTCACCGCTTCCGCATTATATATATATTTCCACATTCCTACATATATAGTATGATATGAAAGAAAAAAATATAGGTCAAAAAATATTTTAAACAATATATACATATATTTATAGAAACGCAGACATATATAGCTGTGTGTTTAAATATGTATATATTTATATATAGTATTGAATATGAGTGAAATGTATTTATTTACATTATATTAAATTTATATGTTAAAATATTTAACATGTACTAGTTTAACCCCTATTTATATTTAAAAAACACTATTTGTGTACGCTTTTGGATGATATTAGTGTCAACAATAGTGTTTCTGATACTTTGGTATTTGCCATTATAAGTATAGGAACAGAATATATTGGTAAACCATATTTATGACACAATATTTTTGTCAATTATATTGTTTGCCACAATATTATGTCATTGATCCATTTCAGGTAATGATTAATCTCATGAGATATTAGAAGGATAGTTAATGGAACCCCAAACCTTCTTACATTAAGAAATTATTCACTCGGTAACAATAGAATACGAGGAATTCATTAAAGATATTTCTTTTAAACTTAAAATCTGAGTCTAGTGCGCACAATATGAATTGTAATCACAATGAAGAAAAATAAAATGCCAGCAGCATTGTTTACTAAAAGCATGAACAAGAGGAAACACCCCAACATGATTAATGTTATACGCTTATAGCAATCCTACCCTCATTGTTTTACTTCGAAGTTTCTAAGTCAAGTTTCAGAGCTGGTTCGCACCTGCTAACCAGTTTGAACACCTGAGCATTTTTTCAATGTAGTAGCAAGGACTGCTATTCTCCTCTAACAAGGCCAGCACTGAGAAGTGAACAAACACAGGCTAACTGCCTCCCTCCACTGTAGCCTTCATTTGGAACCAGAGGTATGATTCTGTACGACCTGTCAAATCTGGTGTGAAGATTCCCCTCTACCTTTCACTTTTTATACTTGGCTATTATAACCTTATTTCATTGCTGTTAAAACATGAAGTAGTCAGCATTTAGAATTAGCACTGCAAATATATTCATGTAAGCTTGATTATAACATTGGAACAAATAATATGAGCTAAATGTGTGTTTCATTAATCACTCCTTTTCACTTTTTAATTGATTAACTTAACTGAAACATGTAACTTAAGCAGGGGAATGTCCATTATGGAGAAAACACAATATTCATAAAACTATGTTCTCCTTTATACACTTTTCTCTATTTTAATGATTATTTGGGCTGAAGTCCTGTATCCCTTTTAGGGGTCCATGTGCTTATTCCGTGTGTAGTGGGGGAAATGAAGTTTGATGGTTTATGTTCTGATGGTCTTGAATCTCTTTCGTGCTTTGCTGTAATAGGTCAAAATAATTCTGTGGTTTTTGACAACATATGTTAGCACAGAAAACTGATTTCATTATACACAGCTATAATAATGGTCTAATACACTTTTCTAATAAATGTGGGCTGCATGGTTGATTATCACAGCAAATGTGTTCCACACCTATTTTCTACGTCTGTTGAATGAGTTGCTCACATGGAGAGTGTAGCTGTATAAGGCTATGATATGTTTTTGGAAGAGCAGGAATAAATATGAATGCCACTGACACCTGAAACTCCACTGTGTTAATAAAGATGGGTCTGAATAGAGTCTTAGTTAAAATGTTTGTTTAAATGTGATTTTTTACACAGTAATGTGGAAATCTTCTTCTCTTTGACTTCGTACCTAATGACTTAACATGATTAGATGCTAGGTATACACAATATGTCACAATAGATACAGGATATATTTGATATCAGGATATCGCTCATAAACTTGCTGATTGTGTAATTATTGAATCAAAATTATATATTTCAAGGGTTTATATAGATTTGGAACCACTTCTGGAGGCACACAGTAGCCTAGATATTTTGAAATATTATTAGGGCTGCGTAGCAATAATCCAACTGGTGGCTTGCTCAAGTAGGTACAAGATTTACGAAACTGTTTAGAGTTTGGTGGCCAAGGGACATCTACCAAAAATTGGCAGATTCTTCATCGGCCCGATTTGATGTGTATACTTGTCAATGCACTCCAAATTGGGTAGAGGGGACTGAAAATACCAATGATGAGACAGAGGAGAAAAAGAAAGACATTTTCTTTTTGGCACCTGAACATTTATAAAATAACCTTTTATTAGAACACTTTTTTCAGTAGAGCATCTTATTGACCTGATTTGTAAGAATAAAGCTATGGGATTACCCCTAGACCTGCCTTTTTTTTTATCAATGTTGATACTCCTATTTGTATTGGTAGCTCTAACACATGTCCTTCATCATCATGTTTCCTTTATTTCGGTTCCATAGAACCATAAAAGGTACAATGTAAAACATTTAATTTAAACACAAAAGAAATACAAGTTCATTTTTAAAGAATAACATCACTCATTAAAAAACAGGCTAGTATAACTATTACAGTCCACCAAACCAAGACTCATCATATTTCCCAAACCATAAATGTTATAATAAAAGTTCTTGAAAAGGAAACATCCTAGATAAAAAGAGACAGTGACAAAAACAAATAAAATCATTCCCAAAGATTAGAAATGTGAGGGAATCAAATCAGGGACTATCACAAATACAATAAACTCACTAGATGGCCAATGTGCAAAAAGTAATCTTGGCTATTTAGATGGTATCTTCGACCCAATATGCTATTCTCATATACTCAGATATCTCAGAATTGAGCACACAACACAGTCTCTGGTATTGGTTTTACATACCCTATGAGCTGTGTGGAGGTCCCTAAAACCTAAAAGTTTCCAAAGAGGAATGATTCAGTGGAATTGGGTTGTGGCATAGGCCTTGCAAAAAAATAACACATGCTCAATGTTCTCATCTGCCAAACAACCCATCTTGCACATTGTAAATGTGCCTCCCTTTTTCGTTCAGGAGCAAGTAAATGTAGCAGTGGTAAAATACCTAATCTAAACTTTACATAAAGTGCAAATGCAGGGGGATTCATCACCATATTTAAATATGGCTCATACTCAAATACACACTTAAACAACAAGAAGGAGTCTACCAGGGTACTTGAGGATGCTGCAGAAAGCTGACCTCCAAGAACAAAGTCCCAGAAGGACATTTTCTGGGGTAACAGATGTCAATACAACATTAATGTCAAAGTTGGTGTCTCTCTGCCTGAATTTGGCAATAGTTATATAACATAAAAAAAAAACACAGGCAAGAACTGCAATCTTTCAAAATTTGGCATAATGTCAAATGTACTTTATGTTTCAAATGTAATAGTACAGAGTAGTATTGTGGTTTCAAATAAAATATAGTACCATACCAGTGGCTACGGATATCTTAGACATTTGCAGCATGGTGGATGATGGAAGTGCTGAGGTGCTGATTTCGTTCCATGATTGAGCCAAGGATGTCCTTGAACTGTGTGTTCCCTTAGACCACTCCTGTCAGCTTTACTGTTTAACATTTATATGCAGACTGCATGAATGATCTGGCCTCAGCAACATCTAACTAACCAATTAGGTTGGCAGCTCTGTGGTGGACTGACTAGCTCCTTTAAAATCTCACACTCACCATAGAAGCAAACCTACAGCCCCTTGTTTTTCGGACAAATTAAGATCTCCAAAACAGCTCTGTGGAAGACAGTAACAAAAATGGAGGAAAAATTATTATACCTGTGAGAGAGATAAATACATACAATATATCAGGGACAAAAGCCATGATCCAGGCCAAAAAATCAACTTACTTCATTGATAAAATCGAATCGGGCAAAACACTTTTTCAGATGGTTAACATATCAGCTAATTCCAATAACAAAAATACCTCAGGCAGTAATCAATCCTTTCGTGATAAACTTGCTAACTACTTTCAATCAAAAGTCAAAGAGGTTTATAATAAATTTTCCTCAAATAGGCATGCCAATCAAAATGTTACTAAAGATGTAGGTTCCCCCATTATAACTGATTCTTTGAATGAATTCACCCTCTTATGGTTGTGCATATAAAAAACTGATGGAATCAGTAAAATCGGGCTCTCCTTCTGATTCATGTCCTCTGACAATAATACAGCTTGCTCCAGAGACAGTAGTTCAATATGTCAATATATATGACACGCCCCTCGCCAGCCTGATCAGCACTTTTGGATTTTCCATAGTGTCTTATGCAGCCGACACGCAAATTGTTGTCTCTATTTCAAGTGACGTTGACAATACAGCTGATAGGGTCCATGATTGATTGATGCAAGTGGGCAATTGAATGAAAAGCAATTGCCTTAAACTTGACTCTGGTAAGACAGAGGTTCTTCTGTTTCAAAGTGACATTTCCTTCTGGTCCCCCATTTGGTGGCCAAAGGACTTGGGAGCTCTTCAAACTCCCTTCAAATGTAGGGAATTTAGGCATTCTCTTTGACGACAACCTGACCTTTGTGGATCAAATAAACTCAGTCCCATACTTTGAGGACAATAAAAAAGATGGTTCCATGCATCCTGTTTCAACTTCAGAAGACAGTAATAGTGACCCTTGTTCTATCTTGAATTGACAACTGCAACACTCTTCACGCGAGTATGCAGCAGTGACTGTTGAACAAACTGCAGACCCTTCAGAATGCATCAGCTTGCATACTCTTAGACATCCCCAAGTTCCAGTCGGTCTCCCAGGCTTTGTATAAGCTTCACTGGCTACCAGTCAGAAAACGGATTGCTTTTAAGGCTCTCTGTATCCCCCATAAGGCCCTTCATGAGGTTGGCCCAGAATACCTAAAGCGTTGCTTCAAGTGGTACACTCCCATCAGGATGTTTTGTTCTACCTATACTAGAAATGTTGTGGTTCCTAAATAAACACACATCCTGGGTATGAAGAAATTTCATTTGCTGCACTGCCAAACTTTGAATTTGCCTTCGTCTTCAGCTAAAATCTTTGACCAACTTGCTTCACTTTAGGAAGGCACTACAAATGTGTCTGTTTTCCAACTAGTAGCAGGCCAGTTGGGCCCATCATCCGTTCTGACAGTTGTCAGTGCCAAAACGCCCCTGGGAATTTGAGCACGTTATAAGAATATATAATATCATATATCATATCATATGTGCCTGCTGATTAAGTTTTTGCAAATATAGAGTATTGTTTTTTTAAATTGAGCAGTTAATTTTAAATCAGTTTTTTAAATCTTCCTTGCAACTCCTAGGCCCTTATTATGCACAGTCCATTAATTCTGAAGTGTTTGGTAATTAATGTTATTGTTATTAACTGCATTTGTAAAGCACGTCTTTCACCTCAAAGGTATCCTGGTGCTAAACAACCTCATCAAAAACAGATCAAATAACACAGAAACTTTTAGTCCATATCTGTCCTTCCTTAGTGCGAACTGGCTATCTGGGGAAAAGCCAGATTTTAGAATCTTTCTTAAATTGAATAAGGCTACTGCTGGCCCTTAGAGGGGCTCGCAGCTTATTCCATAATTGAGCAGCCCTCACTGAGAAGGCCCAGCCTCCAAATCTCTTTTTCTGAAATTTCGGAATACGTAAGAGGTTGGTTGAAGAGGAGTGTAGGTTCCTTGTTGGTATGTAGCTGTTTAATTTTCTTTGTAACAGCCTGGGTCCTGTTTCCTTTATTGCCCTGTACACAATACATATAGATTTAAATGTGATCCTTTCTTTCACTGAAAGCCAATGGAGCTCCTTAGGGGTGCCAGAGGAAGAGAAATGTCTGAGTTTATCTAGTGCAACAAGTTTTGCTGCTGTCGCTTGCACTCTGTACAGTATTTTTTTTAGATAATCTGGGGCTCCAGGTAGCAGCGCATTGCAGTAGTCAATTCTGCTCAAGACTGTGCTTTGAAGTGCTAGCTTTCTTGCTGGCTGTGGCAGAAGTGGTGCAAATTTTCTTAGATTCTGGTGTAATGCAAAACATTTATCTCCACAGATAGCTTGTTGCCAATGTATACTACCAGATTACTCACTGACTGCGATATCTCTGGGTTGCCTGTGCTTGCTCATGGCCAGAACTTTTTGGGAAGTGTATAAGGAGATTTCAAAGAATCGCAATCTCTCTTAGGGGCACAAGCATCATTGGAAATTGCGCTCGCAAAGGGGCAGATTCGCAGAATCTGCCCCTTTGCGACCGCAATTTTTGCATTTGGGATGCATCATCCCAAATGCAAATATCGCAATTTGCGATTGCATTTAAGGAATCGCAAATTGCGATGCCTGAAATGCAATGCAAGATTGCATTCAAAATAGCAATTTCGCTAATATGGACCGCTAAATACCGATTATTTCAACCTGATGGTATTTAGCGCAAACTTTGAAAAATGCACTAAAGTGCATTTTTCAAAGTTTCAGGTTACACACACACATGCCCTTGAGGCATGTGTGTGCGCAACATGGGTGCACATCACAATTTCAGGTGCAACAGGGTGTCCTTTTGACACCCTTGCACTCTGAAAGTGCATGCAGTAATTTGCGAGTACCTATTGGTACTCGCAAATTGCGCATGCAATTTCCCATTCATTCCTATGGGCCTGTAGGCCCATAGGAATGAATGGGAAGCCATTCCTTATTTGTGACTCTCAATTTGCGAGTCGCAATTAAGGGATGTTTAGGAATCGCTATTTTAATAGCGATTCCTACATGCATAGGCTTTTGCGATTCCTTAATTGCGATTCCTTAATGATTGCAATTAAGGAATCGCAAAAGACTACATTGATGCATGTGCCCTTTAGACTGTTATGGAATGCTTTTCGTGAAATGTGCTAATCGCTGCCTAACAAGAGGATCAGCTTCTTATCATCTGCATAGTTTACAAAGCTAATGCCATAAGATTGAATAAGTGTCAACAACAGACCGAAATAAATATTGACAAGGATAGGTGTAAGAGCTGAGCCTTGAGGAACTCCTGATTCTACTTTTTAAAATTCTGAATAAAAAGGGAGAATTGAGATTGTTTTAAAGTAGGATTTGATCCACATTAGCAGTGTCCCATCCGCACCGATATCTGCTAATATGGATAGTAGAATTTGATGGATGCCAATGTCAAACATGGCTGACAAGTCAAGTAATTTCAGGAATGCTGCTTGACATGTATCAACTGTCATCTGAAGCTCATCCATGGCTCGGATCAGTGCTGACTCAGTGCCATGCGCAGGTCTAAAACCAGATTTTCTAAGAGGTTATGATCTTCCAGATAGTTTGATAGTTTCTTACTAACATATTTTTCCATGATTTTTACCGGGAAAGGGAGTTGCAATATTGGACTGTAGCTATTTAGCACTGATGGTTCTGCAGTTGGTTTTTTCAATAGCAGAGTTATTAATGCTTTCTTCCAGACATGTGGAACTGTTCCTGTATTCAAGGACTGATTGCATATTTTTAACAGACCCAACTATAGATCATCTGCCCATTTTATCCATATTCTGGTTGGTACCGGATCCAATATTGATCCGGATGAGATAGTCATTGCTAAGGCTCTAAAATCCTCTTCCTTGATTGGTTCCGTGCTTTCTAATTTAGTGGCATATTGGTATGTTATCTCGACTATAGGAGTTCTATCTCTTGGGGTCTGAACTCTCCTGGATGAGACTTAATTTATATCAGCTATAATCATCTTATTATTAAAACCATGTAATCCATCAGTTTCAATGGGAAGACATGGCAGCGCTATTCCCTATGACACTGATGGAGACCAAAGAGAGGCCTGGGGTGGGGGCATTCCAGTCCTACGGTTGCGATGGAGAGGGCCAAAAAGCGTGCAGGGAGTGGGAGGCAGGGAGAGATGGCGGTTGCCACAGTTATTGGCACACTTGCATGAGCTTCTGTCAATGGTCAACTTAATTCTCAGTCCAGGATACGAGCAGAGTAAAAAAGGAGGGTTCTTTCAGCAGTAGGGGTGAGGATGGGGGAAGGATGGGTGGGGGCACAATCGAAGCAGGGTCATGCTGTGTTAAATTAAAGTTTGCAGAAGCATATAATAGCATTTGTCCATGCAGGGGGACTAAATGCCTAAATAAATGTAAGCAGAATTCAAAGTAAGAGGAATAGTTAATGGTGGCAGTGCACCACATATGGCCTAGAGGCACACAGCACAGTGTTGTGTTGTGCTAAATAGTGAGGACCAACCTAACAAGGAGCTGCCAGGGGAGGAGGCCTAATGGGCCAAGATGCAGTGCTGGTAGGATATTTAAAAAGGTCACATCAAATTGTGCAAAACAGAAAACAATTGTGACCAGCAATCAGACAACATTGTTACAGGCAGTAGCGATGGCCAGGCAAGAAATATAAAATAGGGCATCTGGAGTGACTGCAGGAAAGTTCAGCAGTAGTGTCATTGGAGATGCCTAACCACAGTATGGCTAGATCAGTTGTTCAGTTCAGCTACATAGGAGCACCACTCCTTTGCAGTGTTAAGTCCTTGTTATATGGATTTACAACATTCAATCCATTTACATTCCATTTTTTGAAGGATCTGGGTGAGGTCACCACCGCTCTCTGGGATGCAAGCTGCATCAATGACTTGGCAGACAAAGTCCTCAGCAGTATAGTTCTGTTTCAGAAAATGAGTATCAATTGGGGTAGTAGTTACTCTGCATCTTATTCTGCTCCAGTGTTTCCTTGTTTTTACCAGTTAAGAGGTCTCCCTATATACAGTAATTTGCAAAGTCACCATATGCAATAGATAATGTTTTTGGATTTACAGTTAGAGAATGCCTTAAGTTCCACCTTAATAGTGCCATGCTTAAATACTTATGTGTCATTAGTGTATTTACAGGCTACACACTTACCATGACCTTTCACAGGTTGTAGGCCCCAGATATCCACTAAGGTTTTGCTGGTGTCAGGAGTCATACCTCTGGTAGTGAAGTGGACCAAATGGTTCTTGATATTCTTGCCTCTTTTAAACACAAACATTGGTGGTTCTATCATGGGGTGAATGCTTTCTATCATGTAATGAGGTTTCTAACTCTGTTAGTGTGAGGGCAGAAAGTCGTGACACATACCAGTTTGTTTAAACATGTTTTTTCTTTAGTTTGAAGCAACTCTTTTCTCCGGCAGTACCATGCATGTTTGAGTGCAGCTTTGACTATTTTCTTTGGGTAGCCCGTGGTGAGTAAACTGCCTTGGAGTACATGTGCCTCTCTGAAAAAGTACTCCTTATGAGTACAATTCCTATGGAAGTACAGAAATTGCCTAAATGATAGACCACCTTGTAGTGCCTTTTCCAGCAGGTCATCAACGTAGATAATCGGTGGGTTGGGTGCAATAATGTCTCCCATTGAAGTGCCTGAGCATTGTTGATGATAATGATAGTCATATTTAAAATAATTGTACTGTAGAACAATCCTGAGAAGTGAAATAATGAAGTCCATGGGGACTCTTCCGGATTGTTCTTGTGTGTTGAGGAGGTGTTCAATTATTTTAATGTTCTCCTCTTGAGGTATATTAGTATGCAGTGATGCAATGTCTAGTGTGGCAAGGAGATCAGTGTCATTATTAAAAGACCATTCCTTAATTCAGGATCACCATATATGTGCTGTCTCTCACATACATTTCCTGTACTGGCACATGGTCTCAAATGAAGATATTGATGTATTCACCCAGGGGCTCTAAAATAGAGCTGCAAACAGATAGGATTGGTCTCCCTGGTGAATCATTAATATCTTTGTGCACTTTGGGTAAAGTGTGTAACACAGGGATGTGGGAGTTCTCTATATTCAAAAAATGTCATTCCTTCTCAGATTAAATATGTGGATTTGCTGGGGGTTGTTGGGCCCTAGTGGTGTGAGTGCAGCTATGGTCCCTGTGGGCCTCATCTGTAATATTTCCTCCTGGTCTGGCATTCATCAGGGTATTGGTGCCATGGTCTGCTTCTTCCCTTGCCTCAGTGGCCTCAAGCAAAAAAAGGCTGGCTTGGGTGTGTATTAATGTTGCTAGGACCCTCCTTGGGGTCCTAGTTGTCAGAACCTGCAGATGATTCAGAGAAGGTGACTGACTCTTCTTGTATCTGGCCCATGTGTAGCATCTGTCTTGTCCTGTGGTGATGGTGTATTAATCGTCTTTTAAATAGGGGTGGCCTTTCTCCTTTGAGACGTTTTGTAAATCTTTAGTAACCTCATCAGCTTTCTTTTTGATTCAGACCTATTGAAATCATGAACTGTATTATTTGTGTTGTCCAGCAGTTGTTTGGCCTCAGCTATGCCACCACCGCCTAAGAGCTCCTTCTCAATTGTCTACATCTCTTTAAGTTCCTCTTTGGCATGTTCTAGTGCTGTCTCAACTCCCAGCACCATCCAGTGGTGCAAACAAATAGTGGATATATGACTGAACCCACCACAAAACTTATTTTCCTCCCTGAAAATGTCAGAAACATTCCTGACCTTAGCCGTAGGGTATTATTTCAGCCATGAGATATTCAATCAGCATAAGGGTGTGTAACTCGATTCTTACATGCTTTCTTTTAGCTTTTTTAAGTTTCTTAAGTAGTTCCTATTTTAGGTTAACCGATCTACTCAGCTGGGTGGAGAAAAAAGATGGACCACTGGTAATCTTAGTGATATATTCACCAGTATATAGGAGAGCTTCCCTATCTGACAGCAATAACATTACATTGGCGCACCAGGTATAGAAAGTGATCAGTACAGGTTTTTACCATGTCTGCCCTTGAAAAAAATCTTCAGACTTGTCAATTTGCCACACAGAGCTCAAGCAAACCAGGCAAGAGTGATGCACCACATAGATCTGGGCACTGTTAAAACCTACTACACAAATAGCAATATCTTGAAAATACAATCACACATGCTCAGTTTTAACTGAAATATTACATTAGTTTGCCAAACACTGGCCTGGTTGCCCATTGTACATTGTGTTAAATGTGAGACATTTAATAGTGCATAATTCTTTTCTGCATAATTGCTACAATTTCTTAAAACTGTTTTGTTACCTACAAAGCTACAAAATGTCTGCTGCAGCGGTATGGCACCAATATATTATCAGAAAAATATGTGATTCAAATATTATATCCTTAATATTGTTTACAAAAATATTGCCACATTGTGTGTGCATTTTCTATTGTTAACTCCAATTGGGTGATGTTTCTGTACACAATATGTAGAACACAAAATGTATATCAGAAGAAAATTCTGTAGAAGATATACTGAGATAAACCTATAGAGAGCAAGTAAATCCACTGATATTATCCCCAAATAAAAGTGAAAAAATAGAAGAGCGCAGAACATTTAGAGACAGATTTACTAAGAAGCCATGCCATGCAACACAGCAAGACAACTTGCTGTGCTGTGTGACAGAGAGAAAGCATTTTTCTGACTTAGCTGTTTGACGCCTACACCTCTCCTCACCTTCTTCTGGTGATACTGAGGAGTTTCATAAAGATTCATTCAGCCCTGCCAAGTACCACCCTTCAGGCATTAGACTAACGCATTTCAGTGTGGTGAACTGAAATGCAAAGTCAGGCATTATAGCACCTCCTTAGCTGTCAAGCCGGAACACTGCCAATGCACTATTGCTGACTGAAAGCTGGAGTGGCAGCGCACGTTGCGCAATGCTCATGGCAAGGCTCATGGCAGGCAGGCTCAGCTGCTTGCAGCTATTGCTGCTCATTTGCTACAATGTAACACATGATTATAATAGGATTCTGCATGTGGCATTGTAAGTGATACACTACCTAGACAGTGTCAGCCAGGTGAGGTCAGGACATGAGTTTGTCAGACACACAGTAATAGGCAGGTCCTGCCGTCCGCAGCATGAGTGGGTGGCGGTTCATGAGAAAGAATAACTTTTGGCTGAGTATGGCAGCAATGGCAGTGCAGCTCACACCCCTGTAATGAATCCCACAACCAAACCCGACCTCACAGGTGGCTGAGTGAACCACAAACCACAGCAGCCGCCGAGTGGTTCAGCAGCCCAGATCACATCAGCCCACTGTGAAGCTGCTGCTGAGCCTCACAGAATCATGCCCAGCATTGCCACGGGCCAGGAGACGGAGTCCGTGTCATTGGGGTGGCCAACCACCACATGCCTCTACTGAGTTGCCGGTCTGGCGGCTGCAAAGAAGTAAGTGCCTAGCCTGGAGTGAGGTATTCACTTTGCTAATAATGCTAATAAAAAATTGCTTTCTTTATAGAGTTGGTGTGCTGCGTGGTCATGTCCATGATCAGATTAATCTTCTGAGCTGCCACCATGACTGCAAGCACTGACTGTCTGCTAACTGTACTAATTTGCAGTGTTACTGGTCAGTCTGAGTTGCACTAACTTGTTTGGTGTCGGGGTGTGAGCCACTGTGGTCGGTGCCAGTCCTACTACTTAATAATTTCAGCACCCAGCCGGAGGAAGACTAAGTCAGCAGAGAGCCTGTTGTATCTCTGTGACAGGCTGCGTCTGGTCAGTGTGATCTAACCGCCCTTCCATTTCTGGTGATTTGCAGCCCTTTTAAGATCTTCTTAGAGTTTGTCTTTGCTCAAATGGCTGTTAAATCTGCTATTTATATGTTACCCTCATCTTCATTGCTTGATTTTGCTCGCAAGAAAGTGTCACTCATAGTCGTTGAATGCCACTCATAATTACACTGAAATGGGGGCGTGGCTTACCTTGCGGTGAAGATGGCAGCATCTTTGTGAGGCTCCGGAGGTCGGGGCGGATGACAGCGGTGCGACGGTGGCTCCCCTGCTCAATTTCCCGATGTGTGGCCTGTTTTTCATAGGGTATGCACAGCGGTTGTATTTTATGTGTTTTTTAGGTTGCAAGGGGGCACACAAGTCAAGTTTGAAGCGACTTGTTTTTCTCCCTCAGAGCCAGCTGCCATTTTAACCATGAGAGGAACTAGCCTGTTCTCTGAGGAAATTATATGGCAAGCTCCTCCCTTGAAGGCTGTTCATATTCTTTAAAGGCAATGGCTACATTGGAGTCTCCTATTCTCTTAAAGGCATTGTTTTCTGCAAGGATTGTTTCTTTACTTCCAGGACTTTTTGACAAGTTCTAAATGACATTTCTGTTTCTTTCCCAAGCTGATGCGGAATTGGATCACTGCATCAACATTAAGAGGTTTCTAGCTTTCTGATAAAATTTTGTCGAGACTTTCATTTTACGCTATGCTTTTTTTCTCCTTTTTTCTCAAATGCCGTGCTCGTCTTTTAAGTCTCTAACTGCTGCATCAGCTGTTGACATATCTGTGGAAGAGTATTAATTTCCCCACATTGGATTCGTTTTTTGGTAATTTTTTGTGTGACTTTATTACATGGGCAGGCCTAAAGTTCTTCTTTCTACAACTCCGTCTTCGGTAGGAAAATTCTGAAGATGTTTGCCGGCCTCGACTGTCTCTACCGCAATGGAAAACCTTACCTTAAGTGCAGGGTCGAACATGGCCTCTTCTCATATCTCACCTACAGAGTCATCTGAAGCTCAAGCCAATAAATCACAAGTTAAGCGGCTCAAGAAAAACCCACCCTCACCTACAAAAACTGCACCTGCAGCCTCGCTTGACCTATTTTTGGAAGAAACTAGGGCTCTGCACCCTTTTATTGAGGACACTAATGCTAAATTGCAAACTCTAACTGAAAGTTGGTCACTCATGGAAGAGCGTTTATCTTCGGCGGAACAACAAATCTCACACCTCAATGATACATCTCTTAAAGAAAACACTTTGCAGGTACAAGTCTCTTCACTGCAGAGACAAATAGAAGACCTTGAAAATCGAAATTGACGTAATAACCTACAAATGTATGGTCTTCCCGAAGGCACTGTAGGGGGGATAGTATTTCTTTCTTCAAATCTTTTTTACCTCAGATCCTACAGTTACCGGAGAAGTCGCACTCCTCCACTGTTTCACCCTCCTACAGACCAAGAGGGGTCATCCTCTACTTCTTAGGGTATGCAAATTTAATGCAGGTTATCCCGGCTGCCCGTCGCATTAAGAAAATTACATGGTCTAGTTATGCTCTATATTTTTCTCAAGATTATGCCAAAGCCACGGCAGACAGAAGAAGAGACTTTCTGAGCATGAGACCTGCACTTCGCTCAATAGGAGCCCAGTTTGTTCTTTTTCACCCATGTTTGTTTTCAAAGTTACTCATAATAATAAAACAATGACTTATGAGGATCCTTCTTGTTTGCGGGACTTCCTTACATCCTGTAGAGCTGATGTTATGGACATCGTTCCATCAGTATCTACAAAATGACTGCTTTTTGTTGTTAAGCTTAGTTGTTGCTATTATTGTTTTTCAGAATTTACTATGCTATTTTTAATGCTGATGATTTTTCTTGTTTCAGAATAATTACCAATGTGGCTGTTTTTTCTCTGATTAACATTTTAAAATGTTCTTTTTTATCCTGCAGGTGATGTATATTTGTCGTGGATGCCTTTGTTCCCCAGTATTTGTTGCATCGCCTCCCTTCCTGCGTCGTGTCACTCCCTCTGGATCAGACGATATGTCTTCTTCGTGTGGTCCCTCCCCCACCTTTATAAGGTTTTTGTTAGGTATGTTATCCTTATTGTTTGTCTGCTTACCCAGTTTGTGTTACATTATTGTTCAATGTATTCTCTCTCATATCACAAGGTCTTTTGTCTACTTTCCTCTCTTTTTTCCTTCTTTATATCTTTTTGTTTCTCTCTTATCTTACATTTTCTAACTTATCTTATTCTCTGTAGAACATTCTCTTTCCTTAGTCTTCTCAGGCTTAGTTATACTCTCTTTCATTCAAGGTCTGATTGTTTTCTACATTTTGTCTGCTCACAATGGCCTTGACAATAGTTTCCTGGAATGTCAGGGGTTTAAATTCTCCAATTTAAAGACAATGTGTTCTCACTCACTTAGCAAAACTTAATGCACATATAGTTTTCCTGCAGAAGACGCATTTGTCAGATATTGAAAGTTCAAAACTGAAAAGAGGATGGGTGGGCAAGATTTTCCATTCTCCTGCTCTGGGGAAAAAGCATGGAGTTGCAATACTTTGTCATAAGTCTTTGAAAATCCAATTGATTTCTCAGGAAAAAGATGAAGAGGGGAGATGGTTAATACTCAAAATGCAATGTGATAAAACACCAATCGTTTTATTTAAAGTATATGAGCTCAAAGTACCTGATTGTAAATTTTGGACTCTAATTTCTCAGAAGCTTTTGCAATACCCGGATGATAGTCTGGTTCTAGCCGGAGATTGCAATCTACCTGTTGATCCCTTTTTGGACAGACATTCAACATCACATTATGTTCCAAACAAATCACAGAAAACTTTCACACAAGCTACTCAGAGACGTAATCTAACCGATGCATGGCGCTTATGTAACCCAACCCTGAGGGAATACACATCTTTCTCTCCAGTACACCATAAACAATCTCGAATTGATTATGTTTTTGTATCACATCACCTCACTCAATCCTTGCATTCAGCGGATATTGGCTCCATTCTGATATCCGATCATGCCCCACTTTCTGTACACTTAGACATCATACCCAAATCTACTTTCCCTAAAAGATGGAGATTTAATAATTCCCTACTATTGGATTCCTCTTTCACCTCCTCTTTCACTGCTTTTGCTCAGGAATGTTTCCTCCTCAATCATACGGAAGGCATGCCTTTTCATACTGTTTGTGATACATTCAAGGCATCAGCTCGAGATTTTATAATGAACTTCGTTAAAAAAAAGACGTCTGTCGCAATCCCAATTTAAACTACTTCTTAATGAAATAAAGCTTTTAGAACATTCTTACTATACATCCAATTCCTAACAAGTTCTAAATAAGTTAATTAAAGCCAAAATTAACTTTAACAAAGTTTCCACTGGTAACGCTGCTTCATATCTTCTAAAATCTAGTGCTAAGTATTATGGAGGTCTAAATAGGGCTGGAAAACTAGCTTACTATCTGAAAATTAAACAAAATAAACTATTAATTGAATCAATTATTGATGATAATGGCTCCTCTCATTATCACGACCAGGATATTTGAACTCAATTTCAACAATTTTATACAGATCTTTATACACCGGAGCACACACCTTCTGATTCTGCAATTTTAAGTTATCTTTCCTCTATTTCAAAGCCGGATTATTCTCAAGTCGATTTCTCCTCCCTGGAGACTGATATTACCCAAACAGAATTTCAACTTGCACTATTTTCCCTTGAAAAAGACAAAGCCCCGGGCCGGACGGTTTTACAGCTGAGTTTTATACATATTTTTCCAAACTGCCTCTTCCTAAACTCTGTTAATTCATTCTTTTCTCAATTTGGCACCTCCTCTGGCTCGTTTCTAGATGCCTATATATATCTAATCCCGAAAGCAGGTAAAGATCCACATTTTTGTAAGAATTATCGTCCCATCTCCTTAGTTAATTTAGATTATGAAATCTTCCCCAAGGCATTGGCCTTGAGGCTGGAAATCCTTCTCCCTGATCTTTTAGGCAAGGAACAATCTAGCTTTGTCAAAGATAGATTTCTTTCAGACAATACTTGTTTATTTTTTTATATTATTTCTAGATCTGCAAACTTGCCCAACTATCTTGCTGCCATTGCTTTAGATGCCGAGAAGGCTTTTGATCGTGTCATCTGGCCCTTCATTTTTCAAGCTTTAACTTGGTTTGGTTTTGGGCCAAAGTACATGACTCTCATTTCTCTTCTTTATTCTTCCCCAAAGGCAGCTATTTGTGCTAATGGACTCATATCTTCTTTTTTTAACCTACATAGAGGGGTTCGACAAGGTTGCCCTCTCTTCCCCTTCCTTTTTAATCTAGCACTGGAATCATTTTTAACTCGGATTCATCTGAATGTTAACATTCATGGTTTCATCCATGGTTCAGATCAGGCTAAATGGGCTGCATACACTGATGACATTTTAATATTTATTTCTCAACCTAATTCCTTGCTCCCCGCTTTCATGTCAGAAGTTGCTTCTTATTCATCTGTCTCTGGCTATAAGCTAAACACAGCCAAATGTGAAATTCTACCTCTTAATAAATTTACTCTTAGTCACGATTTTTCTTCCTCTCAATTTACATGGCAACCCAAACAACTTAAATATCTCGGTCTTCAATTCTCTTCCTCCATCACGTCCTGCATTTCAATTAATATGGACAATTGTATTCAGACAATCACTTCTTCAACTAGTAAATGGCATCCTCTTTATTTGTCTTGGTGGGGTCGTCTAGACACAATTAAGATGATGTTGGTCCCTGTGATTCTCTTAACTATTTCTAATATTCTACTACGAGTACCTCTTAAATACTATAAGAAAATTAATTCAATACTATCTGCTTTCCTTTGGAGTAACAAGAAACTGCATATGTCTCTAGCAAAGCTGAAACGACCTAAAGTTGAAGGTGGAGTTCCCCTATTTTCCGAACTAATATAAGTCCTTACTTTTGCGACAATCTTCTCATTGGATTGCACCCTCCTCGCTATATACTCCGCTATGGGTTGATTTAAAACAAGCTTTCTTGTCACCATATTCTTTTTCAGAATTCTTGTCTTTTATAAGGAAACCTCGAAAAATATCCAACCCTATTATTAATAATACTTGCAAATTATTATCCTCTGTAATATATTTTTCACCCACAGATCTTATCTCCTTTCTTAACTCTACGATATGGAATAACCCATTTATTAAGGTAAAAGGAAATCCTATTTATTGGCATTCTTGGAGAATTAAGGGGTTGATCTGGGTTCATCAATTATTTGATATGCCATCTTAAGCTGAATAAACTTTTCTTTAAAACTTAATTACACTGAAATTATGAAAATGTCACAAATAAGCAATCTGAAACATTGGTAGCTGTGTTAATTCTTATTGTTATAATCCTTCTCTTTTATTCCCTTTTGATATGTTCCTTTCCCCCCTCCCATTCCCCTCTCCTTGGGTTCTTCCACATGGAGCTTACCTTAGAATGTTGGTACCGTTCTGGCAGTTGTGGAGAGTGGATGGCCAATAAAGCAGTACTTGAAACTACTCCGGTTCTTACTCTTCTATTTTCAACACTGGCGACAAAATTACTGCGAAGGGGGCAGTTTTGGCCATTTCCCCTCTGTGTACTCTCTCCAAATACAGTCTACTTAGTGAAGAAAACTACAGGATTGCACGCGTGGGTCACACAGAAATTATCCTTCCTTGGTTTGATGTAATACATGGCCAAGTACATCAAGAACTTTGCATCCAAATGCGAACCGGTGCGAGAACTGCTAAAAAAAAACAAGGACTTTGAATGGGACGAGCAACATAAGTGTGTGGTGGATACTCTCAAGGAAGAGATCTTAAGTTCGCCAGCCTTAGGGGCTTTCGATCCAAAGAAAAAAACTATTCTTACCACGGATGCATCCAACAAGGAATTGGGGGCCACCCTATCTCAAAGAGATGGAAAGGAAGAAAGGATCATCTCCTTTGCATCCCGGTGCCTTACAAATGCTGAGAGTAATTACTCCGTAATAGAAAAGGAGGCCCTGGCGTGTTTCTGGGCAGTGAAGCATTTTAAATTATTCTTGTGGGGGTTGAACTTCACCATTCGTACAGATCATAAGCCCGTCACTTTCATCTTCACTATGAAAGGAATGGAAAATTGTACTCCACGCATTGGTAAATGGATTCTGGAGTTAGAAAATTTTGATTTCAAAATGGAGTATGTCCCCGGTGAAGATAACAAAATTGCCGACTTCTTGTCAAGAACACCCTTAGAAACGGAACAACCGGAAGAAATGTTAGACAGTCCCATCATGGTGGTAGATGGCCCTGCTATTACGGAAGAAGAATGGAAGAAATGTATGGAAGAAGACAAGGGTTTGAGCAGGCTTAAAGTTATAATGAGAGAAGGGTGGCCTAGCAAGTGCAGTGATTTAGAAGATGAGCTCAAAGGTTCTGGGAAGTCAGAAATGAATTGAGTGTCATAGGGGACAGAGTCTACCGTCAAAATAGAGTTATACCACCTGCAGGTCTCAGAAGAAGAAGAATGAAACTGGCGCATGAAGGACATTTGGGACGCAACATTACTAAAAGTAGAGTTTGAGTGAACTTCTGGTTCCCTAGGATTGACACCATGGTGGAACAACTAGTGAAGGACTGTGTCAGTTGTGCCAAAAGTGACAAGTTCAAGTCCATACGCAAGGCCCCTTTGTCCCCCGTCAAGGTGCTCCTTAAACCGTGGAGTAAGCTAGCCATGGACATAATCGGACCCATGGACAACCTGGGTATCCAGAAGAGGTTCATGTTGGTTTTAGTTGACTACACTTCCCACTGGGTCACACAGAAATGTGTACATCGTATCAACACTAGTGCCGTCCTGTATTTCCTCAAAGACGTGTTCTCAAAGGAGGGCATACCAGCCACCCTAGTCACCGATAATGGTGTACAGTTTACGTTGCAACCCATGAAGGATTTCTTAAGCAACATGAACATCAAACACGAAATGACTGCCTTATATTGCCCTAAAGCTAATGGCCTGGTTGAGAGGGCAAATAGACTAATCAAGGAACACATTCAAGTGGCCATTACCAACGGACATGACCTGGACTCATCCTTACGTGACTGTTTGTGGGCATATCATACCACGCCAAATCTAGTAACAGGGGTTTCAATTTTTGTGTCCCTCAGGGGGAGAGAACCTTGTACTAAACTTAACCCAAGTTGGTTGGGAGGAGGTAGAGCAGTGAATCCCAGCCCTGAGGAAGTTGGTAGAAAGATTGATCTGAACCAAGCTAAGTATAAGGAATGGTACGACAAAAAGAATGGGGTCAAAGCCCCAAGTTGGAGAGTAGGTGATGTGGTGCAGATCAATAGAAGCGTGAAGGACCCACATAGTCAAAGTAAATTCTACCCTCCTTTTCACATTGTAAAAGCATTCAACAATGTAGTTCTCCTTGATAATGGGCAATGGTGGAGTTGTGATAAAGTTGTCAAATCCAAAAGGTTTCCATGAACTTTAGAATTTTCCTCTTGTGGTTGTTATTTTGTTCCTCATGTATTGAGGGAGGTGTGTTATAATCCTTCTCTTTTATTCCTTTTTGGTATGTTCCGTTCCCCCCTCCTTGGGTTCGTCCACCTGGAGCTTACCTTAGAATGTTGGTACCGTTCTGGCAGTTGTGGAGAGTGGATGGCCAATAAAGCAGTACTTGAAACTACTCCGGTTCTTACTCTTCTATTTTCAACACTTATGTTGGCTGGTTTGTCTTGATTTAATATTAAATGACTGGTAAAAGGTTAATGCACTGTGAGTCACTTTGTTGGGGGCTAGTGACCGGCTTAAGACTCACCATTACCCTTTTGGATACTCATTGTTTCATTATTTGAAAAGAGTCTACATATTTAAAAAATTCAACACTTTATCCTGAGGATGGTCCCATGTTCTTTTGATAGGGACAGAAACATCAATGCAGCATTCACCACAATTATTATAAGGAGTTGCAAATCCTTTGCCTCAAAGTAATCTTTTTTTAACTATAAGGGGGACTATTTTATTGGGTGATCCCCGGTGCACCTCGTATCACCATTTTTGACTTTCAGGCATTGATATGAGTTTTACTACGGGAAAGTGGGACTTATTGATTTAATTGTTTTGACCCTGTGTTTATAATGAATTTTCATTGTGTAATCAATATCTGTATGTAATTAATAGATAGTACTTGATATTTATACACACAGAAGTATGCCTAACATCTGATATAATCTATTACTGATTTGCTATTTATTGCATGTAACAAGGTTAGCAGATATATTCTTTTACTGCTATTCTTTAAATTCTGTACAGAAGTATTTTCTTTCAGGCGATTCCTTTGTTTATTCATGTTCATACCCAGTCTCCTGGGGGTTAACTGGTTTCCCTTGTGTGCTGTGTTAAAAAAGGGATGCAGCACACAGAGAAAGAAGAAATAACGAGGAGAAATGAAGATATTTCTTCTTTGTTGGGAAGGCTTACTATTTTGATGCAATCCCAAGTTTACTATTTCAGTAAATCTGGGATTGCTTGAAAGTCTGGGATGGATATATGGGAACGCCCATGCTCCACCATGGAACACGCTACCAATGCAGAGTAATGCAGAGTAATGCAAGGCAGCGATTTTGATTACCTTGCGTTACCCTGGATTTACTAAGACATGCAGAGCCATGCAAGGTGGCTTTGTGTGGCTTAGTAAATGTCACTTAAGTCCTTGCGTTGCCTTGCTTTACTTTGCATGATGTAAGGCCCTTAGTTTATGCAACTAAATTGCAGCACTTTAAACATTAAGAGAAACTGATCTTTAAAAGCAACTAGAATGTTTTCTTTTTCCAGCGGTCTGAATATTGACAGTAAGTTTCTGTTGCATGTTTTACATGAGAGTGCTCTTGTTCTTGGTCATCTTTTCTTTTAGAGACAAAAGTAATTTCAGAAATGTATGCTGCACTTTATTAAACACAATATCATGTCATGTCATATCAGATCATATCATATCGTATCGTTTCGTATCATATCATAATATATTATATCATATGCGAGGGATGTGCCATCAAAGGTAAGAGAAAGTTCTGTGTACTAGCTTCGTATCTAACAACAATACTGATAAGAAACAAATGGCTCTAGCCAAGTTGAAATAAAAAAGAAAACAATGTTCAAGTAAATACAACAAAATTTACACACAACTGGATATTTTGGTCTAAAGATAATACAGATAGATAATTTTCACTACATTAGCCATATGTGAATCATTTTCCAAAGTAATGCAAGGGTAAACAACAAAATGCATGCTAAGATCAGACATTCCTTCCATGAGGCTCTAGCTAGGGGTGTTCAAATATTTTTAAGTCAGCATTGCAGAAACTAGCAAAAAGTCCCCTATTTAATTGTTTCTGTGCATTGCAAAACTAATTTTCACTGCACTACCAGATAATTTTGATTTCAGTTAAACTAAGCCAAAATGGAAATTGTGTAAATATTTTTTCTCTGCAAGGTTAACTTTTACAACATAACTTGTTTAAAAAATTAGATATTAACACAGATATGGAAAAGTGCAACACTTCACAGCTTCTTTAAATTTGCATAGGTTTCCAAAGAACTATGTGATATTTGTAAGAAAAACTCTTTGCAAATTTGTGCACCCTGAGGTCTTATAGGTTTGTTGCTCAAGTTGGGCTGACCTGCTGCTGCGTACAGTCAAATTACTTTGGGACATAAGGGTGGTTAACTAATTTACTTTCTGGACTATTGGTTGTTTTGGAAGAACATTTTGCCAAGAAGGACCAGTCACAAGTCTACATTTAATGAGACACTTTCCTGCACAAAAACAATCCTGAGAGGAGTATTCCTCTTTCTATGTGTGCTGCAGAAATGCAGCACACATGGAAAGAGGAATAAAAGAGGAGAAATAGTTATTTTTCCTAGTTACGCCTCACCTCAGGAGACGTAAGGTTTTGGTGCTTCCCCAGATTTACAATCCCTTGTAAATCTGGGGAAGCGTCTAAATCTATGGGTGTTGCGTGGGAATACCCACCACAATACTCAAGGAATGCCTCCTGAGCGCAGAGTAAGGCAATGCAGCGATTTGCGCTGCCTTGCCTTACTCTATATTTATGAAGCCACTCAAAGCCATGCATAGTGGCTTTGCGTGGCCTCATAGATATGATTTCAAGGTTTGCACCACCAGAGCATCACAAAAAGTGATGCTCTGGTGGCAAAAGGGGCTTATAAATATTCACCAAAGTGACCTGCAGTAGCCCCAAAGACTCTCCATTTATCTTACCAACTTCCACTTTTGTATGGCACCTTTTTGAGCATCCTCGCCACCTATTGCTTTGATTTGCTTGTGTAAGCCACTGATACACATATTCTTTGTAAAATACCATCGAAATGTTCAAACTTTCTAAATCTAAACCCCAGATTTTTTGCCCTTCACGTAATGGAGTACAGCATGAAAAATTGCAGCTGGGCACTGCCCAAAGGACAAAAACAGATTTTGCATGAGTCGCCAGATGTTGATGCCATTGACGAGACTTGCAATGAGTCTGACTTGACTGAGCAATTCTCAGGCTCACTTTATGGCACAAAGATGAGCCAGGGGTGTCTAGTGTAGAATGTGTACTGGAGGTGTACCACAGAGTGCAGATTTCTATAAATAGACAATCACACAGGCATCAGACATGTAAGATGTGTGCTTTTGTGCATTGGTACATCAGGTAATGTACTGCTTGATCTCCTGCTTGTGCATGGTTAAATTAGGCATTCGGATTTGAAGCAAAACCAGACACTACTTTAGTAGACATAGCTCGGTGACAAAACGCTATGGTATTCTCACTGGCATGCCCCAGACAACTCCCTTTGCATACATTAACAGGGGGTTGGGGAAAAGACGTTTGGGCACTTGTACGAAGGTCAACGTTTAGTGCAAAATTCGTGTGTGAAAGTTCATCTCTCACTCCAGTTTGCACGACTTCGAATCACACAAGTGCCAATGTAAACCTTTAGTAAATCTGGACCTGCCTCTCTAATGTTCATTTATCGATAAGGCATAATGGCACTTGTTTCAGTGATGCAAAAAGGGTATCATACTTCTTGGTCCCAAAGTAGCTAAAGAGGTACCGTTTTAACTGCCATTGTTGATGTAAATATCCCCAAACCTCTCATATTTGGTATGAAAAGTGGGGATTTTATTTCACACAATGCCAATAGTTATCCTCATAAGTGAGAACAAAAATTAGCTTTACCAATATAATTTCCTCTGAAAGATCTTCTAACTGTTGATGGTCCAGCACTCAATTACCACTCTCCTTGGATCTGTAATCTCACAAATCATTAGTGCAATGGAGTCTACATTAGTCTTCTTGCCCAAATGTTGAGCAAAGCACAAAGAGCTAAAAACAGAGATTTATTGATTCATCCTTGGTTTAAATGTAGGTGACCACAGGGGCGTTGTGAACCCCCAGCTTTAGCAGCTACAGCGGGTGGGGCTTTCTATGGGCCTGTTAGTCTTCTGTCTGCAACCTGACAGATAAAAGCTTAAAATTAAATGAGAAGAAGAAAACGATGGGTTGATCAAAATAATTGAAATATTGATGAATGAGTGAGTGAAAGGATGGGTGGGTGCAAGGATGGATAGATGAGGGGGTCAAAAAATAAATGGGTGAAACGATGGATGATGAGTGGGTGAACCGATTGGTGGGTAAATGAATGGATTGATGAGTTGGTGAAACATTGGACGGGTGGGTGAAGGATTGGTGGGTGAGAGGATGGAGGGAAAGTGGGTGAAAGGTGAATGAAAGGATGGACGAGTGGGTGAGAGGATAGGTGCATGGGTGAGTGAGAGGATACATGGATGGGTGTATGAACGGATGGCAGAGAAAATGGAAATCTGAGAGTATGGACGAGTGGGTGAAAGGAAGGCCGAGTAACCTGGAAACCTGATAGGATGGATGGTTGGGTGAGTGAGTGAGTGAGTGAAAAGATAGCAAACTAAAAGGACCTCTGAGAGGATGGATGGATGAGTGGGTGAAAGCATGGCAGAGAAAATAGAAATCTGTGATGATGGATGGATGAATGGATAAATGGGAGGGTGAAAGGATAGCAGTGTAAAAGGAAATATGGGAAAATGGATGGGTGAGAGAAAGGAGGGCAGAGTAAATGGAAATCTGAGTGGATGGATGAGTGGACAAAAGGATCAATTGATGGGTGAAAGGCTTTATTTAAGGATGGGGATGGCAAATGATTAGTTGGTGGATGGATGGATGCATGCGTAGATGATGGATGCATGTGTAGATGATGCATGTGTGAACAGATTGATGGAATGGTCAATGGATTGACTGAATAGTGAGAGACTGGATGATAGATGAAAGAATGAATGGATGACAGAATGCAGAGGTAAAATTTCGGATATCAACGGGTGAATGGAAGGGTGAAAAAATGAATGGATAGATGCTTGGATGGAAGAGACAAGGGAGCTCTTTTAGGGAGGTGTTAGGCTCACTTGCTTCACCTGCTTGATTCCATCAGAACATTGGTTCAAAGTGGGAGCTGTTTTAATTTTCTGGCTACTCCCTTGGGTGACCACATCTAGCTTGAATGCTTTCTCTATGTGACTGATGATAAGGCTTAGGGTAAAATTCAAAACCCTCTGCTTATTCATAAGAACAGGAGTACACTTGTACCCCTATTTCGTATGGTGTTTTCATGCTATCTTACTATGTGGCAATAATGTGTCTCCAGAGCGCCCCCTGCTATTCTGCCCAATATACAAATAGCTTTGGGAATGTTTCAATTTCTCATGGGTCTCTGGAAATCTCTACCAGTGTCAATTCACCCTGAGGCAGACTTCAAACATTTGAAAGGTTAACCCCTTTCTCCTAGTTGTGCATCCAATTGTATTGTTCTTTCTCTAGAGCATCATTGCTCTAGAGCATCATTGCTCTTGCCCTATAAATTCTTTGAACCAAGAGTGCATCAAACTGAGTAGAAAATCAGAAAATACTTCACAAACTTAATTTATGTGAGATGCACCTGGTGCTTTATATGGTTCACAGCTGATTGGTTCCAATTTGAAAATGTGAATAAAAGCCCAAACTACCCAGCCTTGTAAGAAAGGCGCGAATTGGACTAGACAGGCTGACTCTGTACAAATTGAGACAATTTACAGTGCTCTGGTTATTGATAATTCACATTTCACAGTCACATCCTATTCACCTGCATAACGGTATGCCTTACCCATGCTAGCAGTGCGTGCATGGCGAAAAGAATGCTACTTTAAAATGAGCACTCTTGGACTAAAATCTGTTCAATGAGGTTTCAGACCACAGCTGAAAAATTCACCGGGCCCACTGCCAAAATGTCTGGGGTGCACGAAGAGCAGATGTAGCTTATTGTACAGAATAATATTATAATAAGCAAAACATGCCATTTTACAGGTAGTAGCAATTTAACGTCTCATTTAAATACTATTTTGTAGCGTCAAGGTTTTTACTGCAGTAAAGAAAATGCTCACTTTGCGGGACGACCTACTGCACCATTCTATGTGTTAGTTAGTAAAACACATTAGAGGAATATTAAAAACCAGATTTGGGCTTTGTCAAGGCTTGTCTGTAATGATTTTCTCAAAACTATACTGTTGGTGAAGCTGCCCGGGCCTTATTTGAAACATAAACACCTTGGCTAAAAGCTAAAATGTTTTTGGGCTTCAAAAACATACATTGCCATAGCGGTGTCGGGCACTTAATAGAACTAGTTTGAGTCTGAATGTGATCCTTGTGAAAAGCCACAACGCCATCACTCACAGCGAAGTTAGTCAGTGGCTGAAGTCGACTGACTCATTTCCCAATGCAGTACGCTGCAGCGGACAAGAAAAATGTGAAGACACAATAGCAGTTCAATGGATAAAGAAGGCTACCTGAAAGCAAGTACAATTAATTATGTCATATATGTAATTTTACTAAAATTACAAGGTATTGGCTATCACTTGAACTAATGAGACTTTTTCAACAGCTAAGTACTGCAATGCAATATATCCCCAATTCAGTCAGAGAGGTTTGTTCAATAACCATATTCTAGACTTAGAGCATTTAGTATACATATTATCCCAGACATCAAGCCAGATGTGCATCTCTTCTGCTTGTAAAACTAAATCAAGGTTGGTTGTAAGCTTGCACAACATGAGCAACATTGCTTGTTCATTCATTTACTCCTGTATAAAGTCTCATCTCACATAATAATGTAAAATCCACTCCATTTCTTTCTCTGTCTCTTTCCAGTCATTTCTCAACCTTGAGGTGAGGCCACCACATGAAACAGACGAGGACCTCCAGAGTAATGGAATTACCGGTAAGAAAGCATTATTTGTAGAACAGACTGTGCTGTGTTTAATTAGTGGAACTGATTACACCTGTAAGTCCATCTGAGTCTTTTAAAATGTAAATTATTAAAATATATTAAACTCACCAGAGTATGGTTATGAGCAATAAATGGTTCTCTGATTGCTCATTGGAGGGTATGGCAAAGAGATACTCAATTTCTGCTAAATAACACAGAACATCTGGCCATCAACTATTGCATCAATGTGTGCCATTTTACAAGCTTTAAAATTATCACTTAAATAGAAAATCTAAATACTTTAGAAAGTCACAGAGCTGTGGTTGAAGATCAGCACTCTTCTGACTTCAGGTGTTTTAAATCTGGGACGTGGAATTTGTGAATCACTCATATGCTCTTCTTCCTCACAAATTAAGACACCTACAGCCCCATTACAGGCCAATTTAGACAGATTGCATGTGTGCCCATTTTAGCACTAACTTCTATTCAGAAACTTGCACTCCTCTTGTGATAGCCCAGGCACTTATTGCCAGGGGTTCCCTGGTGCCAAATGCCTGGTCTTATCAATGAGCAAGTGGTAATAGCACATGCAAAATGGGCACAAGATGAAACTAAGGTGGTAATGATGAATAAAGGAACATCGCTAGGGTTATTTTCTCTGTGATTAATAGTGCAATCTCTTCGTCCTCATCTAAAAATTACTCGTGTAATGTTCACAAACGGTGAAGGAAAAGTGAGGAGGAGTCCATGAAGAGTGCACAGAACTAATCTGCTGGATAAGTTATTCTGTTAATTGTGGTGGATGTCTGCTACGAGAATCTCTTTAGAAAGCTCATCACGGAGTACTAACTCAGAGTTGATCGAGGAACTGCGGTGAATTTTTCACAATCATCAGCTAGTGTGGTCAAAGTAAGGAGGTTGTAGGGAGGCCATATTGGCTGTAGTCATCAAAATCTCCAGCGTTTGTCATGGCACCAGAATTATGATTCCTTAATAGATAATTTACTTCTTACCCTCATTAGAGGCAGCTATTGTGCATCAGGAAAAGTCAGCGTTTGACATATTGCAGAATAATTTCAATTTGTTTAAAGAGAAAAGCGTCAATTCACACCCGACTATACTGCAACCTGTACGGCCAAGTCAGTAGTTGCCAAATACACCGATGAAACAAAATCAAGATCGGAGCGATATGTTGATAGGTTATATACATATTTGAAAATATGTCTCTATGATAAGGTGTGTCGTGAGCTTAAACAGGTTATTAATATCAGGGTTTGCGGTAATTGAAAAAACTCCTTCAGAAAAGAAATACTCAAGTTCTGCCCTTATATTTGCGTCTAGAAGCATCTCTATATGTTGTCTGTACCAAATATTTTGGGGAAATATAGTGCACTATGATCATAGCTTATGCGAGAGAAATAGCATCATTATGCTCATGATGCAATGTATGAGTTGCCGAGAGCCCTGAGAAAGAAACGAGTGCAAGTAAAATATGAATGAATGAATGAAGCATTTTGTAAAGCACAACAGGTGCTCCAACCGGGGCGTCCCGGCACTAGTTGCAAGGAAGCAAGACACTAAAAATGATGGCCTAATAGATACAGAAACGAAGAGGGAGCAACAGCAGAGGAGGGTCAGATTCTATTGAAGAGGTGGGTCTTCAGGATAGCCTTAAAAATGGCCTCTGAGGTAATACTTCGCAGATGGTTGGGCAGGGAATTCCAAAGCTCTGGGGCCAGGTAGGTGAAAGCCCGACCTCCCGCTCTTTATTTGTATATCCTAAGGATGCATAACACATTTTGCTCAGTAGAGCGAAGATCTCCATAAGGTTGGTATTTTTTTATCTTGTTTTGGATGTAGGAAGGAGCAGTTTGATGCAGAGCCCTAAACGTAAATAAGAGGGTTTTAATGTTTTTTCTTTGGTTCACAGGTAGCCAATGAAGGGTTCCTCTAAGACCCTTGCAAATTGAGTGGTGAGGTGGGATGTTCAACACTAAACGGGCAGCGGCAATCTGTACCCTCTATAATCTCTTTATCAGCGCCTGAGGAGAGCCAAGGAGCAGGACATTCGCATAGTCTAGTCTTGATGAGATTAAGTCATGGATTATGCCCTTCTAAGTATTTTCTGGAAGAAACGTAAGGGTCTTTCTGATGGATTTCAGTAGGGCAAAGCACTCTCCAGCAACGTTCTTAACTTGAGGCTTGAAAGAGAGGGAGAAATCAATCTTAACTCCTAGGTTTTTTGCAACGGTTGTGGGGGCTGGAGGTTTGCCCATTGCAGATGGCCAAATTCTGGTTAAGTCCAGTGTGGATGAAGTGCCAAAAAATGGGATCTCTGATTTGTCTGAATTTAGGCAGAGACAGCTCTTGTGCATCCAAAAGGCAAACCTGGATGTTGGATGTAACAGAGTCATACAGGTGATTAAAGGTGAACATCAACTGTGTGACATCAGCATATGACACCACATTGAATCCCCAGGCTTGTACAACGGAGGCAAGGGCGGGCCACATAGATAATAAGCAAGGTAGGGCTTAGGGACAATCCTTGCGAGACACCACAGTTGACCTCTTTGAATTCTGAGGTGAAAGGAGAGAGAAATATTTCCTGTTTTCTGCCAGATGGAATGATTTTAGCTCCTGACAGTGCCTACTATGCCAGTTCGTCTAGTTGCTGCAGAAAGATGTCATCAGACACTGAATCAAAGGCAGCAGAAACGTCAAGTAACACTATTATAGATTTTGTTTCCTGTGCCCATCCGGGTTTTAATGAAGTCAGTTACCTCTAGTAGGGCTACTTCTGTGCTAAAAGCCGCCTGAAGCCGGACTGCGAGGGGTGCAGAAGGTTATTCTCCTCTATAAATTTAGATATTTGGCAATGGACCCAAGATTCCAGCATCTTTCCTAACGGAGGAAGTAAGAAAATTGGTCTATAATTGCTGGGACTTAGAGGGTCTAAGTTGGATTTCTTTAGCAATGGAAACACCAGTGCCTTTTTACCAATTTGAGGGCTCTACTCCAAATTCTAGGGAGAGATTAAAAAGAGTGTTAATCTGTGGATTTAAGGATTTATCTTACTCTTTAAAACATGCAGAGGACATATATCTAAACGAGACCCAGATCTGGCTTTTATAATGATCATTTCAGAGTCCTTCAGTGATATCTTACTGAAGGTGGTAGGTTGGCTGGCATTGTCCCAAGACATTGATGATGATCTTGGGGGAAACCCTTCCTGTTTTTGTATTCTGGAGTAGATGTTACAAACCTTGTCATGGAACAATCGTGACAAATTATCAGCACATATCTGAGATAAAGGAGTTGACTGTTTTCTGGCTTTGGGGTTCAGAAAGAAATCAGCGATTTTAAATATGGTCCTGGGTGCATTGTCAGCTTCCTCAATTTATTTTGCAAACACATGTGTTTTTGCAGTTCTAATGGTTTTTCTGAACATTTTAATGGCTGCCTTATAGTTAGATTTGTCTTCTGCTGCAAAATCGCGTTGCTGCATATTGAAAAATATTGATGTCATACCATATATTAATATATGAATATTAAAATGTTTTGTGCATAGTAGATATGTTATACCTGGCATCCGTGGCCTCAGACACAGAATCTTAATTACACTTCTGGAACCATAGAAGTGGGCCTAAGGTGCTCTGCCAGCCTCTGTGGATCCAGCAGAACCAACACATCTCCTCTGCTGCGCGGCGTGAACCTCAGCAGAACCGGCACATCAGCGCAGCAGCATGGTTTGAACCCATCACAAAGATCTGCATCACAACCCATTGGGCCAGCCTCTGTGTGATGCATATTCGGCACAAGCCCTCGCATCCCTCGTCAATGGCAGTCTCAAAGATGATGCCAGATTCCGCATCACAGCCTCACTTCTCCTTGGAACCAATGCATTGTCCCGACATCCTCAACGCCAATCTTTGCTTCACAAGTCCCGTCAATAGGATCCTCAACAATAATGCAGGCCCTTGCATCGCTCCTTGGAACTGAAGCATCACTTCAGCTACTTGACGCATCTTCAACATAGATCATCGCAACGCTCCGCAAACCACGATTTAAGGTGCTCTGTTCAGCAGGTCTAACTGGGCCAATGCAGCCAGCCTGCTCTCCATTGTGGTCAGCCAAAATTTGTGACATTGTCCCAGTCTGGTGCGACCAGATATCCACAGTAGGCGCTTTATGCTTTTTGGCGCTATATTCCCTAAAATCACTAAAATTGCATAAGACCGGTTTTACTGATTGTTTTTTTTTATTTCATCTTGTTTTATTTTTCAAAGAAGTTTCTATTTTTCTAACTTGTAGTGGAATCCTTTTTGTGGTGTTTTCACTTTATGACTGTTTGAAGTTTTGCACAAATACTCTACAAATTGCATCTTAGTTACGCCTGACTACTCTGTGGCAAGATACCAGAGGGTTAAGCACAGGTTAATTTTGGGCTGGCTTGTGCCTCACCCTAAAAAAGGATTGTGGTTGCTGCTTGACCAGGGCTCACACCACAGTAAAACAACAAGCCAGTCTCTTACAAGATATAAATGAGATGTCTAAACAGCTTGAAAGAGTCCACACGAGGTTATTGGATTAACAAACTCATGTCTGTATTACATAAAACATGTTTTAAACTTGAAGGCCAGGATTTATTAGTTAGAGCCATATTTCGGTTTTAGGTTAGCAAAATATTTTAATATGATTTCAGTTTGAAGGTCAAAAGCGTCCATAAGAGTTTATATTGTAACTTCATTGTCCTACTTTGTGTGTACAAAGCCCAAAGACCCAATTTTTTCCCCCCAAAAGAATGCCCTTGTTCTTTTCCCTAGGGGTCCTGACTAGACCAACCTCTCTAGGACTGTCCACTTAATCTCCTCACAATGTCCTTTAGACAGTAAGTACAATGCCCATGTTTTTATTGATCAGCTACACCAAATGTTATAACGGTGTTCCATGATACTCGTTCTTATTTTCAATGTGGTTATGACACTTTATTTAATCCTACACAGACATTTGGGGGCATATGTACAATGGAAGTGGCAGAGTGAGGCGTTAGACTTCATGACTTAATGCCTCACTTCACCACTTCAGAAAGACAAGGCTGCACCATATTTACAAGAATATGGTGCAGCTTTGCATTTTCCCTGCGCTGGCGCTACACTTAGCAGCCTAGCGCCAACGCAGGCATCCTTACACCACAGTGCAAGGGTGTCTGCGTGCAGGGGAAAGATTGTTTATGTACAGGAAGGACCCCCTTCCTGCACATAAACAATATTTAAATGCTGCTTTGTAACTTCTATGTGTGCTGCTTAATGCAGCACATGGAGAAGTTGCAAAACTGCATTTTTTTTAAAACGATTGTTTATGTGCAGGAAGGGGGACCTTCCTGTACATAAACAATCATTGGACTTTTGATGTTTTCATGGGTGCTGCACAACAAACATTTATCCTCATTTCGCCAGGTGTTCCCTGGTCTTAATTCTGGCGCTGCCTCCTATTTAAGCCAGTCTTGTAAATAGGGGGCATCATCAGAATCAATGGGGTTTGCCGTGGAACACCCACCGCAACACCCATTGCCCTCCCCTTTCACACTAAGCATAGCTTGAAAGGGGGCCTTATTTACAATGCAGCATTAAGCCACTTTAAGTGGCTTAACGCTGCCATGTAAATGAGGCGAAGCCCCTATCGCCACAGGAATGTCTTTAAAAGTGATGTTCCCGTGGTGATAGGGGCTTGTACATATGCCCCTTAATCACTTAAAAAAATGTCTTGTTCACTATTACAATTGGTGAATTAACTTAGTTACTAGGGAGTGTGAAGGCCAAAGTCTAATCCTGTTCTGTTTTGGTAAACCTACATACCCCACAGTTCCCACAGGGCAAATAAACCCTAATGAAACCCTTCCTCAAGTACTTCTACAATATTTAATGGTGCTCATATTTACATGGAGTCATACGCTTCCTCAATACAATGCTTTCAATATAAGGGATCTCTTTTTTTGGGAAACAGAGATTTATACAAGATATAAATCAATCTGTTCTGCAACAGGTGAATGCAGGCCTCACAGGAAGGTGGGAGTGGATGAAACTAGAATTAGGAAAAGGAGCCGTTGGGCCCAGTGTAATAAAGATTAGCGGAAGGCAAATGGCTTATTAGCCTTCTATGCCACTCCATCACTACAGTCCATCAAATTTTGAGAATATTTCAAGCAGTGCCAAATCTTCAGGTTTCATCCCTTGGCAATCATCTAGAAATCATGTACAATTCATGATTTCCATGGGGGTATAGATCTCAAAGCAACACTTAGAAATAAGAGCAAATGTCTGATAAACTACAAATTCAACGGCCAAAGAAGACGTCATTGCACCATATTTTGAGACTACGAAACCAACTATTCACAGTAGTGCAGTGTTATATAGTCTAACAATCAAAAAAGAGATTTAAGAGGTGTGACTATGAGGTTGATACCTTCTCTGGAGTCCCAGTTATGAGATAAAAGTCCCCCACCCACTAATAGCGGTATGCTTCATCATAGGGCTGCTACAACACACCCTGTGTACCCAACGGCAGGGGTAGAGTAATTATATTTCTGTATGTATGTTCTTTTCTGTATTATCATAGTCTCCTTAGGGATCAGGAACCAAAAAGTTACTAAAACATTTTTAAAGATACCCACTCTATAACTAATTCACTTTATTTTAGGTTCACTAGACAGGTTTAGAAGAAAGAATGTGGATGATCTCAGGGTATTATCGCCCACCCATCTCCTAACCAAATATATAGTCAACATGTTACGGCCCATCATAAGTTACCACTAAGGGGTCGGTGGGTCTTCATCAGGACAAGAGATCCCTCTTGTCACTGTCACTATCACTATTTTATCAGAAAGCATTCCAAAGTGGTTACCAACTTCACCATACAGTGACCTTACTTGTCACCTCTGTATAAGGGTGCAAAGGTGCCTGCATTACAAGCAGGAATGTTTTTGTGCAGGAAGGGACACCTTCATGCACAACAAAAACAACCCACTGAGACGTTTTTCTCTTTCTATTTGTGTTGCAGGATGCAGCACACATAGAAAGCGAAAATAAATGGGAAGGAATAAACATATTTCACCACATTACGCCTCACCTGGGTAGGAGTAGCATTTTGATGCATTCCCAGGTTTACTAATATTACTAAATCTGGGAATGCTTACCCTGAAGTAACTATAACTCGCACCCTCACCATACACTGCTTTTACCCTTGCATATTAAAACCCTCATGACATATTCATTGACTACATTTAGAACATCCCTAATCACATCTGAAAAATCTATTATTGTTGATAATACTGTGCATGGCAGGGGGCGAGTTATAATTACTTTAGGGTGTGAGTTATAGTTACTTGAGATACTTATAAGTGGTGAATTTCAGTGGTTTTGTTAGTTTCAAATGGTATTTTTACGTGAAATTTTTAACCTAACTATAACATCCTTTAACCTCCATTTTTTCAGTGAATTTCTAAGGTTTTTTTTAAATTTAAAGTTAGATATTCTTACAATTCCTAACTTTAACATCACTTTAGCCTATGGTTTTTTCAGTGAATATATATAAATATATATAGTTACCTTAATATTAATATGCACCTTAAAAAATAGCAGACCCTTCTCAAACCTTTGCCCATTTAGAAGAAAAGCCAACTTTATGAGATGCTGTGAAGAAAAAAGGACACCAATATTAACTGACAGACTACTATCCCTAGAGTCTGATGCTAAGGGGCCTGTTTACAAGGTTTGCATCGTGTTTTCACCACACAATGTGGTACATGCAGAATGCAAAGGTTAAGTAAGATTTATGAAACCACACACGCAAAGCCACTTTGCGTGGCCCTGAGTGACTTCATAAATCTGGAGTAATGCAGCACAAATCATTAAGTTATGTCACTATGCCTTGAGAAGGCATTCCATGGGTGTAGCGTGGGGGTCCACATGCAACTCCCATGGTTTTTGACGCATTCCCAGATTTACCAAACCTGGGGATGCACCAAACAGTTAGGCCTTCCCCGCTGAGGTGTAACAAGGAGAAATATCTCTATTTCTACTTGATTGTTCCTCTTTCTTTCATAGAAATGGGAATATGCCTACCAGGATAGTTTTGGTGCAGGACGGTGCCCCTTACTGAACAAAAACAATCCTGCTTGCAACACAGGCACCCTTGTACCATGGTGCATGGGTGCCTGCATTGGCGCTAGGCAGCCCACTGTGCACCAGCACATGGGAAAGGACAGGAATGCGCCTTATTGCCTTACTTATGGCACATTCCTGCCCTTTCCCTGTCACATAATGCAGCTCAGCAAGGTAGCTTGCTATGCTGCACTGCGTGTCTTTTTCATAAATAGGCCGCTTTGTCTTTAACATTACGCATCAACACAGCCACTGAACAGCTGTGATAGAAATAATGTGCAATTTGGGAATGACGGCACATAACACAAGTCTAGCATGATCTTGGTAGGACTGCTAACTAACTTGTCATATGACAATGGCAACTGCAGTGCAATCTGCTTCACATGGTTCATGTATTCACAGCTTAATCATATACTCTAATTTAAGCCAGACTGGGCATCAAGGCTGTGTAGTCCAAATATTGTGTGCTTCTGAAATGGTGCAGCACGTACAGCAAGAAGTGGATAAACAGTACCAATTCACGAGTCATGAAAGGAAGATGCACTTATTTCCTAAACTCAGGTGCAGCAAAGTGCATGTGAGAGCTAGCTCCCTGTGCAGGAAGATACCAAAGGGGATGATGGACGGAGCGTTAGAGCAAATCAAACACTCACCCCCAGTCAACTGATCTGGGTTTAATCCATCATCATTCTTTAGCTCACTCCACCACCCCAGTTCAGACATGGCCATATGCAAATCAGTCTGACCCAGTGCCTCATGGGAACAGTCCAGCCCGAACTGCCAAGCCATGTCTTCCCTGGACCGGAAACAAGCATCCTGGGACCGGTTTCGGGTTCAAAACCCTCATTAGCCAGGCTATCTTGAATCCAGTGGCAAAGTGAGCAAGGGACCCACGTCTGGGCATACCCTGCCAACTTAGGGCGAACAAAGCGATACCAAAGGGGATGATGGACGGAGCGTTAGAGCAAATCAAACACTCACCCCCAGTAAACTGATCTGGGTTTAATCCATCATCATTCTTTAGCTCACTCCACCACCCCAGTTCAGACATGGCCATATGCAAATCAGTCTGACTCTGTGCCTCATAGGAACAGTCCAGCCCGAACTGCCAAGCCATGTCTTCCCTGGACCGGAAACAAGCATCCTGGGACCGGTTTCGGGTTCAAAACCCTCATCAGCCAGGCTATCTTGAATCCAGTGGCAAAGTGAGCAAGGGACCCACGTCTGGGCATACCCTGCCAACTTAGGGCGAACAAAGCGATACCAAAGGGGATGATGGACGGAGCGTTAGAGCAAATCAAACACTCACCCCCAGTCAACTGATCTGGGTTTAATCCATCATCATTCTTTAGCTCACTCCACCACCCCAGTTCAGACATGGCCATATGCAAATCAGTCTGACCCTGTGCCTCATGGGAACAGTCCAGCCCGAACTGCCAAGCCATGTCTTCCCTGGACCGGAAACAAGCATCCTGGGACCGGTTTCGGGTTCAAACCCTCATCAGCCAGGCTATCTTGAATCCAGTGGCAAAGTGAGCAAGGGACCCACGTCTGGGCATACCCTGCCAACTTAGGGCGAACAAAGCGATACCAAAGGGGATGATGGACGGAGCGTTAGAGCAAATAAAACACTCACCCCCAGTCAACTGATCTGGGTTTAATCCATCATCATGCTTTAGCTCACTCCACCACCCCAGTTCAGACATGGCCATATGCAAATCAGTCTGACCCTGTGCCTCATGGGAACAGTCCAGCCCGAACTGCCAAGCCATGTCTTCCCTGGACCGGAAACAAGCATCCTGGGACCGGTTTCGGGTTCAAAACCCTCATCAGCCAGGCTATCTTGAATCCAGTGGCAAAGTGAGCAAGGGACCCACGTCTGGGCATACCCTGCCAAATTAGGGCGAACAAAGCGATACCAAAGGGGATGATGGACGGAGCGTTAGAGCAAATCAAACACTCACCCCCAGTCAACTGATCTAGGTTTAATCCATCATCATTCTTTAGCTCACTCCACCACCCCAGTTCAGACATGGCCATATGCAAATCAGTCTGACCCTGTGCCTCATGGGAACAGTCCAGCCCGAACTGCCAAGCCATGTCTTCCCTGGACCGGAAACAAGCATCCTGGGACCGGTTTCGGGTTCAAAACCCTCATCAGCCAGGCTATCTTGAATCCAGTGGCAAAGTGAGCAAGGGACCCACGTCTGGGCATACCCTGCTAACTTAGGGCGAACAAAGCGATACCAAAGGGGATGATGGACGGAGCGTTAGAGCAAATCAAACACTCACCCCCAGTCAACTGATCTGGGTTTAATCCATCATCATTCTTTAGCTCACTCCACCACCCCAGTTCAGACATGGCCATATGCAAATCAGTCTGACCCTGTGCCTCATGGGAACAGTCCAGCCCGAACTGCCAAGCCATGTCTTCCCTGGACCAGAAACAAGCATCCTGGGACCGGTTTCGAGTTCAAAACCCTCATCAGCCAGGCTATCTTGAATCCAGTGGCAAAGTGAGCAAGGGACCCACGTCTGGGCATACCCTGCCAACTTAGGGCGAACAAAGCGATACCAAAGGGGATGATGGACGGAGCGTTAGAGCAAATCAAACACTCTCCCCCAGTCAACTGATCTGGGTTTAATCCATCATCATTCTTTAGCTCACTCCACCACCCCAGTTCAGACATGGCCATATGCAAATCAGTCTGACCCTGTGCCTCATGGGAACAGTCCAGCCCGAACTGCCAAGCCATGTCTTCCCTGGACCGGAAACAAGCATCCTGGGACCGGTTTCGGGTTCAAAACCCTCATCAGCCAGGCTATCTTGAATCCAGTGGCAAAGTGAGCAAGGGACCCACGTCTGGGCATACCCTGCCAACTTAGGGCGAACAAAGCGATACCAAAGGGGATGATGGACGGAGCGTTAGAGCAAATCAAACACTCACCCCCAGTCAACTGATCTGGGTTTAATCCATCATCATTCTTTAGCTCACTCCACCACCCCAGTTCAGACATGGCCATATGCAAATCAGTCTGACCCTGTGCCTCATGGGAACTGTCCAGCCCGAACTGCCAAGCTATGTCTTCCTGGACCGGAAACAAGCATCCTGGGACCGGTTTCGGGTTCAAAACCCTCATCAGCCAGGCTATCTTGAATCCAGTGGCAAAGTGAGCAAGGGACCCACGTCTGGGCATACCCTGCCAACTTAGGGCGAACAAAGCGATACCAAAGGGGATGATGGACGGAGCGTTAGAGCAAATCAAACACTCTCCCCCAGTCAACTGATCTGGGTTTAATCCATCATCATTCTTTAGCTCACTCCACCACCCCAGTTCAGACATGGCCATATGCAAATCAGTCTGACCCTGTGCCTCATGGGAACAGTCCAGCCCGAACTGCCAAGCCATGTCTTCCCTGGACCGGAAACAAGCATCCTGGGACCGGTTTCGGGTTCAAAACCCTCATCAGCCAGGCTATCTTGAATCCAGTGGCAAAGTGAGCAAGGGACCCACGTCTGGGCATACCCTGCCAACTTAGGGCGAACAAAGCGATACCAAAGGGGATGATGGACGGAGCGTTAGAGCAAATCAAACACTCACCCCCAGTCAACTGATCTGGGTTTAATCCATCATCATTCTTTAGCTCACTCCACCACCCCAGTTCAGACATGGCCATATGCAAATCAGTCTGACCCTGTGCCTCATGGGAACAGTCCAGCCCGAACTGCCAAGCCATGTCTTCCCTGGACCGGAAACAAGCATCCTGGGACCGGTTTCGGGTTCAAAACCCTCATCAGCCAGGCTATCTTGAATCCAGTGGCAAAGTGAGCAAGGGACCCACGTCTGGGCAATCCCTGCCAACTTATGGCGAACAAAGCGATACCAAAGGGGATGATGGACGGAGCGTTAGAGCAAATCAAACACTCACCCCCAGTCAACTGATCTGGGTTTAATCCATCATCATTCTTTAGCTCACTCCACCACCCCAGTTCAGACATGGCCATATGCAAATCAGTCTGACCCTGTGCCTCATGGGAACAGTCCAGCCCGAACTGCCAAGCCATGTCTTCCCTGGACCGGAAACAAGCATCCTGGGACCGGTTTCGGGTTCAAAACCCTCATCAGCCAGGCTATCTTGAATCCAGTGGCAAAGTGAGCAAGGGACCCACGTCTGGGCATACCCTGCCAACTTAGGGCGAACAAAGCGATACCAAAGGGGATGATGGACGGAGCGTTAGAGCAAATCAAACACTCACCCCCAGTCAACTGATCTGGGTTTAATCCATCATCATTCTTTAGCTCACTCCACCACCCCAGTTCAGACATGGCCATATGCAAATCAGTCTGACCCTGTGCCTCATGGGAACAGTCCAACCCGAACTGCCAAGCCATGTCTTCCCTGGACCAGAAACAAGAATCCTGGGACCGGTTTCGGGTTCAAAACCCTCATCAGCCAGGCTATCTTGAATCCAGTGGCAAAGTGAGCAAGGGACCCACGTCTGGGCATACCCTGCCAACTTAGGGTGAACAAAGCGATACCAAAGGGGATGATGGCCGGAGCGTTAGAGCAAATCAAACACTCACCCCTGTCAACTGATCTGGGTTTAATCCATCATCATTCTTTAGCTCACTCCACCACCCCAGTTCAGACATGGCCATATGCAAATCAGTCTGACCCTGTGCCTCATGGGAACAGTCCAGCCCGAACTGCCAAGCCATGTCTTCCCTGGACCGGAAACAAGCATCCTGGGACCAGTTTCGGGTTCAAAACCCTCATCAGCCAGGCTATCTTGAATCCAGTGGCAAAGTGAGCAAGGGACCCACGTCTGGGCATACCCTGCCAACTTAGGGCGAACAAAGCGATACCAAAGGGGATGATGGACGGAGCGTTAGAGCAAATCAAACACTCACCCCCAGTCAACTGATCTGGGTTTAATCCATCATCATTCTTTAGCTCACTCCACCACCCCAGTTCAGACATGGCCATATGCAAATCAGTCTGACCCTGTGCCTCATGGGAACAGTCCAGCCCGAACTGCCAAGCCATGTCTTCCCTGGACCGGAAACAAGCATCCTGGGACCGGTTTCGGGTTCAAAACCCTCATCAGCCAGGCTATCTTGAATCCAGTGGCAAAGTGAGCAAGGGACCCACGTCTGGGCATACCCTGCCAACTTAGGGCGAACAAAGCGATACCAAAGGGGATGATGGACGGAGCGTTAGAGCAAATCAAACACTCACCCCCAGTCAACTGATCTGGGTTTAATCCATCATCATTCTTTAGCTCACTCCACCACCCCAGTTCAGACATGGCCATATGCAAATCAGTCTGACCCAGTGCCTCATGGGAACAGTCCAGCCCGAACTGCCAAGCCATGTCTTCCCTGGACCGGAAACAAGCATCCTGGGACCGGTTTCGGGTTCAAAACCCTCATTAGCCAGGCTATCTTGAATCCAGTGGCAAAGTGAGCAAGGGACCCACGTCTGGGCATACCCTGCCAACTTAGGGCGAACAAAGCGATACCAAAGGGGATGATGGACGGAGCGTTAAAGCAAATGAAACACTCACCCCCAGTCAACTGATCTGGGTTTAATCCATCATCATTCTTTAGCTCACTCCACCACCCCAGTTCAGACATGGCCATATGCAAATCAGTCTGACTCTGTGCCTCATGGGAACAGTCCAGCCCGAACTGCCAAGCCATGTCTTCCCTGGACCGGAAACAAGCATCCTGGGACCGGTTTCGGGTTCAAAACCCTCATCAGCCAGGCTATCTTGAATCCAGTGGCAAAGTGAGCAAGGGACCCACGTCTGGGCATACCCTGCCAACTTAGGGCGAACAAAGCGATACCTAAGGGGATGATGGACGGAGCGTTAGAGCAAATCAAACACTCACCCCCAGTCAACTGATCTGGGTTTAATCCATCATCATTCTTTAGCTCACTCCACCACCCCAGTTCAGACATGGCCATATGCAAATCAGTCTGACCCTGTGCCTCATGGGAACAGTCCAGCCCGAACTGCCAAGCCATGTCTTCCCTGGACCGGAAACAAGCATCCTGGGACCGGTTTCGGGTTCAAAACCCTCATCAGCCAGGCTATCTTGAATCCAGTGGCAAAGTGAGCAAGGGACCCACGTCTGGGCATACCCTGCCAACTTAGGGCGAACAAAGCGATACCAAAGGGGATGATGGACGGAGCGTTAGAGCAAATAAAACACTCACCCCCAGTCAACTGATCTGGGTTTAATCCATCATCATGCTTTAGCTCACTCCACCACCCCAGTTCAGACATGGCCATATGCAAATCAGTCTGACCCTGTGCCTCATGGGAACAGTCCAGCCCGAACTGCCAAGCCATGTCTTCCCTGGACCGGAAACAAGCATCCTGGGACCGGTTTCGGGTTCAAAACCCTCATCAGCCAGGCTATCTTGAATCCAGTGGCAAAGTGAGCAAGGGACCCACGTCTGGGCATACCCTGCCAACTTAGGGCGAACAAAGCGATACCAAAGGGGATGATGGACGGAGCGTTAGAGCAAATCAAACACTCACCCCCAGTCAACTGATCTGGGTTTAATCCATCATCATTCTTTAGCTCACTCCACCACCCCAGTTCAGACATGGCCATATGCAAATCAGTCTGACCCTGTGCCTCATGGGAACAGTCCAGCCCGAACTGCCAAGCCATGTCTTCCCTGGACCGGAAACAAGCATCCTGGGACCGGTTTCGGGTTCAAAACCCTCATCAGCCAGGCTATCTTGAATCCAGTGGCAAAGTGAGCAAGGGACCCACGTCTGGGCATACCCTGCCAACTTAGGGCGAACAAAGCGATACCAAAGGGGATGATGGACGGAGCGTTAGAGCAAATCAAACACTCACCCCCAGTCAACTGATCTGGGTTTAATCCATCATCATTCTTTAGCTCACTCCACCACCCCAGTTCAGACATGGCCATATGCAAATCAGTCTGACCCTGTGCCTCATGGGAACAGTCCAACCCGAACTGCCAAGCCATGTCTTCCCTGGACCAGAAACAAGCATCCTGGGACCGGTTTCGGGTTCAAAACCCTCATCAGCCAGGCTATCTTGAATCCAGTGGCAAAGTGAGCAAGGGACCCACGTCTGGGCATACCCTGCCAACTTAGGGTGAACAAAGCGATACCAAAGGGGATGATGGCCGGAGCGTTAGAGCAAATCAAACACTCACCCCTGTCAACTGATCTGGGTTTAATCCATCATCATTCTTTAGCTCACTCCACCACCCCAGTTCAGACATGGCCATATGCAAATCAGTCTGACCCTGTGCCTCATGGGAACAGTCCAGCCCGAACTGCCAAGCCATGTCTTCCCTGGACCGGAAACAAGCATCCTGGGACCAGTTTCGGGTTCAAAACCCTCATCAGCCAGGCTATCTTGAATCCAGTGGCAAAGTGAGCAAGGGACCCACGTCTGGGCATACCCTGCCAACTTAGGGCGAACAAAGCGATACCAAAGGGGATGATGGACGGAGCGTTAGAGCAAATCAAACACTCACCCCCAGTCAACTGATCTGGGTTTAATCCATCATCATTCTTTAGCTCACTCCACCACCCCAGTTCAGACATGGCCATATGCAAATCAGTCTGACCCTGTGCCTCATGGGAACAGTCCAGCCCGAACTGCCAAGCCATGTCTTCCTGGACCGGAAACAAGCATCCTGGGACCGGTTTCGGGTTCAAAACCCTCATCAGCCAGGCTATCTTGAATCCAGTGGCAAAGTGAGCAAGGGACCCACGTCTGGGCATACCCTGCCAACTTAGGGCGAACAAAGCGATACCAAAGGGGATGATGGACGGAGCGTTAGAGCAAATCAAACACTCACCCCCAGTCAACTGATCTGGGTTTAATCCATCATCATTCTTTAGCTCACTCCACCACCCCAGTTCAGACATGGCCATATGCAAATCAGTCTGACCCAGTGCCTCATGGGAACAGTCCAGCCCGAACTGCCAAGCCATGTCTTCCCTGGACCGGAAACAAGCATCCTGGGACCGGTTTCGGGTTCAAAACCCTCATTAGCCAGGCTATCTTGAATCCAGTGGCAAAGTGAGCAAGGGACCCACGTCTGGGCATACCCTGCCAACTTAGGGCGAACAAAGCGATACCAAAGGGGATGATGGACGGAGCGTTAAAGCAAATGAAACACTCACCCCCAGTCAACTGATCTGGGTTTAATCCATCATCATTCTTTAGCTCACTCCACCACCCCAGTTCAGACATGGCCATATGCAAATCAGTCTGACTCTGTGCCTCATGGGAACAGTCCAGCCCGAACTGCCAAGCCATGTCTTCCTGGACCGGAAACAAGCATCCTGGGGACCGGTTTCGGGTTCAAAACCCTCATCAGCCAGGCTATCTTGAATCCAGTGGCAAAGTGAGCAAGGGACCCACGTCTGGGCATACCCTGCCAACTTAGGGCGAACAAAGCGATACCTAAGGGGATGATGGACGGAGCGTTAGAGCAAATCAAACACTCACCCCCAGTCAACTGATCTGGGTTTAATCCATCATCATTCTTTAGCTCACTCCACCACCCCAGTTCAGACATGGCCATATGCAAATCAGTCTGACCCTGTGCCTCATGGGAACAGTCCAGCCCGAACTGCCAAGCCATGTCTTCCCTGGACCGGAAACAAGCATCCTGGGACCGGTTTCGGGTTCAAAACCCTCATCAGCCAGGCTATCTTGAATCCAGTGTGCAAAGTGAGCAAGGGACCCACGTCTGGGCATACCCTGCCAAATTAGAGCGAACAAAGCGATACCAAAGGGGATGATGGACGGAGCGTTAGAGCAAATCAAACACTCACCCCCAGTCAACTGATCTAGGTTTAATCCATCATCATTCTTTAGCTCACTCCACCACCCCAGTTCAGACATGGCCATATGCAAATCAGTCTGACCCTGTGCCTCATGGGAACAGTCCAGCCCGAACTGCCAAGCCATGTCTTCCCTGGACCGGAAACAAGCATCCTGGGACCGGTTTTGGGTTCAAAACCCTCATCAGCCAGGCTATCTTGAATCCAGTGGCAAAGTGAGCAAGGGACCCACGTCTGGGCATACCCTGCTAACTTAGGGCGAACAAAGCGATACTCAAAGGGGATGATGGACGGAGCGTTAGAGCAAATCAAACACTCACCCCCAGTCAACTGATCTGGGTTTAATCCATCATCATTCTTTAGCTCACTCCACCACCCCAGTTCAGACATGGCCATATGCAAATCAGTCTGACCCTGTGCCTCATGGGAACAGTCCAGCCCGAACTGCCTAGCCATGTCTTCCCTGGACCGGAAACAAGCATCCTGGGACCGGTTTCGGGTTCAAAACCCTCATCAGCCAGGCTATCTTGAATCCAGTGGCAAAGTGAGCAAGGGACCCACGTCTGGGCATACCCTGCCAACTTAGGGCGAACAAAGCGATACCAAAGGGGATGATGGACGGAGCGTTAGAGCAAATCAAACACTCACCCCCAGTCAACTGATCTGGGTTTAATCCATCATCATTCTTTAGCTCACTCCACCACCCCAGTTCAGACATGGCCATATGCAAATCAGTCTGACCCTGTGCCTCATGGGAACAGTCCAGCCCGAACTGCCAAGCCATGTCTTCCCTGGACCAGAAACAAGCATCCTGGGACCGGTTTCGGGTTCAAACCCTCATCAGCCAGGCTATCTTGAATCCAGTGGCAAAGTGAGCAAGGGACCCACGTCTGGGCATACCCTGCCAACTTAGGGCGAACAAAGCGATACCAAAGGGGATGATGGACGGAGCGTTAGAGCAAATCAAACACTCTCCCCCAGTCAACTGATCTGGGTTTAATCCATCATCATTCTTTAGCTCACTCCACCACCCCAGTTCAGACATGGCCATATGCAAATCAGTCTGACCCTGTGCCTCATGGGAACAGTCCAGCCCGAACTGCCAAGCCATGTCTTCCTGGACCGGAAACAAGCATCCTGGGACCGGTTTCGGGTTCAAAACCCTCATCAGCCAGGCTATCTTGAATCCAGTGGCAAAGTGAGCAAGCGACCCACGTCTGGGCATACCCTGCCAACTTAGGGCGAACAAAGCGATACCAAAGGGGATGATGGACGGAGCGTTAGAGCAAATCAAACACTCACCCCCAGTCAACTGATCTGGGTTTAATCCATCATCATTCTTTAGCTCACTCCACCACCCCAGTTCAGACATGGCCATATGCAAATCAGTCTGACCCTGTGCCTCATGGGAACTGTCCAGCCCGAACTGCCAAGCCATGTCTTCCCTGGACCGGAAACAAGCATCCTGGGACCGGTTTCGGGTTCAAAACCCTCATCAGCCAGGCTATCTTGAATCCAGTGGCAAAGTGAGCAAGGGACCCACGTCTGGGCATACCCTGCCAACTTAGGGCGAACAAAGCGATACCAAAGGGGATGATGGACGGAGCGTTAGAGCAAATCAAACACTCTCCCCAGTCAACTGATCTGGGTTTAATCCATCATCATTCTTTAGCTCACTCCACCACCCCAGTTCAGACATGGCCATATGCAAATCAGTCTGACCCTGTGCCTCATGGGAACAGTCCAGCCCGAACTGCCAAGCCATGTCTTCCCTGGACCGGAAACAAGCATCCTGGGACCGGTTTCGGGTTCAAAACCCTCATCAGCCAGGCTATCTTGAATCCAGTGGCAAAGTGAGCAAGGGACCCACGTCTGGGCATACCCTGCCAACTTAGGGCGAACAAAGCGATACCAAAGGGGATGATGGACGGAGCGTTAGAGCAAATCAAACACTCACCCCCAGTCAACTGATCTGGGTTTAATCCATCATCATTCTTTAGCTCACTCCACCACCCCAGTTCAGACATGGCCATATGCAAATCAGTCTGACCCTGTGCCTCATGGGAACAGTCCAGCCCGAACTGCCAAGCCATGTCTTCCCTGGACCGGAAACAAGCATCCTGGGACCGGTTTCGGGTTTAAAACCCTCATCAACCAGGCTATCTTGAATCCAGTGGCAAAGTGAGCAAGGGACCCACGTCTGGGCATACCCTGCCAACTTAGGGTGAACAAAGCGATACCAAAGGGGATGATGGACGGAGCGTTAGTGCAAATCAAACACTCACCCCCAGTCAACTGATCTGGGTTTAATCCATCATCATTCTTTAGCTCACTCCACCACCCCAGTTCAGACATGGCCATATGCAAATCAGTCTGACCCTGTGCCTCATGGGAACAGTCCAGCCCGAACTGCCAAGCCATGTCTTCCCTGGACCGGAAACAAGCATCCTGGGACCGGTTTCGGGTTCAAAACCCTCATCAGCCAGGCTATCTTGAATCCAGTGGCAAAGTGAGCAAGGGACCCACGTCTGGGCATACCCTGCCAACTTAGGGCGAACAAAGCGATACCAAATGGGATGATGGACAGAGCGTTAGAGCAAATCAAACACTCACCCCCAGTCAACTGATCTGGGTTTAATCCATCATCATTCTTTAGCTCACTCCACCACCCCAGTTCAGACATGGCCATATGCAAATCAGTCTGACCCTGTGCCTCATGGGAACAGTCCAGCCCGAACTGCCAAGCCATGTCTTCCCTGGACCGGAAACAAGCATCCTGGGACCGGTTTCGGGTTCAAAACCCTCATCAGCCAGGCTATCTTGAATCCAGTGGCAAAGTGAGCAAGGGACCCACGTCTGGGCAATCCCTGCCAACTTAGGGCGAACAAAGCGATACCAAAGGGGATGATGGACGGAGCGTTAGAGCAAATCAAACACTCACCCCCAGTCAACTGATCTGGGTTTAATCCATCATCATTCTTTAGCTCACTCCACCACCCCAGTTCAGACATGGCCATATGCAAATCAGTCTGACCCTGTGCCTCATGGGAACAGTCCAGCCCGAACTGCCAAGCCATGTCTTCCCTGGACCGGAAACAAGCATCCTGGGACCGGTTTCGGGTTCAAAACCCTCATCAGCCAGGCTATCTTGAATCCAGTGGCAAAGTGAGCAAGGGACCCACGTCTGGGCATACCCTGCCAACTTAGGGCGAACAAAGCGATACCAAAGGGGATGATGGACGGAGCGTTAGAGCAAATCAAACACTCACCCCCAGTCAACTGATCTGGGTTTAATCCATCATCATTCTTTAGCTCTCTCCACCACCCCAGTTCAGACATGGCCATATGCAAATCAGTCTGACCCTGTGCCTCATGGGAACAGTCCAGCCCGAACTGCCAAGCCTTGTCTTCCCTGGACCAGAAACAAGCATCCTGGGACCGGTTTCGGGTTCAAAACCCTCATCAGCCAGGCTATCTTGAATCCAGTGGCAAAGTGAGCAAGGGACCCACGTCTGGGCATACCCTGCCAACTTAGGGTGAACAAAGCGATACCAAAGGGGATGATGGACGGAGCGTTAGAGCAAATCAAACACTCACCCCCAGTCAACTGATCTGGGTTTAATCCATCATCATTCTTTAGCTCACTCCACCACCCCAGTTCAGACATGGCCATATGCAAATCAGTCTGACCCTGTGCCTCATGGGAACAGTCCAGCCCGAACTGCCAAGCCATGTCTTCCCTGGCCCGGAAACAAGCATCCTGGGACCGGTTTCGGGTTCAAAACCCTCATCAGCCAGGCTATCTTGAATCCAGTGGCAAAGTGAGCAAGGGACCCACGTCTGGGCATACCCTGCCAACTTAGGGCGAACAAAGCGATACCAAAGGGGATGATGGACGGAGCGTTAGAGCAAATCAAACACTCACCCCCAGTCAACTGATCTGGGTTTAATCCATCATCATTCTTTAGCTCACTCCACCACCCCAGTTCAGACATGGCCATATGCAAATCAGTCTGACCCTGTGCCTCATGGGAACAGTCCAGCCCGAACTGCCAAGCCATGTCTTCCCTGGACCGGAAACAAGCATCCTGGGACCGGTTTCGGGTTCAAAACCCTCATCAGCCAGGCTATCTTGAATCCAGTGGCAAAGTGAGCAAGGGACCCACGTCTGGGCAATCCCTGCCAACTTAGGGCGAACAAAGCGATACCAAAGGGGATGATGGACGGAGCGTTAGAGCAAATCAAACACTCACCCCCAGTCAACTGATCTGGGTTTAATCCATCATCATTCTTTAGCTCACTCCACCACCCCAGTTCAGACATGGCCATATGCAAATCAGTCTGACCCTGTGCCTCATGGGAACAGTCCAGCCCGAACTGCCAAGCCATGTCTTCCCTGGACCGGAAACAAGCATCCTGGGACCGGTTTTGGGTTCAAAACCCTCATCAGCCAGGCTATCTTGAATCCAGTGGCAAAGTGAGCAAGGGACCCACGTCTGGGCATACCCTGCCAACTTAGGGCGAACAAAGCGATACCAAAGGGGATGATGGACGGAGCGTTAGAGCAACTCAAACACTCACCCCCAGTCAACTGATCTGGGTTTAATCCATCATCATTCTTTAGCTCACTCCACCACCCCAGTTCAGACATGGCCATATGCAAATCAGTCTGACCCTGTGCCTCATGGGAACAGTCCAGCCCGAACTACCAAGCCATGTCTTCCCTGGACCAGAAACAAGCATCCTGGGACCGGTTTCGGGTTCAAAACCCTCATCAGCCAGGCTATCTTGAATCCAGTGGCAAAGTGAGCAAGGGACCCGCGTCTGGGCATACCCTGCCAACTTACGGCGAACAAAGCGATACCAAAGGGGATGATGGACGGAGCGTTAGAGCAAATCAAACACTCACCCCCAGTCAACTGATCTGGGTTTAATCCATCATCATTCTTTAGCTCACTCCACCACCCCAGTTCAGACATGGCCATATGCAAATCAGTCTGACCCTGTGCCTCATGGGAACAGTCCAGCCCGAACTGCCAAGCCATGTCTTCCCTGGACCGGAAACAAGCATCCTGGGAACGGTTTCGGGTTCAAAACCCTCATCAGCCAGGCTATCTTGAATCCAGTGGCAAAGTGAGCAAGGGACCCACGTCTGGGCATACCCTGCCAACTTAGGGCGAACAAAGCGATACCAAAGGGGATGATGGACGGAGCGTTAGAGCAAACCAAACACTCACCCCCAGTCAACTGATCTGGGTTTAATCCATCATCATTCTTTAGCTCACTCCACCACCCCAGTTCAGACATGGCCATATGCAAATCAGTCTGACCCTGTGCCTCATGGGAACAGTCCAGCCCGAACTGTCAAGCCATGTCTTCCCTGGACCGGAAACAAGCATCCTGGGACCGGTTTCGGGTTCAAAACCCTCATCAGCCAGGCTATCTTGAATCCAGTGGCAAAGTGAGCAAGGGACCCACGTCTGGGCATACCCTGCCAACTTAGGGCGAACAAAGCGATACCAAAGGGGATGATGGACGGAGCGTTAGAGCAAATCAAACACTCACCCCCAGTCAACTGATCTGGGTTTAATCCATCATCATTCTTTAGCTCACTCCACCACCCCAGTTCAGACATGGCCATATGCAAATCAGTCTGACCCTGTGCCTCATGGGAACAGTCCAGCCCAAACTGCCAAGCCATGTCTTCCCTGGACCGGAAACAAGCATCCTGGGACCGGTTTCGGGTTCAAAACCCTCATCAGCCAGGCTATCTTGAATCCAGTGGCAAAGTGAGCAAGGGACCCACGTCTGGGCATACCCTGCCAACTTAGGGCGAACAAAGCGATACCAAAGGGGATGATGGACGGAGCGTTAGAGCAAATCAAACACTCACCCCTAGTCAACTGATCTGGGTTTAATCCATCATCATTCTTTAGCTCACTCCACCACCCCAGTTCAGACATGGCCATACGCAAATCAGTCTGACCCTGTGCCTCATGGGAACAGTCCAGCCCGAACTGCCAAGCCATGTCTTCCTGGACCGGAAACAAGCATCCTGGGACCGGTTTCGGGTTCAAACCCTCATCAGCCAGGCTATCTTGAATCCAGTGGCAAAGTGAGCAAGGGACCCACGTCTGGGCATACCCTGCCAACTTAGGGCGAACAAAGCAATACCAAAGGGGATGATGGACGGAGCGTTAGAGCAAATCAAACACTCACCCCCAGTCAACTGATCTGGGTTTAATCCATCATCATTCTTTAGCTCACTCCACCACCCCAGTTCAGACATGGCCATATGCAAATCAGTCTGACCCTGTGCCTCATGGGAACTGTCCAGCCCGAACTGCCAAGCCATGTCTTCCCTGGACCGGAAAAAAGCATCCTGGGACCGGTTTCGGGTTCAAAACCCTCATCAGCCAGGCTATCTTGAATCCAGTGGCAAAGTGAGCAAGGGACCCACGTCCGGTCATATCCTGCCAACTTAGGGCGAAAAAAGCGATACCAAAGGGGATGATGGACGGAGCGTTAGAGCAAATCAAACACTCACCCCCAGTCAACTGATCTGGGTTTAATCCATCATCATTCTTTAGCTCACTCCCACCACCCCAGTTCAGACATGGCCATATGCAAATCAGTCTGACCCTGTGCCTCATGGGAACAGTCCAGCCCGAACTGCCAAGCCATGTCTTCCCTGGACCGGAAACAAGCATCCTGGGACCGGTTTCGGGTTCAAAACCCTCATCAGCCAGGCTATCTTGAAACCAGTGGCAAAGTGAACAAGGGACCCACGTCTGGGCATACCCTGCCAACTTAGGGCGAACAAAGCGATACCAAAGGGATGATGGACGGAGCGTTAGAGCAAATCAAACACTCACGCCCAGTCAACTGATCTGGGTTTAATCCATCATCATTCTTTAGCTCACTCCACCACCCCAGTTCAGACATGGCCATATGCAAATCAGTCTGACCCTGTGCCTCATGGGAACAGTCCAGCCCGAACCGCCAAGCCATGTCTTCCCTGGACCGGAAACAAGCATCCTGGGACCGGTTTTGGGTTCAAAACCCTCATCAGCCAGGCTATCTTGAATCCAGTGGCAAAGTGAGCAGGGCTGGACTGTTCCCCCAAGGGACAGGGTCAAGACTGATTTGCATATGGCTGGGTCCAAACTGGGGTGGTGTGGAGAGCAAAAGAATGATGGATTTAACCCAGATCCTTGTGACTGGGGGTGAATGTTTGCATTGTCCAGCATTCCGTCCATCAATTGTTTCTTTTGCATTTGTCGCCCTAAGTGGGAAGGGTATGCCCAGCCGTGGGTCCCGTGCTCACCACACCACTGGATTCAAGCTAGCCTGGCTGAAGAAGGGTGATGCCCTGAAACCGGTCCTAGGATGCTTGTTTCCGGTCCAGGGAGGACCTGGCTTGGCAGTTCGGGCTGGACTGTTCCCCAAGGGACAGGGTCAAGACTGATTTGCATATGGCTGGGTCCAAACTAGGGTGGTGTGGTGAGCAAAAGAATGATGGATTTAACCCAGATCCTTGTGACTGGGGGTGAATGTTTGCATTGTCCAGCATTCCGTCCATCAATTGTTTCTTTTGCATTTGTCGCCCTAAGTGGGAAGGGTATGCCCAGACGTGGGTCCGTGCTCACCACACCACTGGATTCAAGCTAGCCTGGCTGAAGAAGGGTGATGCCCTGAAACCGGTCCTAGGATGATTGTTTCCGGTCCAGGGAGGACCTGGCTTGGCAGTTCGGGCTGGACTGTTCCCCCAAGGGACAGGGTCAAGACTGATTTGCATATGGCTGGGTCCAAACTGGGGTGGTGTGGTGAGCAAAAGAATGATGGATTTAACCCAGATCCTTGTGACTGGGGGTGAATGTTTGCATTGTCCAGCATTCCGTCCATCAATTGTTTCTTTTGCATTTGTCGCCCTAAGTGGGAAGGGTATGCCCAGACGTGGGTCCCGTGCTCACCACACCACTGGATTCAAGCTAGCCTGGCTGAAGAAGGGTGATGCCCTGAAACCGGTCCTAGGATGCTTGTTTCCGGTCCATGGAGGTCCTGGCTTGGCAGTTCGGGCTGGACTGTTCCCCCAAGGGACAGGGTCAAGACTGATTTGCATATGGCTGGGTCCAAACTGGGGTGGTGTGGTGAGCAAAAGAATGATGGATTTAACCCAGATCCTTGTGACTGGGGGTGAATGTTTGCATTGTCCAGCATTCCGTCCATCAATTGTTTCTTTTGCATTTGTCGCCCTAAGTGGGAAGGGTATGCCCAGATGTGGGTCACGTGCTCACCACACCACTGGATTCAAGCTAGCCTGGCTGAAGAAGGGTGATGCCCTGAAACCGGTCCTAGGATGCTTGTTTCCGGTCCAGGGAGGACCTGGCTTGGCAGTTCAAGCTGGACTGTTCCCCCAAGGGACAGGGTCAAGACTGATTTGCATATGGCTGGGTCCAAACTGGGGTGGTGTGGTGAGCAAAAGAATGATGGATTTAACTCAGATTCTTGTGACTGGGGGTGAATGTTTGCTTTGTCCAGCATTCCGTCCATCAATTGTTTCTTTTGCATTTGTCGCCCTAAGTGGGAAGGGTATGCCCAGACGTGAGTCCCGTGCTCACCACACCACTGGATTCAAGCTAGCCTGGCTGTAGAAGGGTGATGCCCTGAAACCGGTCCTAGGATGCTTGTTTCCGGTCCAGGGAGGACCTGGCTTGGCAGTTCGGGCTGGACTGTCCCCCCAAGGGACAGGGTCAAGAATGATTTGCATATGGCTGGGTCCAAACTGGGGTGGTGTGGTGAGCAAAAGAATGATGGATTTAACCCAGATCCTTGTGACTGGGGGTGAATGTTTGCATTGTCCAGCATTCCGTCCATCAATTGTTTCTTTTGCATTTGTTGCCCTAAATGGGAAGGGTATGCCCAGACGTGGGTCCCGTGCTCACCACACCACTGGATTCAAGCTAGCCTGGCTGAAGAAGGGTGATGCCCTGAAACCGGTCCTAGGATGCTTGTTTCCGGTCCAGGGAGGACCTGGCTTGGCAGTTCGGGCTGGACTGTTCCCCCAAGGGACAGGGTCAAGACTGATTTGCATATGGCTGGGTCCAAACTGGGGTGGTGTGGTGAGCAAAAGAATGATGGATTTAACCCAGATCCTTGTGACTGGGGGTGAATGTTTGCATTGTCCAGCATTCCGTCCATCAATTGTTTATTTTGCATTTGTCGCCCTAAGTGGGAAGGGTATGCCCAGACGTGGGTCCCGTGCTCACCACACCACTGGATTCAAGCTAGCCTGGCTGAAGAAGGGTGATGCCCTGAAACCGGTCCTAGGATGCTTGTTTCCGGTCCAGGGAGGACCTGGCTTGGCAGTTTTGGCTGGACTGTTCCCCCAAGGGACAGGGTCAAGACTGATTTGCATATGGCTGGGTCCAAACTGGGGTGGTGTGGTGAGCAAAAGAATGATGGATTTAACCCAGATCCTTGTGACTGGGGGTAAATGTTTGCATTGTCCAGCATTCCGTCCATCAATTGTTTCTTTTGCATTTGTCGCCCTAAGTGGGAAGGGTATGCCCAGACGTGGGTCCCGTGCTCACCACACCACTGGATTCAAGCTAGCCTGGCTGAAGAAGGGTGATGCCCTGAAACCGGTCCTAGGATGCTTGTTTACTGGTCCAGGGAGGACCTGGCTTGGCAGTTCGGGCTGGACTGTTCCCCCAAGGGACAGGGTCAAGACTGATTTGCATATGGCTGGGTCCAAACTGGGGTGGTGTGGTGAGCAAAAGAATGATGGATTTAACCCAGATCCATGTGACTGGGGGTGAATGTTTGCATTGTCCAGCATTCCGTCCATCAATTGTTTCTTTTGCATTTGTCGCCCTAAGTGGGAAGGGTATGCCCAGACGTGGGTCCCGTGCTCACCACACCACTGGATTCAAGCTAGCCTGGCTGAAGAAGGGTGATGCCCTGAAACCGGTCCTAGGATTCTTGTTTCCGGTCCAGGGAGGACCTGGCTTGGCAGTTCGGGCTGGACTGTTCCCCCAAGGGACAGGGTCAAGACTGATTTGCATATGGCTGGGTCCAAACTGGGGTGGTGTGGTGAGCAAAAGAATGATGGATTTAACCCAGATCCTTGTGACTGGGGGTGAATGTTTGCATTGTCCAGCATTCCATCCATCAATTGTTTCTTTTGCATTTGTCGCCCTAAGTGGGAAGGGGTATGCCCAGACGTGGGTCCCGTGCTCACCACACCACTGGATTCAAGCTAGCCTGGCTGAAGAAGGGTGATGCCCTGAAACCGGTCCTAGGATGCTTGTTTCCGGTCCAGGGAGGACTTGGCTTGGCAGTTCGGGCTGGACTGTTCCCCCAAGGGAGAGGGTCAAGACTGATTTGCATATGGCTGGGTCCAAACTGGGGTGGTGTGGTGAGCAAAAGAATGATGGATTTAACCCAGATCCTTGTGACTGGGGGTGAATGTTTGCATTGTCCAGCATTCCGTCCATCAATTGTTTCTTTTGCATTTGTCGCCCTAAGTGGGAAGGGTATGCCCAGACGTGGGTCCTGTGCTCACCACACCACTGGATTCAAGCTAGCCTGGCTGAAGAAGGGTGATGCCCTGAAACCGGTCCTAGGATGCTTGTTTCCGGTCCAGGGAGGCACTGGCTTGGCAGTTCGGGCTGGACTGTTCCCCCAAGGGACAGGGTCAAGACTGATTTGCATATGGCTGGGTCCAAACTGGGGTGGTGTGGTGAGCAAAAGAATGATGGATTTAACCCAGATCCTTGTGACTGGGGGTGAATGTTTGCATTGTCCAGCATTCCGTCCATCAATTGTTTCTTTTGCATTTGTCGCCCTAAGTGGGAAGGGTATGCCCAGACATGGGTCCCGTGCTCACCACACCACTGGATTCAAGCTAGCATGGCTGAAGAAGGGTGATGCCCTGAAACCGGTCCTAGGATGCTTGTTTACGGTCCAGGGAGGACCTGGCTTGGCAGTTCGGGCTGGACTGTTCCCCCAAGGGACAGGGTCAAGACTGATTTGCATATGGCTGGGTCCAAACTGGGGTGGTGTGGTGAGCAAAAGAATGATGGATTTAACCCAGATCCATGTGACTGGGGGTGAATGTTTGCATTGTCCAGCATTCCGTCCATCAATTGTTTCTTTTGCATTTGTCGCCCTAAGTGGGAAGGGTATGCCCAGACGTGGGTCCCGTGCTCACCACACCACTGGATTCAAGCTAGCCTGGCTGAAGAAGGGTGATGCCCTGAAACCGGTCCTAGGATTCTTGTTTCCGGTCCAGGGAGGACCTGGCTTGGCAGTTCGGGCTGGACTGTTCCCCCAAGGGACAGGGTCAAGACTGATTTGCATATGGCTGGGTCCAAACTGGGGTGGTGTGGTGAGCAAAAGAATGATGGATTTAACCCAGATCCTTGTGACTGGGGGTGAATGTTTGCATTGTCCAGCATTCCATCCATCAATTGTTTCTTTTGCATTTGTCGCCCTAAGTGGGAAGGGTATGCCCAGACGTGGGTCCCGTGCTCACCACACCACTGGATTCAAGCTAGCCTGGCTGAAGAAGGGTGATGCCCTGAAACCGGTCCTAGGATGCTTGTTTCCGGTCCAGGGAGGACCTGGCTTGGCAGTTCGGGCTGGACTGTTCCCCCAAGGGAGAGGGTCAAGACTGATTTGCATATGGCTGGGTCCAAACTGGGGTGGTGTGGTGAGCAAAAGAATGATGGATTTAACCCAGATCCTTGTGACTGGGGGTGAATGTTTGCATTGTCCAGCATTCCGTCCATCAATTGTTTCTTTTGCATTTGTCGCCCTAAGTGGGAAGGGTATGCCCAGACGTGGGTCCTGTGCTCACCACACCACTGGATTCAAGCTAGCCTGGCTGAAGAAGGGTGATGCCCTGAAACCGGTCCTAGGATGCTTGTTTCCGGTCCAGGGAGGCACTGGCTTGGCAGTTCGGGCTGGACTGTTCCCCCAAGGGACAGGGTCAAGACTGATTTGCATATGGCTGGGTCCAAACTGGGGTGGTGTGGTGAGCAAAAGAATGATGGATTTAACCCAGATCCTTGTGACTGGGGGTGAATGTTTGCATTGTCCAGCATTCCGTCCATCAATTGTTTCTTTTGCATTTGTCGCCCTAAGTGGGAAGGGTATGCCCAGACGTGGGTCCCGTGCTCACCACACCACTGGATTCAAGCTAGCATGGCTGAAGAAGGGTGATGCACTGAAACCGGTCCTAGGATGCTTGTTTCCGGTCCAGGGAGGACCTGGCTTGGCAGTTCGGGCTGGACTGTTCCCCAAGGGACAGGGTCAAGACTGATTTGCATATGGCTGGGTCCACACTGGGGTGGTGTGGTGAGCAAAAGAATGATGGATTTAACCCAGATCCTTGTGACTGGGGGTGAATGTTTGCATTGTCCAGCATTCCGTCCATCAATTGTTTCTTTTGCATTTGTCGCCCTAAGTGGGAAGGGTATGCCCAGACGTGGGTCCCGTGCTCACCACACCACTGGATTCAAGCTAGCCTGGCTGAAGAAGGGTGATGCCCTGAAACCGGTCCTAGGATGCTTGTTTCCGGTCCAGGGAGGACCTGGCTTGGCAGTTCGGGCTGGACTGTTCCCCCAAGGGACAGGGTCAAGACTGATTTGCATATGGCTGGGTCCAAACTGGGGTGGTGTGGTGAGCAAAAGAATGATGGATTTAACCCAGATCCTTGTGACTGGGGGTGAATGTTTGCATTGTCCAGCATTCCGTCCATCAATTGTTTCTTTTGCATTTGTTGCCCTAAGTGGGAAGGGTATGCCCAGACGTGGGTCACGTGCTCACCACACCACTGGATTCAAGCTAGCCTGGCTGAAGAAGGGTGATGCCCTGAAACCGGTCCTAGGATGCTTGTTTCCGGTCCAGGGAGGACCTGGCTTGGCAGTTCAAGCTGGACTGTTCCCCCAAGGGACAGGGTCAAGACTGATTTGCATATGGCTGGGTCCAAACTGGGGTGGTGTGGTGAGCAAAAGAATGATGGATTTAACTCAGATCCTTGTGACTGGGGGTCAATGTTTGCTTTGTCCAGCATTCTGTCCATCAATTGTTTCTTTTGCATTTGTCGCCCTAAGTGGGAAGGGTATGCCCAGACGTGGGTCCCGTGCTCACCACACCACTGGATTCAAGCTAGCCTGGCTGAAGAAGGGTGATGCCCTGAAACCGGTCCTAGGATGCTTGTTTCCGGTCCAGGGAGGACCTGGCTTGGCAGTTCGGGCTGGACTGTTCCCCCAAGGGACAGGGTCAAGACTGATTTGCATATGGCTGGGTCCAAACTGGGGTGGTGTGGTGAGCAAAAGAATGATGGATTTAACCCAGATCCTTGTGACTGGGGGTGAATGTTTGCATTGTCCAGCATTCCGTCCATCAATTGTTTCTTTTGCATTTGTTGCCCTAAGTGGGAAGGGTATGCCCAGACGTGGGTCACGTGCTCACCACACCACTTGATTCAAGCTAGCCTGGCTGAAGAAGGGTGATGCCCTGAAACCGGTCCTAGGATGCTTGTTTCCGGTCCAGGGAGGACCTGGCTTGGCAGTTCAAGCTGGACTGTTCCCCAAGGGACAGGGTCAAGACTGATTTGCATATGGCTGGGTCCAAACTGGGGTGGTGTGGTGAGCAAAAGAATGATGGATTTAACCCAGATCCTTGTGACTGGGGGTGAATGTTTGCATTGTCCAGCATTCCGTCCATCAATTGTTTATTTTGCATTTGTCGCCCTAAGTGGGAAGGGTATGCCCAGACGTGGGTCCCGTGCTCACCACACCACTGGATTCAAGCTAGCCTGGCTGAAGAAGGGTGATGCCCTGAAACCGGTCCTAGGATGCTTGTTTCCGGTCCAGGGAGGACCTGGCTTGGCAGTTTTGGCTGGACTGTTCCCCCAAGGGACAGGGTCAAGACTGATTTGCATATGGCTGGGTCCAAACTGGGGTGGTGTGGTGAGCAAAAGAATGATGGATTTAACCCAGATCCTTGTGACTGGGGGTAAATGTTTGCATTGTCCAGCATTCCGTCCATCAATTGTTTCTTTTGCATTTGTCACCCTAAGTGGGAAGGGTATGCCCAGACGTGGGTCCCGTGCTCACCACACCACTGGATTCAAGCTAGCCTGGCTGAAGAAGGGTGATGCCCTGAAACCGGTCCTAGGATGCTTGTTTACGGTCCAGGGAGGACCTGGCTTGGCAGTTCGGGCTGGACTGTTCCCCCAAGGGACAGGGTCAAGACTGATTTGCATATGGATGGGTCCAAACTGGGGTGGTGTGGTGAGCAAAAGAATGATGGATTTAACCCAGATCCATGTGACTGGGGGTGAATGTTTGCATTATCCAGCATTCCGTCCATCAATTGTTTCTTTTGCATTTGTCGCCCTAAGTGGGAAGGGTATGCCCAGACGTGGGTCCCGTGCTCACCACACCACTGGATTCCAGCTAGCCTGGCTGAAGAAGGGTGATGCCCTGAAACCGGTCCTAGGATTCTTGTTTCCGGTCCAGGGAGGACCTGGCTTGGCAGTTCGGGCTGGACTGTTCCCCCAAGGGACAGGGTCAAGACTGATTTGCATATGGCTGGGTCCAAACTGGGGTGGTGTGGTGAGCAAAAGAATGATGGATTTAACCCAGATCCTTGTGACTGGGGGTGAATGTTTGCATTGTCCAGCATTCCATCCATCAATTGTTTCTTTTGCATTTGTCGCCCTAAGTGGGAAGGGTATGCCCAGACGTGGGTCCCGTGCTCACCACACCACTGGATTCAAGCTAGCCTGGCTTAAGAAGGGTGATGCCCTGAAACCGGTCCTAGGATGCTTGTTTCCGGTCCAGGGAGGACCTGGCTTGGCAGTTCGGGCTGGACTGTTCCCCCAAGGGACAGGGTCAATACTGATTTGCATATGGCTGGGTCCAAACTGGGGTGGTGTGGTGAGCAAAAGAATGATGGATTTAACCCAGATCCTTGTGACTGGGGGTGAATGTTTGCATTGTCCAGCATTCCATTCATCAATTGTTTCTTTTGCATTTGTCGCCCTAAGTGGGAAGGGTATGCCCAGACGTGGGTCCCGTGCTCACCACACCACTGGATTCAAGCTAGCCTGGCTGAAGAAGGGTGATGCCCTGAAACCGGTCCTAGGATGCTTGTTTCCGGTCCAGGGAGGACCTGGCTTGGCAGTTCGGGCTGGACTGTTCCCCCAAGGGACAGGGTCAAGACTGATTTGCATATGGCTGGGTCCAAACTGGGGTGGTGTGGTGAGCAAAAGAATGATGGATTTAACCCAGATCCTTGTGACTGGGGGTAAATGTTTGCATTGTCCAGCATTCCGTCCATCAATTGTTTCTTTTGCATTTGTCGCCCTAAGTGGGAAGGGTATGCCCAGACGTGGGTCCCGTGCTCACCACACCACTGGATTCAAGCTAGCCTGGCTGAAGAAGGGTGATGCCCTGAAACCGGTCCTAGGATGCTTGTTTCCGGTCCAGGGAGGACCTGGCTTGGCAGTTCGGGCTGGACTGTTCCCCCAAGGGACAGGGTCAAGACTGATTTGCATATGGCTGGGTCCAAACTGGGGTGGTGTGGTGAGCAAAAGAATGATGGATTTAACCCAGATCCTTGTGACTGGGGGTGAATGTTTGCATTGTCCAGCATTCCGTCCATCAATTGTTTCTTTTGCATTTGTTGCCCTAAGTGGGAAGGGTATGCCCAGACGTGGGTCCCGTGCTCACCACACCACTGGATTCAAGCTAGCCTGGCTGAACAAGGGTGATGCCCTGAAACCGGTCCTAGAATACTTGTTTCCGGTCCAGGGAGGACCTGGCTTGGCAGTTCGGGCTGGACTGTTCCCCCAAGGGACAGGGTCAAGACTGATTTGCATATGGCTGGGTCCAAACTGGGGTGGTGTGCTGAGCAAAAGAATGATGGATTTAACCCAGATCCTTGTGACTGGGGGTGAATGTTTGCATTGTCCAGCATTCCGTCCATCAATTGATTCTTTTGCATTTGTCGCCCTAAGTGGGAAGGGTATGCCCAGACGTGGGTCCCGTGCTCACCACACCACTGGATTCAAGCTAGCCTGGCTGAAGAAGGGTGATGCCCTGAAACCGGTCCTAGGATGCTTGTTTCCGGTCCAGGGAGGACCTGGCTTGGCAGTTCGGGCTGGACTGTTCCCCCAAGGGACAGGGTCAAGACTGATTTGCATATAGCTGGGTCCAAACTGGGGTGGTGTGGTGAGCAAAAGAATGATGGATTTAACCCAGATCCTTGTGACTGGGTTTGAATGTTTGCATTGTCCAGCATTCCGTCCATCAATTGTTTCTTTTGCATTTGTCGCCCTAAGTGGGAAGGGTATGCCCAAACGTGGGTCCCGTGCTCACCACACCACTGGATTCAAGCTAGCCTGGCTGAAGAAGGGTGATGCCCTGAAACCGGTCCTAGGATGCTTGTTTCCGGTCCAGGGAGGACCTGGCTTGGCAGTTCAGGCTGGACTGTTCCCCCAAGGGACAGGGTCAAGACTGATTTGCATATGGCTGGGTCCAAACTGCGGTGGTGTGGTGAGCAAAAGAATGATGGATTTAACCCAGATCCTTGTGACTGGGGGTGAATGTTTGCATTGTCCAGCATTCCGTCCATCAATTGTTTCTTTTGCATTTGTCGCCCTAAGTGGGAAGGGTATGCCCAGACGTGGGTCCCGTGCTCACCACACCACTGGATTCAAGCTAGCCTGGCTGAAGAAGGGTGATGCCCTGAAACCGGTCCTAGGATGCTTGTGTCCGGTCCAGGGAGGACCTGGCTTGGCAGTTCGGGCTGGACTGTTCCCCCAAGGGACAGGGTCAAGACTGATTTGCATATGGCTGGGTCCAAACTGGGGTGGTGTGGTGAGCAAAAGAATGATGGATTTAACCCAGATCCTTGTGACTGGGGGTGAATGTTTGCATTGTCCAGCATTCCGTCCATCAATTGTTTCTTTTGCATTTGTCACCCTAAGTGGGAAGGGTATGCCCAGACATGGGTCCCGTGCTCACCACACCACTGGATTCAAGCTAGCCTGGCTGAAGAAGGGTGATGCCCTGAAACCGGTCCTAGGATGCTTGTTTCCGGTCCAGGGAGGACCTGGCTTGGCAGTTCGGGCTGGACTGTTCCCCCAAGGGACAGGGTCAAGACTGATTTGCATATGGCTGGGTCCAAACTGGAGTGGTGTGATGAGCAAAAGAATGATGGATTTAACCCAGATCCTTGTGACTGGGGGTGAATGTTTGCATTGTCCAGCATTCCGTCCATCAATTGTTTCTTTTGCATTTGTCGCCCTAAGTGGGAAGGGTATGCCCAGACGTGGGTCCCGTGCTCACCACACCACTGGATTCAAGCTAGCCTGGCTGAAGAAGGGTGATGCCCTGAAACCGGTCCTAGGATGCTTGTTTCCGGGCCAGGGAGGACCTGGCTTGGCAGTTCGGGCTGGACTGTTCCCCCAAGGGACAGGGTCAAGACTGATTTGCATATGGCTGGGTCCAAACTGGGGTGGTGTGGTGAGCAAAAGAATGATGGATTTAACCCAGATCATTGTGACTGGGGGTGAATGTTTGCATTGTCCAGCATTCCGTCCATCAATTGTTTCTTTTGCATTTGTCGCCCTAAGTGGGAAGGGTATGCCCAGACGTGGGTCCTGTGCTCACCACACCACTGGATTCAAGCTAGCCTGGCTGAAGAAGGGTGATGCCCTGAAACCGGTCCTAGGATGCTTGTTTCCGGTCCAGGGAGGACCTGGCTTGGCAGTTCGGGCTGGACTGTTCCCCCAAGGGACAGGGTCAAGACTGATTTGCATATGGCTGGGTCCAAACTGGGGTGGTGTGGTGAGCAAAAGAATGATGGATTTAACCCAGATCCTTGTGACTGGGGGTGAATGTTTGCATTGTCCAGCATTCCGTCCATCAATTGTTTCTTTTGCATTTGTCGCCCTAAGTGGGAAGGGTATGCCCAGACGTGGGTCCCGTGCTCACCACACCACTGGATTCAAGCTAGCCTGGCTGAAGAAGGGTGATGCCCTGAAGCCGGTCCTAGGATGCTTGTTTCCGATCCAGGGAGGACCTGGCTTGGCAGTTCGGGCTGGACTGTTCCCCCAAGGGACAGGGTCAAGACTGATTTGCATATGGCTGGGTCCAAACTGGGGTGGTGTGGTGAGCAAAAGAATGATGGATTTAACCCAGATCCTTGTGACTGGGGGTGAATGTTTGCATTGTCCAGCATTCCGTCCATCAATTGTTTCTTTTGCATTTGTCGCCCTCAGTGGGAAGGGTATGCCCAAACGTTTGTCCCGTGCTCACCACACCACTGGATTCAAGCTAGCCTGGCTGAAACAGGGTGATGCCCTGAAACCGGTCCTAGGGTGCTTGTTTCCGGTCCAGGGAGGACCTGGCTTGGCAGTTCGGGCTGGACTGTTCCCCCAAGGGACAGGGTCAATACTGATTTGCATATGGCTGGGTCCAAACTGGGGTGGTGTGGTGAGCAAAAGAATGATGGATTTAACCCAGATCCTTGTGACTGGGGGTGAATGTTTGCATTGTCCAGCATTCCGTCCATCAATTGTTTCTTTTGCATTTGTCGCCCTAAGTGGGAAGGGTATGCCCAGACGTGGGTCCCGTGCTCACCACACCACTGGATTCAAGCTAGCCTGGCTGAAGAAGGGTGATGCCCTGAAACCGGTCCTAGGATGCTTGTTTCCGGTCCAGGGAGGACCTGGTTTGGCAGTTTGGGCTGGACTGTTCCCCCAAGGGACAGGGTCAAGACTGATTTGCATATGGCTGGGTCCAAACTGGGGTGGTGTGGTGAGCAAAAGAATGATGGATTTAACCCAGATCCTTGTGACTGGGGGTGAATGTTTGCATTGTCCAGCATTCCGTCCATCAATTGTTTCTTTTGCATTTGTCGCCCTAAGTGGGAAGGGTATGCCCAGACGTGGGTCCCGTGCTCACCACACCACTGGATTCAAGCTAGCCTGGCTGAAGAAGGGTGATGCCCTGAAACCGGTCCTAGGATGCTTGTTTCCGGTCCAGGGAGGACCTGGCTTGGCAGTTCGGGCTGGACTGTTCCCCCAAGGGACAGGGTCAAGACTGATTTGCATATGGCTGGGTCCAAACTGGGGTGGTGTGGCGAGCAAAAGAATGATGGATTTAACCCAGATCCTTGTGACTGGGGGTGAATGTTTGCATTGTCCAGCATTCCGTCCATCAATTGTTTCTTTTGCATTTGTCGCCCTAAGTGGGAAGGGTATGCCCAGACGTGGGTCCCGTGCTCACCACACCACTGGATTCAAGCTAGCCTGGCTGAAGAAGGGTGATGCCCTGAAACCGGTCCTAGGATGCTTGTTTCCGGTCCAGGGAGGACCTGGCTTGGCAGTTCGGGCTGGACTGTTCCCCCAAGGGACAGGGTCAAGACTGATTTGCATATGGCTGGGTCCAAACTGGGGTGGTGTGGTGAGCAAAAGAATGATGGATTTAACCCAGATCCTTGTGACTGGGGGTGAATGTTTGCATTGTCCAGCATTCCGTCCATCAATTGTTTCTTTTGCATTTGTCGCCCCTAAGTGGGAAGGGTATGCCCAGACATGGGTCCCGTGCTCACCACACCACTGGATTCAAGCTAGCCTGGCTGAAGAAGGGTGATGCCCTGAAACCGGTCCTAGGATGCTTGTTTCCGGTCCAGGGAGGACCTGGCTTGGCAGTTCGGGCTGGACTGTTCCCCCAAGGGACAGGGTCAAGACTGATTTGCATATGGCTGGGTCCAAACTGGGGTGGTGTGGTGAGCAAAAAAATGATGGATTTATCCCAGATCCTTGTTACTGGGGGTGAATGTTTGCATTGTCCAGCATTCCGTCCATCAATTGTTTCTTTTGCATTTGTCGCCCTAAGTGGGAAGGGTATGCCCAGACGTGGGTCCCGTGCTCACCACACCACTGGATTCAAGCTAGCCTGGCTGAAGAAGGGTGATGCCCTGAAACCGGTCCTAGGATGCTTGTTTCCGGTCCAGGGAGGACCTGGCTTGGCAGTTCGGGCTGGACTGTTCCCCCAAGGGACAGGGTCAAGACTGATTTGCATATGGCTGGGTCCAAACTGGGGTGGTGTGGTGAGCAAAAGAATGATGGATTTAACCCAGATCCTTGTGACTGGGGGTGAATGTTTGCATTGTCCAGCATTCCGTCCATCAATTGTTTCTTTTGCCCCTGTGCAGGAAGGGCTCAGCATCCGAAACATGAGAAACTCCAATCCAAAGCCTCGCAAATCAAGGCAATGGGTGACGACTGAGTAAAGCTACCATTATAAGGGTAATATATTTTGTTTAAAATGAATACAAACTAATGATTTGTGCTACCTAAAATGTATTCAGGCCTGCTATATTTAAAATCTGAGCTAAAAACTATCGAGTTTGCTCTTAAATACTTGTGCGTAACTCTCCAATGCAGAGTCATGACTTTGACATCCTGCAATGGGCCCGTCAAAGACATGACACAGATCAACATCACCAACTCTTTAAACATTAACATAAGGTGAGGGAATAGCATGTCCAGATGTAGCCAGAACAGGAATCACTAAGCAACAGCGAAACCTCATCTAACCTGCACCTCCCAACAGTCCACGGGCTTTGACATCTATGTGAGAAACATGTTCAGCATCCAAAGGCACAAACAAAACTCTAGCACAGGAGGGCGATGGTTCAGTGCATTCCATTAACTGAAATCCCCAAAAGAAATAGACATAGCCAAGGTTCAGGTCCACTTCATGAAGCTGATCCTACTGAAACGAAACAACATATTGAGACAAGGACTACCACTTCAAAGAACAGAGGTGCACACAAATGCAAGTATGCGAGTATTTTAAAATAAACAAACAGATGCCACGAAAAAAGGAACAGCAATTCAGAATTTCTTCCACAAGTGTCTGTAGAAACCACTCCATAATGATTCATGCAGGTAAAAAGAGGGATCTACTCTAGTATGGTTTAAATATGGTTCCTCTTTTTTGTAACTTCAGCTCGACCATGGCATTTCAATCTCTATGAAGGTGAAATAGATGGTACACTAAATAAATCACAGCAGGAAATACTGTCATCATAATATATAAGCAAGACACAGGAGCCAGTTAAACAGTAGTTTAGCCTAGGATACGTGGAGTGCTTAACAAAAGAAGCTCATAGTCTGAAAATGTCTGAAAAAAGAACTGGACCTAAAGTTAGACAAAGTCAACAGGCTAAATGCAGACAACCATGCAAAATGTTTGTGTTTGAAGCTTGCCCATAGTATTTCGATCACTGTGAAAGCGCAATAGGTGCCACACTACATAAATCACCGCACAAAATACAGTCATCATAATACATTGTTAAGACCCATGAGGTGGATGTCCAGGAGCATAGTGTACCATTTGTGAAATGCTTGTCCCTAGAAACTAATGTCATTGTCCTAACACTCAAAGTAAAAGTGCCACTAAAGTCAAACAAAGTCAACAGGCCACATGGAAACAATCATTTAAGCATGTAAGTCAGAGCAATTTGCCGGCCCTGGTTCCCAAGACCATCAGGTCCCACAAGGGGCTCATTAAGAGGTGCTTACCGACTAAGCTAACATAATCTGTTTCAAAATGCAGCACAACAATCTCATGTTCCATCAAGGGGTCTTTGCTAAGGAGAAATAACACGAAGAATGGAAAGGCACATACTTTAATACAAGGAAGCTGCCCCTCTTCCTATAATGACCTCTGGGGCTGGGAGGATTATATTACAGTCATCAGAGTAAAAATACCTCCGAGCAAGGAAGATCACTCTGGAGATGCAAAAAAGAACTGAACTAAATTCTGAGCAGAATCCTCTTCAAGTCAGATGGACTCATCGAGACAGACAATCGGGACTTCCAGATGATGGGTCAGGTATTTATGTCGTCAAGACAAGCGGGGAGTGAAAATAATGGTTGCTAAATTTAAAAGGCTACCACTGTTAGCTGTTTCCTCATCATTACTCAACTTCGTAATTTAAGAGCGTGATGAAAGATAGAGATGAAGTGGTCATTTGCCTTTTTGAGAGTAGAGATGTCAGTGCATCAAACTATCTGCATGTCTACCAAATAATTAAAAATAAAATGGTGAACAGACTGAAAGAGTACAATTCATGTTAGATTAAAGATAACATACCAAAAATGGTCGGGAGAGGGGCTGGAAGCAGGGGAAATGATGACATCGAAGATAGGTATGTATGTTGTTTCTTTGCTGAAGTAGGTTATGATGAGTGGAATTCTTTGACTGAGACATATGAATTAAAATTATTGTGCATATGGCTCTTTTGACAGGGAGGAGTCATTCATAAAAACCATGCATTCACATACTGGGCCCTTATGTTGTAGATAGAAATAAAGTCATGTCAAATGTATTTATTTCATTTGTTCAAATAGCAATTTCAACAATGAATGAACATATTGTTGAAAGGTATATTTAGACTACTATGCCACAGTTTATCTTATCAGGTTATTACCTTGCAACGCTCACTTCAAATTCAAAGAGACATCTCTTGTGCTACAGGCAGGAAGATACAACCCCATTGAAAACTGTATATGCCCATTTTCTTAACAATTGACGGTTTGTTTCCAAAAGTAACTAGTATCTCTTTGGACATCAGCAGACCGGGCTCCTTGAGGCCAGGAAACTTTGAACCCATATTCAGTGCAGTAAAAATCTCCAAACCAAGAAAACGGATGTTGTTGCTTACCAAGGGTGCATCTCTAGGAGCAAACCTCAGTCAGCAGCTTGTTCTAATCCTCCAGAGGTGTAAAAACTGACTGTCTGATTTTGCACAACTTCTGGAAAAGTTCTTTCTGGTCTCTACTGCAGGCCACGTGTACTCGGGGCAAGCTTTTAGGCACCCAATCTTTTCAGCACAGCTTCTGCGTGGTTCCTTTCTCTATGTCCAGCTGGGCCCTGTTAGAATCAGAAGCTCTACTTTTGTTTTTGTCACTAGAGGAGGCATACAGGAGGTCAGCCACCTGACAGTAGGAGAGCAGTTTCAGTCCCTGGGTGCCAGCTAGAGGCTGTAGTCCTTGCATATTCTTTCTTTCAGCAAAGCCTTCTTCAGAATTAGCATTCCTATTTCCAGGAATATTTTCAGGATGTGGTGAGAGGCATTCTTAACCTTTGCACTAACTAATGATTGTAGAATTATCCATACTGAATCCTGTCCACTTTGTCACCCTTTGCCCAACTCCTTCTTACCTACACTTTCCCTTCAATGTAATGTAAACATTCCCAGTAGCCATAAATCCAAAATAGTTAATCCTTTTGTCCAACAAGAGGTATTCTGGATCTCCCTATTCCACACATCTCTACAGATCATGTCTCTTCCCTCTGCCAAGTTCACGAACTGTTTTGTCCCTCTACTGTGACTGAAGCCAGATAGTCTATGAGGACACTGTGAATGATAGGGATCAGACCCTGTCAGCCCAAGTTGGAATCTTGAAGTCAAAAGTGGTAGTGTGAAGACTGTCCTATGTTGTGCCACTGGCTCCTGTCCCCATCCCTTATAGCTAATCTCTCTCAAGTGAACAGTTGTAGACAACACATATGTTCCTGGGCCTAGACAACCAACCTTTGTCATTTGCAGAGCAGGATTGTTAAATCCAGCCAGGAATGTGTATTTTGCCTCTGGAGTTTAGAAGTGTGGCACAATTGGTTCTAAATCCTTTTTGCCTCCGGCAGTACCAAATAAAGTTAGTTTTTCAATACATTTTTACCATAGAGTTTGATTTTTAAAACTGAGTGGAAAATAATTTTGAATCTTTTTGATAGCATTTCCCAAGCAAATATTTAAGTATAGGATTTGTATTATACCTAGCACTTTTAATAGAGAGTCTAGCTTAACCTACACAGTGAAAATGGGTGACTTATTAATATATATAAGAGATATTCCTACATAGAAAATACACTTTTCCTTTTCCTATATCACTGCCGCACTTTTAAATCAGTCAGACAGTGGTGACCCTGGCAGCCTTATATGTTTGGTAAATATGTGGATAATGTAGATGCAGACAATGTCCCAGCAGAGTGAGGGGTAGGTCCTCCGACATCTCATGGAGAAGACGCGACACTGCACCTTTCAGTGTCAACACCTGCTGGAACACGTTGATATGAGCCATTGACCCCAGTGGGGTTGACCTCCTAGATTGACAGGTACCACACTTAGGGTGCTGTGTGTGGTCTATCACTCTCGCTCCATTGGACCACCATTAACAGTGTAGATAGAACTTATTACTGGTCCTGATGAATTGCCGTCTAATTGACATTTAGGCAAGAAACATGTTGACCTTGGAGCGCGGTACCCTGGAACATTACAGCAGGGGTGCGCCACACTTAGTTTTAACCAGGAAAGGGGCTACACTCATTAAAGTCGTTTTGATTGGACCTCTACTTCCTGTTTTAGCCTCACTTTTTCCACATCTACACTCACCAGGCCCCTCACACGCACTACACCTTACGGCAAGGAATAAAAGATCTCCGTCAAAGAGCCCCTTCGAGGGTGCCCGTCGGGTATTGCAGCGCCGACCCGACAAGGAGCAGACCCGATGATGAAGCATGACAACTAGCTGGCTGGGTGTGTGAGGGTCCTAATTCCAAAAGGAGGAATACCCCTCCTCTATCTAGCCATTAAGTGAGCTCTGTCTCACTTATACAACCTGTACTGTTCAGTCAGGAACTGCATACCCTTTTGTAGTGATTAAATGACCCACAGATGACATTTAACTTACAAATCACTGGTGCACATTCTGCGCCAACTTGGAATGGCTTTATTGGCCAATGCGATTAAACCAATATTTCACCTTACATTTTAGGGACTGATCACATACGCTGTGGCAATGTTTGCCATCGTAAGAGTATGCAGAAACCTCATACTAGTAAATATAGGTTCTAGAAAAAGATAAAACATCTGTGCTGAAAATATCGAAAAGGCAATTTGCTACAAGATCACAAAGAAATAACTATATGGCAAAAGAATAACAGGTACAAGACAACAAAACAGTCAAAAGAAAATGCAGCACAACAACCACAGTACAAAACAACTGTAAAAAATTGGGTTACAGGCTGAGGGTGGTGAAACTCTTCTCAAGCAGCAACCACAATTCTTCTCTGGGGGAAGGCACAAGCAAATCCTAAATCAACCTGTGCTCAACCCTCAGATTGGCGCAGAACAGTCAGGCTCAACTCAGAGGCAATGTATAAAATATTTGTGCAACCCTTCAAACAGTAACACAGCGAAAACACACCACAAAAAAACCCCACATCAGTTTAGAAAAATAAAGCAATTTTTAATAATTAAAACACGACCAAAATGACAAAAATACAATTAGTAGAACCAGAGATATTCTAATTTTAGGATTTCAGTGAAAATAGTGCCAAAAGGCATAAATTGTCAACTGTGCATAGCTTTGTGTGCCAGGCCAGAACAAAGTAACAAGTTAAGGCCAACCACTAAGGAGCGCGGGCCGACTATAGGGGCCCAGTTAGACCCAGTAAACAGTGGTTTGCGGAGCATTGCAAGGATCTGCATCAAAGATACTTCGCACAGCATAAGCAATGCTTCGGTTTCCGAGATTCAGTGAGGCTGTGGGTCGAGGTCCTGTGTCACAATCGAGGATCCTGTCGACGAGGGCTTTCAATGCGAAGTCCGGTGTCGAGGACACGTCATTTAGTGGGAGCAATGCATCATGTCTGATGGGCTGCAAGGCTGCTATGCAGAGTCCGGTGTGATTTTCTAAGCTGCCCTTGGCGAGGGATGCGAGGGCCTGTGCTGAGGATGCATTGTGGAGTGGCAAATCCAATGCAGCGATAAGCAGCAATGTGGTGCGTTTCTTTGCGGCGGTACCGATCCACACAGTGGTGCTGAGGCATCGGTTCTGCTCGGGTTTGCACCACACAGCAGAGGACATGCAGTGGTTCTGATGGAACCACAGAAGCTGGCAGAAGGTCCAGGGCTGGGGTGGCACCACTTGGCAGGCTAGACTCACAGATGACAGAGTCTAGGTGCGGGTACAATTTTGTTGGAAGCCTATTGAGTCCCTAAGGCTTCAGATCAGGAGGCCAGCCAACTAGCCTTTGGAGTCACTCTGGGATTCGGAGTTCAAGCAATGCAGGTCCAGTCCTTCTCATCCAGGCAAGACGGAAGCAGGTCAGCACCGAAAGGCAGCAGTCCAGCAGGGTGTAGTGCAGCAGAGTGGCAGTCTTTTCAGCAGCACAGCAGTCCTTACTTGCAAAGTATCCAGAAGTGTACTTAAGTGGTGGTGTCTGAAGTCTACTATTTACACCCAGTTGTGCCTTTGAAGTGGGGGAGAAGCTTCTAGAGGTTTCACTTTGATGTACCCAGGCATCCTGCCTTCATAGAACAAAACAAAGATGGCCCCTGCAAACAGATATACCAGCAGGTTCAGGGGAAAGATAGCAATATACAAACAGAACAAACCCTGCCTGGTAATCAAATATAAACAAAGTATAAGATAATATATTAAAATAAACAGCCAATCACAATACAACCCACAGAGTCGCAATCCCCATGGATCTCATAATACAATTGCTCTCACAGGAGTGAATATTTTGCTTTTATTCATTTTAATTAATCACATGAGAAAATATTTCCTTATTAAACAATAAAGACTATTAAAACAAAATCCAGAATATTTACATAACTATATGGCGAGATCTCTAGGAACCCCCAAAAATCTACACACCAAACCTACACTCACTCAAAACTCACACTCAGACAGAACAATCATACTGAGTCAATCCCACACAATCATTCAAGCATCAAAATCACAATTCAATTAAAGCAACCAATATGACTAATTTTTAGACCAGGGAAGGAATCAATTGAGCAATAACATATTCCTATTTAACATATTCTGAGTATTCAAGTAGTACATAACACTGAGTTTCTTCATCCAATGGTACTCCAATTAAATAGATATCCTGGTCTAGATGGTTGTGATATAGCACCGATGTGCGTTTCGGTATCGACCTGTCTTGAATGTGAACCTTCTTCAGGGCGCAGAAGGAATGGATGAAAATGGAACCACCCGGGATGGGGGAGAGTTATTCAAATTGATAATCAGGGGGTACTTGGGCATAAGGAAGAATAAATTAAAAAAAGTTAAGTGGGCTACCTAGAGCCACATACATAATCGGGATTAACGACATACTGAAACAGTGAAGACCTAAAGCCACAGTGGTAGCCAAACATGCAACCACCTTAATGTAAGCCAGATGCTTGATATCATACTCGGGAAATAGAAAAAAGAAAATACAGACAGCGTGTTTTAAAAGAAAAGACACCCAAGTAAGTGTATATTGCCAAATATCTATTTAAAGACACTATAAACACCGATAGGAATATATGCACCCTACACAGTTTAAAAACCCTAAAATCAGGAAATGTCCATTTATACTTACAATAATTGGAAACATTTTGAACCACTAACAGGTCCGGTTCCAGTTAGACTGAGATGAAATATACACACCAAAATATTGGGTGTATAAACAATGAGAAGGCTCACTATATGAGATAGGAAAGAAACACAATGTTTGCAACAAATTATATGATTTTGAAGGCACTAACCAGGCTTACATAGGAGGTAAACCAGTGCAACCGTCTTACCGCAATGAGAGACAAAATTCCATGTGATAAAACGCCTCAGAAATGTCGGGCAGGTGACCGTCTCCACTTCCAATTGATGGACCAGGGACAGGAAATATGTCTTTATAGCCACCTAATTGGGAAGAATACACATATACTCCACAAGAGTGCAGGATGAGTCATGAGGGGGAACATATGTAGTTATATAGATAAATGCCAGATAAAAAGCATAATATCCCAGTGACACCCGCACAAACTACTTCTGCCTCAGTGGGAAATGGTGGACTACTAAGATTGAAATGCAAAGGGCTGTGGGGAAAATGGACAAAAATAAATCCGATCCATGCCTCTTGCGATTCGGCTCTTACACTCTCAGCGACCGCCCCCTTAAAGATCCACAAGAGATATAAAGGCGGTGTTCCTTGTCCGGGCTCCAGGATAACTATCGGGAGTATGCAGTCCTTTGTGTGGAGGCAGAACACAGACTATTAAGCTGTAATTCTTTCTTCCCATCTTGCTAGTGATGGCCCATCTAGACACACCTAAGCTCCCTATTGTGTGTGGCTGTCTAGGAGGAATACACAAAGCTCAACTGTCAGCTACACCCAGTCATGTGACCCAGGTACAGGTTACAGGCAATAAACAGTTAAGGCAGTAAACAAACATTCTAAAACTGACATTTTCAAAACTGCAATTTAAAATCTGACTTCACCATAAGCTGGGATTTTTCATTACAATCCAAAGACACTAAACATGTACTGGCTACCTGTTCTCATTTGGAAATTATAGTTTATTAAATGTAACAAGGTAACCCCAATCTTAGTCTATTGGAGAGGTAGACCTTGCAGTACTAAAAAACAATTTGAATACTTTTTCACTACGAGGAAATGTTAATCTTAAAATTACATGTCCTACTTTTTAAAGACATTGCATCCTGCCCGGAGGGCTGTTTAGGGCCTACCCTCGGGGTGACTTATATGCATTAAAAAGGAAGGTTTGGCCCTGGCAAAAGGTTTATTTTGGCAGTTCGAAATGGCAGTTCAAACCACATATACAGGTTGCAATGGCAGGCCTGGGACATCTTTAAAGGGCTACTAAAGTTGGTGGCACAATCAATGCTGCAAGCCCACTAGTAGCATTTAATATACAGGCCCTGGGCACATGTAGTGCCGCTTTACTAAGGACTTACAAGTAAATTATATATGCTAGTTAGGGATAAGCCACTATCGCCATATTTTAAGGAGTGAGCACATGCTCTTTAGCACTGGTTAGAAGTGGTAACCTGCCCAGAGACCTATTGCCAGCAAAAACAAATTCAGCAAAAGTGGAGGCGGAATGCAAAAAGTTTGAGGGAAGGCCACTCTAAGGCTGACACATATAACAACAACATAATGCAATAATGCACCACAGAACACCATACAAAAACATCACAGCTCCTCAGCACCACAACAAAATGCAACACGACAAATATGCACAAATATACTTGTCACAAATTACCAATTCCAACATACTGCTTTCATAATGTGGTGGTGACAGTTGTGTTCCTATCCATTTAAAAAATCCCTTCGGACCAGACAATTAGTGTAAACCCCAAAGCAAGAGTAGAATCATATTCCCTTATAGGTACTGTGTTATTGTGTCTGTACATAAAAGGATATTCTACCTCATCCAAGACCTGGTGATTCATGGCTACTCAAAGGCCCACATCCGATTAATCCATTGTAACAATACAGCATAAAACAGAACAGGGCATTACATGAGTTTAGGAAAGTCTACATTGATCGAATGCTTGGCCATGTTCTAACTACTGCAATACTGCCCTATTATCAAAAGTGTCTAACAACAGTCAGGTAAAGAAATTGAACAACTGGATATATATGCCTCAGTAGTACCCTTAATCTTGAAACTGTTCTAACATGTCTGTGAGAAACCAATTACCTAGATATCACAATATTATATAACAGACAGGTTACAGAAATCAGGGTTCAGACTACAGTTGCCAAGATATCAAAAAAGGTTTATTAATGTTGATATTGGAGTGCCTCAACACTAGCCATGATATAAGAGCCGTATCTGTAAGTAGCATCTAGCACCAAGGATGTAAGTCAGCAACAAGTCTCCCAAATTCAGCAGAAAATATTACCTAAGTATGAGCATTATCTATATTTCAGAAAAGCAGTTCTTTTGCCATTTAGCTTGCCAGAACTCCCAAAATATAGACAACTCACCCTGAATTTTGGATAAAATACCTCAAGCCCACCAAGTATTTAGTTTTCCCAAAATACTATATTTGTATGTTTAGTAAATATATTTTAGATACCCAAACATCAACTTGTTATATTCATCAACTACTCAAACATACTGCTGCGACAAATAGACCGATTTGGCACTTCTAACTTTACAACCACCATTTGTAGTGCCAAGAATGGATTCAGTAAGTCAAGGATTGGAAACTGATATGCCAGCGATGGTCTCTATTTTGCCAAAAACGCTGACAATATTTAATTAATTGGTGATTATTAGGCAGTGATGGCCAGTGTGTTGCCAAGGATCACCCCAAGAAAACATTGACTAAGCAGTGGCAGAAAACAATATTTTATAGATGGGGCATTTAAATTGAATATCCAGTACAATATCAAGAAAGCCAAAAATCTGTCACAGATGGGTCACTATCATGTCAGGGATAGCCATGGATATCCTCAAATATATCATTCATGCCCAATAAAGCTTTCTGTCTCATGCACCCTGACCATTAGTGTACAAGGTCAAGACTGATTTGCATATAGCGGTGTCTGAACTGGGGTGGCAAAGTGAGCTAAAGAACGATGATGGATTCAACCCAGATCTGTGACTGGGGGTGAGTGTCTGAAAAGTTTCAGCGCTCCGTCCATCATCTCCTTGTGTTTGCTTTGTTCGCCCTAAGTTGGCAGGGTATGCCAGAAGTGGGTTCCTTGCTCACTTTGCCACTGAATTCAAGCTAGCCTGGCTGATGAGGGCTGTTAGCCCGAAACCGGTCCCAGGATGCTTGTTTCCGGTCCAGGGAAGACATGGCTTGGCAGTTCGGGCTGGACTGTTCCCATGAGGCACAGGGTCAAGACTGATTTGCAAATAGCTGTGTCTGAACTGGGGTGGCGAAGTGAGCTAAAGACCGATGATGGATTCAACCCAGATCTGTGACTGGGGGTGAGTGTCTGAAAAGTTTCAGCGCTCCGTCCATCATCTCCTTGTGTTTGCCCTGAACATTAGTGACCATTAGTGACCAGACAGAGGTTAATCGGCAAAGAATGAGAATCTGACAGGCTGCAAAGAAGACCATGGAACATGGTGGAGAGGCAATGGAATGCCCTGGTGATTCAAGCTAGCACACAGTGATCTGATCCTCTAGTGTCATGGCTTGTCAGAGGTGTTTGCCCCCACTTCAATTCACCTATTATCCTGGATATTATAGGCCACCTCTTCCACCTCTTACTCAGGTAATTTCCACTGAAAGTGTCATACACTCTGCGTGGCAAGAATTTATGCTGCTGCCCAGAATTGTGGCTGTTACATATGTGCTACCCAGTTGTTTCCCCCTCACTAGAACAGTCATTCTTGTCCCCATCCACGCACCTCAAACGCCATGATCATAAGCCCCATTCTGCTTTGACAGACTTTTAGGATCTACTGCAGAGTTCAAGAGTCCTGGGATTTGAGGAGCAACCATAAAATTTGAGGATCCTGGGAAAAAAGGGTATGTTGAGAGATTTGTGGATCATGCAGTCTATAAAAGTCACATCCAGGTCATGGTTAGGAGCTAGGATTTCCTCCCTGTTGATGTGAAAAAGCCTCTTCCTGGGTTCTCTTCTCCATGTGGTGTTCCTCTTCTTGGGCTCAGCTTTTCACCTGTGTTTCTAGGTCTTCATGTCAAAATTATCTTTAGGCTAGATGTTGATAGCATTTCCCAGAAGGTCACTGTTTGTGAAGCTTCTTGAAGTTCCTTCTGCAGCATCACCTAGAATAATTTTTCTTGCATCCTTGGAATTGTTCGTTCTCTCCCACCTCATTCTTCAGACGCCCTGGCTTAGTGATAGCTGGGGATAGTTAGGTATTACATGTTTGTATTGTGGGATTTGTGTTAGACCACTGTACTGTCCTTTGCACCTACATAATGGGATCCTGTCATGCCCTCAAAGTTGTGCTGTAACAGCTGTTTGTGTTCCTCCACAGTGTTATATTCAGATCATGTGTGAACCTTTGTTTTTGATTGGTATCTCAAGTTGTAAAGCATTAATGAATGCTATAAGACATTGGAACAAATTCGGTCTCATGACGATTCTTTTGCCTCTAACAAAATGAATGAATGAGAAATTTATTGAGCGCAAACTAATGCCCGGAGGTGTCTTGGCACTGAACAGGACAATAAAGGATTGCTCTGATCTCCTACTTCTGAACAAAAAGCCAAGTTTTCAAGGACTTTCTAAAAACAGACAGAGAGGAAGCTGTTTTAAGTTCCAACAGCAAACTGTTACAGAGTAGGGCTGTGGACCTAACGAAGCTTCTGCCTACCCAAGATGTCAGTTGGAAAAAGGTACCATGCCATTGATATGTTGAACATTTACCATAGTGCATCCGTTGCTGGAGTAAGTCTTTTGTATATCTCATTTCCTGTACAATATTGCAATTCAAATGTAATCTATATAAATGAAAAAACCTGTGTATTCTAAGTTGATGAAAGAGCAGTGTGGTCCTGTGCTCTGTTAGCATTAAAACGCTGTCAGAAGTGAGAGACACCAGAAAATGCAAGCGAACCTGCACCTGACGAAATGAGTGGTGTGACTACAATCCATTTACATATCTTGTGTGCCTTCTCTCATATCTCTATCTTCCTCTTCAGCATCAATACAGTCTTAAACATTTTCTGCCCTTTTAATCGGGGGGGGGGGACTGGTGGGTTCCATGTAATTTCCGCAGCATTATTCAGCTCTACAGGTTAGTGGTGACTTAAGTGTGAGATCTAGGATCCCATCTCCTCCTCTCATTGGCTGACCCTTAAAAGGTTTAGCCACTAAGAGGCGGATGTTGGACCTGGAGGAAGGGGTCAGTTTGCATCAGTGTTCTGGGCAAGCCAATTGTATGCTCTGAGCCTGATAAATACTTGTGAAGTTAGCAAAGTCTGCCTGCCCTTATTGCTACTGCATAGTTACACACTGAGCAGGAGGGATTGCAAAGAATTTGGATGTGTCCACTATTACATACACAGTGTGGTCTAGGCACCGCTTTGCTGCACTTCTACTGAACAACATTACTGCAAGAGCGCAGGAGACTAGTGTGTCAATCTCTTCCTCCCTCCTTCATGACTGCTGAGGTACTGCCCCAAATGATATCTATGAGTTGCCACTCTGGAGCATAGTGAGTTGCCACCTGGATGTAGACCTGCATATCATTTGCATGTATAAGAAATTGCGGTTGATCCAAAATGCTCTGCTGAGGGCTTGTAAAATATCTGGTGAAAAATATTAACTAGCCAAGAGTGAAATACATTTAATTTCATATTGTTCTTGAATAAAGGAAATAGAGGCCAGTTGCTGAAATCAGGTGGCTATGAGTTTCACGGTTGAGCGCACAACACAATGGTTGAGTGGCCTCTTTTATTCCTTTGTTGTTTAACTAGTTTTTGTGATTAGGTGTCAGGACATGGATGAGGTGTAGGATGAAAAAAACCTGAAAACATTTAGGGGCTTTACCCCCCTGTGCCTTGAACTTGATTCACAGAAAATTAATTTACTCTTTGCAACTGGAAACCAGGGAAGGGTTAGGACTGAGCTCCCAACACTCAGATTAGGTGACCTTCATGATTCCTCTGAAGTTAAGTGGTTTGTGAGATTAAGTCTAAAGACATGGGTGGTCATATACGGTGAAAAATACGCTTTAATACCAATACATTTTAATTAGTCTCTCAGTTCAATTGGAAGACGGTGGCTATCTTTTAGAGGTACAGATACGTAATTTGGTTTGTTCAGGATTGAGTCTGGCTGCTTTATTTGTAGGCTCCTTTGCGAATTCCTTATTTGGAGTTCCAGCGTAGAGCATATTACAATACTTGAGTCTTAATAACATCAAGACAATGAATAGTTTGATGCAACATAATAAATGGAGCAACAGTAGCATCCTTCTGATTACTTATCATAGAAAACATATTTTAAAAACACCATGTCAATGTTCTGAAAGTGCTCTTAGCACAGAGTTGCGAAAAGCATCCTAGGATTGCAGTACTTTTCATCGGAAGTAGGGAAAAGCAGCAGCTACTCATTATCTTTCTTATATTAAGGTAAGAAGATGCTATTAAAAATCTTAGATTAAAAGCAGTCCCATACCCTTTCAAATGATGCATACCCTTGTTTCTATAAAACGACCACACCTATCAGATCTCTGAAATGAAAACTAACACTTGGATATCTTATGATTATGCCGTGTCTCAATAGAAAAATGCAGATCTAATGTATTAATTTGTGAAATCCAAGTTAATGTTTCCCAATTTAGCAGTCTCTAAATTGTTACATCTTACTTGAGGCACATAAAGTAAGTTATTCTTTCTTACAGAAACATATTTACAAGACTTAAAATATTATATACACCCAAACTAGAGCAAAACACATTTTCGGTATTTCTATTTCATGTCACATTGCAAAACACAAATGAGAATCTCTCATTTTCTTTTTAATGTACTGTGTAAGGACGGGAGAAAAAAATGAGAGCTGTTCATCAGCAAATCTTACATCCAAGCTGAGGCGAAGATCATAAAGAAAGCATTCCTAATTCAAAGGCTCTGAAAACCTTTATAGTGCTATATTCTTATATAATCATTGCCGCAGGTTAAGGCTCCGGAAAAAAAGCCTATCAATTAGACAGCAGCTTCTGAGAAACAAGAAGACTGAAACTTGAATTAAAATTCCACTCTCTAACCTTTCTCCCCCCCACGCCTTTCAATAAACTGTATGTAACAAGTGTATCACTTCAGAGTATTTAAATACTGATTTAGCTCCTAGGTAATAGTGGCCCACTGAATTATATCACCATTATGGTGACTGTCTGAATTGACAATGGTATGATTATTTTACAAACTAATCAGACATGGGACGTCTGACATTAGTAACTGTAGGGCATATTAGCAAGACCCACGTTAAAGTCATCGCTGTTTAGCGGCAGGAAACTGCCGCTAAAACGGCGATAATGGGCTTGCTAATATGCGTTATAGAATTCAATAGAAGCCCAGGTTAGATGTGCAGGACATCTAACCTGGGCTTCTATTGAATTCCATAACGCATATTAGCAAGCTCATTATCGCCGCTTTAGCGGCAGTTTCCTGCCGCTAAAACGGCGATAATTTTAACGTGGGTCTTGCTAATATGCCCCGTAGTGCCTTGTGATTTAGAGATGACCCATTTGGTTCCTGACGGACTCTGTAGAGCAGTGACTTAAGTGCGTGGGTGTGTGTCATAGGATTCATGATATAGAGTGTTCAGTTCATGGTTACAAGCTGATGAATAAAGACGTGTAATGCCAAGCTCCATGTGTGGCATGATCATTTACAAGTACCCAGGCTGGGGTAGGACGCTACAACTAGGGGATTACGTAAACCCTGCGACCCAAAGAACTGAGAGTGCTCACCCGCAGAGTTCGCTGTGGTCTAGCAAACTGTTCATGCGAGCCACATGTGCCTCGGGCAAAGTGAAAATCGACGGTTGGAATATGTGGAGTCAAAGCGACACTCCAGCCAGTGCCAGGCCTGTGAAGAAAGTGAGGGCCTTCCAGAAAGTGTGTTTGTTGTCAGTTATAAATTTGCTGATAAAGTCAAGACAAGAGATACTGCGCCACAACGCAACATCAAATCGTCATCCATATAGTATGATAACGCTAAAGTCAGAGACAACCAGGTACCGAGAAGTGCCAGACGCTGTGCTAGGCCAAGTGTGAGAAGGCGCTAAAAGTAGAGACATTTCTAACAACAACAACGCTAAAAGCAGTGACAATCAGGTACGGAAAATGTAGTGAGCGACGACAGCCAGGTGCAAGAGAACGCTGTGAGCAGAAGCAGGTGAACACAAAGAAATCCAAAGGCTGTCGAAACCCAACACAAAGCAAAGGGTTGAGACGGGTGAAGAACCCATGCAACAAACTAAGCCGCTACTCACCGTCGAAGAAGAAGACAGCGCCATACAGCCGGAGAGCGGGCGCGACAACCCAAATGTCAGCAGTCAGCTAGTGTGTGATGAGGGTGCCGGTACAAGCAGGCAGCAGACGCACCCGGAGCAACCTCCGATCCCAGTAGCAGAAAGTTCCACAGGTTATGATGATGCTGCATTCCTAAAATCACAGCTTCCCTTCGGTATTGCCAAATGGCAAAATATTGGTGACAGATGGACTGCCTGGATCGAAACTTTTGATGATTTTATGAATGAGCTGGAAGAAGCAAATGACAAAAATATCATTAAATACCTGAGGAATTTGGCAGGTGATGAAGAGATCAAGATAATACCGCAAAGTGATGAAGTGAAGTATTATCAAATCAAGGAAGCATTAAACATCAAGATCAATCCAATGCCGAATGTTGACTATGAAATGTACATTTTCAGTCAGGAAAGGCAGAGAGCTGGTGAAACGATGGATGAGTTTGTAAAAAGACTTGATTCGCTCATAATACATTGTAAGTTCAATGAGTTTAATGATGAAGAGGCTTTGTGTCTCAGAGTAACAGATGGTTGCCTCCCCAACTCCTTCAGACAACGAATGCTGAAAGAAACACTCAACTTGGAGCGAATTCTCATGGCTGCCAGAGCGGAAGAGAGAGCTGACAGACAGACAGCTGACATAGAGGCTGGAACAGCCAAAATGAATTAGCGATGAGTGTGAAAAGTAAGTCGAAACACAAGGCTGAAGGCCATAAAGTAATGTCTCCAAAGAAAAAGAAGTTGTGTTTCTCATGAGAATTTTCCTTTTCACATGAGGGTAGCTGTCCTGCCATTGGACAGGTATGCAAAGGCTGTGGAAAAGAGAACCATTTTGTAACAGTCTTCAAAGCGAGGGAAAGATCAAGTGTGTCACGTTGAGAAAACAAAATGGAGACAAGATCAAGTGCATCATATCGAGAAAACAAAATGAATGCCAAAAAGTTCCAGACATGATGTTCTATGCACGCCCTCAAGGCCAATCAGCAACATAAGTTGAGGCAAATAGAAACTGAACAATGTCGATTGTCATCAAATTCTTCATCACCGTCATTGTCTAGCGGCAGTGAGGAAGATGGGTGTGTGATGTAAATGTTGACTGCCAGATGACGTGCACATGTAGGGTTAGCCTCTAGCAAGGAAGAATGCCAGTCAAAACTAGTCTAACAAGTGAAAGTGTGAAATTCATTTGGACACTGTCCCAAGATCACACTGAAAGTGAATGGGTGTCCATACCTTGTCCATACCTTTTATCATAGACAGTGCAGTATTGATAAACATAATGCCGGTGGAGAAGTACAATAAACTGTCTCCAGTGCCCCATTTAACTCCCTCTAAAACCAAAGTGTATATGTGGGCTTCTTTGACACAACTGTAAAGTCAAGGTTCATTAAGAGCTTCTGTGTAGCATAAAAATACAGAAGTGCAAGCACCAATTCATGTCTTGCCAGGTACTTCATCAAGAGCATGTTCACTCAGTTTCAGTACTGCTGCTGACTTGGGCCTGATTTGTGTGAACTACAATGTCACTGCCTATCATGAGATAGTGAATCAGTATCCATTTTTGTTTTCTCAATTAGGAAGCTTAAGACCATGAAAGTGCAACTTCACAAAAATGAGGACGTTTGTCCTGTTGATCAACTACATTGTTGGATTGCATTCCATTTACAAGAAGCTGTTGAGACTTGATAACTTATTAAAGCATGACATCATTGAGTGAACCACTGGTCCGACGCCATGGGTATCACTCATAGTGGTAGTGCCGAAAAAGGATAGTGGCGGAGCAGTGAACATCTGCATTGATATGCGCCAAGCAAAAAAGGCGATTGAAAGAGAATTACATCCAGGTCCACACATTGCCGACATGATTACTCAGCTGAATGGAGCTAAAGTCTTTCCCCAACTTGATTCGAACAAAGGGTATCACCAGCTCAAACTCAAAGAGAATTGCAGGTACATTACTACCTTTTCAACTCATGTTGGTTTGTTTGGATATTAAAGGCTAAGTTTCGGAGTATCATCAGCTGCCGAACCTTTTCAGGATGTCATCCGTCGCATAATACAGCCAGTCACAAATGCTTTCAATTACAGTGGTTACATACTAGTTCGTGGGGCCACACAAGACGAACATGATAAAGCTCTGACACAAGTGTGTCATATACTCGCTCATGCATGTCTCACTTTAAATGCACCAAAATGTGAGTTTCATCAAACCAAACTCAAGGTGTTTGATCATGTCCTTTCTGATGGGGGAATGACTCCAGACCCACACAGAGTACAAGCCTTGTCATCCACAGGATGTTACCATGCTGAGATCCTTCCTTGCTATGGCCAGTTATTATTCAAGGGATATACATGCCTTTACCACTGTAAGTGCTCCATTGAGAGACTTAACAAAACAAAATGTCCCAGGTAAATGGTCAACTGAAATGGCATTCTTTGATTAGGGGTGGGCGGTGAGCTCTGCTCCGTGGGTGGAGCTTGCAATGTTTATTTACTCCGTGCTCTGCTTGGATCGCGGAGTTTGGGAAAAAACTCCATCTCCCGGGGAGTTTACTTGCGCTGGCCCACCCCTACTTTTGAGAGTGTCACAGCTTTCTAGCAAAGTACAACAGCTGCCTTCCTGTCTGGAGAGACCTCTACCAGTCAAGCTCAAAGCTTCCAGAGGGATACCGGTAGCTTCCCAGATGACAGGTGCGGGGGCTGTCCCCGTCAGGAAGGAAGCAGCTCTACTTCCTAACTTAGGGTGGGGTGGATGCAACATTGACTTCCTATAAGCAAGGGGGTGCTAGAGCATTTTGAAAGTCATGGGAGGCAGAAGAAACTGAGAAATTCGTAGTCGTTGCGGGAATGAAGAACTGCACTTTACTATCTCTCAGAATACAGAGATCTCCCTCCTGTTTCACTTTTGTTCTGGAAAAGTCAACAGGACTCCGATGAAATGGCACTGCAGACTTATTTTCTTCTTCTTATGTTAGACAAGGGTCGGTACTCTTTTTTTTTTTAATAGCCTTCCTGCAATACAAGCACAAGTTCTTGTCAAAAGGCGGCTTACTGATCAGTGCTTATATAACGAGGGCAGAAGGCTAAACAAAAGATCACAGACTTGAATATGCATCTAACTGTAGTACAGAGAGATGGACAGGCACAGTCATACGAACCCAAACTCATGGCCACATGCACTGTTGGACAGAACCTGTGACTTATACTCCAGATGCAAGCAGAAAAAATAGGAAATCCTGTGTCCGCAACCAATCACGGACTGGAAGAAGCACTCGAGGGCTTGACACACATTCCTAGGAAGAGGTCATGACTGTGATTGACGGCCTCCAAGGAGCGCCCTAGTCCTTAGCTGTACTCGTCCATGCTCTAATCGGTCGGCTCAGTGGAGTCTCATGCCGGTGAACCTCACGCAGCCAGGAGGGCGTCCTGGAGTTGGGCTTACCTACATCAACCAGTGCTCCACATTGAGGGAGATGAGGATGATGACCTTGCGCTTGATCCTTTTGCTTTAGGACCGGGCTACGACAGGCTTGAGTCTGGCAACTGAAAATGAAACATTCTGGTGAGCATGTGGGGCTTGGGCAATAATTAATGTTAACAAGATAGACACAATATAATAGAGGTGTGTGAGTCAACAGATTAACATTTCGTTCTGCAAGTTTCATACTTGAATGCAGTGGCAAACTAATTTCTAGGGCAGAGCGGAACTCCACGGATTTCTATGCGACTCTGCGGGATTCCGCGTGGTGCAACTCCACAAGCTCCGCCCACCCCTTAACTTGATCAGAAATTGCAGATGGAGGTTGTTGTTGATGCAAACTTAGTGATGTCAGGTCCCATCCTTGCCCAGCAAACTCAACATCCCAATGCCCCAAGACACATTGTGGCTTGTGCTAGCTGAAGTTTGTCAACGACAGAACGTGCATATTTAAAACCCGAAAAATCACAAAGAAACTGGGTTCAGTCGTCTTTTTTGTCTATGTAGTGAAGGCATCTGCTAGACCATCTTCAGGATGGTATTTTCATATGTTCATTGTTCATTGAGTGTTCGAAAACGGGCCTTGATGCTGACCCCATGTGCAGCGGATTATCGAGCAGAGCAGTGCCCGTTTTCGAACACTCAATGAAGTGATTGTCCACGTTGGAATTAATAACATTACTCTTATTGTGGACCATTGGAGGAGCGATTGCCCCATGTGTGCTTTCCATCTCCATATCATTGAAACGTATTCAACATACCAGACTACATCTAACTGCCCTCAAATCAACCATATATAGTCACCTGCGTAGCTTTCCCAGGGTCATTCAACATATGAAAATACCGTCCTGAAGATGGTCTAGCAGATGCCTTCACTACATAGACCGAAACGTTGACAATTGCAGCCATTTTCTTTGTGATTTTTCTCACTAGAGGAATTGTTTTCTGTATAATTAGTTACAATTTCTTTATGTGTATGGAATGGGTGACCACATAAGTGTCAATGAGATAAGAGCAGCAACAAAAAACTTTTAAATCTCGCTCATTGTGTGTTTATATGTGCAGTATTTTATGTACCCTTCAATATGTTTATTTTCTCAACATAAATTTGTGTTTCAAAAAGTATACACCCGTTTTGTGTTTTGTTCCTTTGCAGTCTTTCATAAATCTGTTCATGTTAAAATAAAGAATACATTTTTTGAAATAACTCAATGTAAGCTACTGCTCAGAGCTTATTGCAGATGACTTCATAACACATTAGAACGAGTAGAAGAAAGAATCCCTTGTAGGCACTTTTACCTGTTGATATACTAATTGCCCAAGCCTCCAAGGGTCTATTGGGTTCCCCATGTCTCCCTTTTACTAATACAGTGTCATGACACTACTTCTAAAGCAGCTGATGCCTATGTTAATTTAATTGTAAAATCCAGTACCCCTGCTGTCAAATTGGTAGAACAGATCATTGCTGCCACGAGTACTGACCGTGATTTGCAAAGACATTATTACACACCAATCGTGGCGAACACATACTCGACCTCTTCATGATGACCTTGAATACCAGAAATTAAAGAATGTGCAAGAGGAACTTTCAGTTACTCCAAAAGGCACCATCTTACGAGGGTTGAGAATTGTCATACTCGAGAGTCTGAGACAACAAGATTTTGAACTTGCCCATGAGGGACACCATGGGGTTGTTGCTACAAAACAAGCTTTAAGGAACCAAATGTGGTTCCCCTATCTTTATGAAAGAGTTGAAAAAGAGTAAAAAACCTGTCATTTGTGCAACTGTTTGTCAGCTAAGACAACCCCACATCCGTTAAATATTTCTGATCTCCCAAAGCATGCATGATAGAAGATTGCAATTGATTTCTTTGGACCTCTTGACAATGGATATCATCTACTAGTAATTGTTGATGAATATTCCAGTTTTCCCATTGTGGAAGATATGTCGTCCACGATTCACGACAGAGTCATTGAGAAAGAAGAAAGTGCTTTTGTAACTTGTGGTGTTCCTTCAAATTTGAAATCTGACAATGACCCGCTTTTCAATAGCAGGGATTTTTACGTTTTTCTTACTCATTTAAATACCAAGCATCAGAAAAGCACACCTCTCTGGCCACAGGCATATGGTGTAGTCGAAAGATTTATGAGTACCCTCAAGAAGACCATTCAGCGCGCTGCACTGGAAAAGCAGAAACTCAAATCAGTTCTTCAGTCTATACTTCATGCGTACAGATCAGCTCTGCATTCTACCACAGGTGAAAGTCCTGCAACCTTAATGTTTGGGAGAGCCATAGGCACCAAAGTGCCACAATGGACCAATGAGAGATCTATTGATATTGATAAACTTCACAATACTGACTCTTCTCACAAATGTCACATGAAGACCTATGCGGACAGACGCCGCTGTGCTCGGAACACTGTGTTTGACAGAGGAGATCAAGTGATCGTAAGGCAGAAACAGAAACCCAAGTCTGATGTTCCTTTTGATGTTGACCCACTGAAGGGTGTGACCAGTAAAGGACTCACGGTGACTGCTCACCGCTCAGGAAAGTCCATCACGCCAGATTTATTGTATTTCAAGCACCTGCCTCAACCTTCACCAACTCCAGATGTCAGGAGTGAGATTTATCCATCTGAGAGTCCAGAAAGCCCAATGACTGTACAGATGTCTCTGTCACCAGAGACAGTCATGGACCCTTCTCCGGTATCTCTTCAGCCTCACATGACCAGATCTGGGTGATTGATTAGAGCACCAAAATGACTTATTGAAGAGTTGTAATGTATATATGTATTAATGGTACTTTTTATTTAACAGAGGAAAAGCTGTAGTGTCTAGTGAGTTAGAGATGACGTGTCCCTTTTGGTTCCTGACAGACTCTGTAGAACAGTGATGTGAGGGACCATCGCAACCCCCATAAAGGTGCCTATGGGGCCCAGGATCCCATATCTGGGCCACAACAAAGTAAAGTTGGGGAGCGCTGTCACGCCCCCGTGAAATTACCCTGACGAAAATGAAGCCGGGGAGCGTCGTCGCACCCCCGTGAAGAGGTCTCAGGGGCCCAGGACCCCGTCCCCAGGCCCCTCTGAAGAGGAAGTCAGGGAGCGCCATTGCCCTTCCCCTGAAGGTGGATGGGGGCCCAGGACCTCATTCCTGGGCCAAGGGTGCAGGCGGAAAGGAGGGGGGAGTGCCGTCACACACCCCTACTGTGGGAGAAAGGAGGGGGGAGTGCCGTCGCACTCCCCTGAGGCCCCCCCAGCCAGCCACAGCACCCATATCTGCCCGCGGGAGCAGGCAGACCAGAATGAAGGGCCGGCTCCCGCGGCAGCACACGAGGATGCTGGCCAGGTGGGGAGTCGACGAGAGCAGCCGGGGTGGGTATCAGATCCTAGGTCTCTTTAGTTCTCAACAGCACAGGAGCAGAACGATGCCTAGTTCCCAATGCCCCTTTCGGAACGTTCCTGTTAGGTTTTTAATTGTCCCTCACAGGTAAGTACCAAGGGGGGAAAGGGGATGGGGAATGAGAAGAGACTGCCCAATTGGTATTCCGCCTGTTTACTTCGTCTTCTTCTTTCTTCTTATATATGCTGAAAACAAGTTACAATTCTCAATAACACTTCCTTAGCTCAAACATTTTACATAGGATATAAGGTAACTAGCCTTACCAGAAATACCTTGGACATTTGCCTCTCTTCTGTAATCTTTTATTTGTAGTGTTTGCGATGAGTGGCAGCATGTGAAGATTTTAACAACTATTCTCTTTCTTGCAGGAAGAAACAGGACGTACTCTTCATACAACTCTTCACCAAGAGAAACACAGGTAAGTGAGAAAGTTGATTCTAAATAGTTTATATAGGGAGACGCTATGGGAAATAATTCTACATAAGGAAACTCGTTTTAATTCTCTATGAATTATAGTTCTCTTTTAGGTTGCTCTATAGATTCTTTTCGGACGCAAGGGTTATGCCTTGAATACTTTTTAGGGACGCAACATTACTCTGCAACAGAAATGGCAGACTGAATAGCTTATTAACTGGAAGCTTACTTGGAACGTTATCAATTGTCCTATTACTTGAAAACACCTATTTTACAGAATAGGAGGGCTAAAAACAAGGCAGCGATAATATGCGGCATGTGGAGCTGTTCATGCCCGCATAGATATCGCTTTTCTCAAATCCTGACAGGAACACTGCTCAGCTACGGACATGCGCTGAACTATACTAAAACGTGTTTCGGAGCATGCGCCAAAAGTGCCACTAACCTGGAATAGGGGTCTGTAGATACCGGGAACCGTTGACACTAAACGCCGAGAGAGACGAGCCTACCCTGACTAGCTGACATGACGGAGACACACCGGTAAGCTGCTGTCAAGAGGGAATCTCTGGTGAAGTGCGCCATGGAATGTTGGAGCGCGCTTCACCGAACCAGGGAATTCTAAAATAGACTAGACTGCAGCACTGCGGGCGAGTTGGCGGCCATATTGGAAGTCCAGCGCCGCCAACATGCTCGCCAACTGAGGCCACAGCGAAACCCCGAGCCTTGCCGGTAGGATCGTGAGGCAGAAACAATGGCTACAGCAGGGTCACGAGGAGGAAACTTCCCATGAACCCTGACAGTACCCCCTCTCAACGGGGTTTTCTCCGGTCGTGGTTTAGTAGGAAACTTATTGTGAAAGGCCCTGACCAAACGGGGAGCGTGGACATCAGAACTTTTCTCCCAGGAGCGTTCATCGGGACCATAACCTTTCCAGTCGATAAGATAATAGAGGTCATTGTTAACCTTTTTTGAGTCTAAGATTCTTTTAACCTCATATTCAACCTCACCATCAACAACTAGAGGGAGTGGGGGAGTTTTTCTTCGTAAAACTGGTTGAACCTTCTTGAGCAAGGAAATATAAAAGACCGGATGTATTTTGGTAGTCTCTGGTAGTGTTAAACGGTAAGTTACTGGGTTTATGATTTTTTCAATAGGGTATGGCCCTACGAAGCGTGGTTGAAACCTACGGTCCCCTTTTAGTTTTAGATTTTTTGTGCAGAGCCAGACTTGATCCCCTATTTGGAGATTGGGTTCTTTCTTTCTCTTTCGATCTGCAAAGTGTTTATAGCGACCTTTAGCTAGAGTCAAATTCAGTGTCGCTGATTGGTGAATCCTAGCTACGTGTTGGGCAATTTCCTGAGCTGCTGGAACTTCCACACTTCCAAATTCTATTTGGGAATTAGGGTGTCTGCCGTAATTCATGAAAAAGGGGGAGTAACCGGTGGACACATTTTGAGCATTATTATGAGCAAATTCAGCTGTCCACAGGTAATCGGGCCAATCACCTTCCTCATCTATTAAATAGAGCCTGAGATATTGCTCTAATTCCTGATTGGTCCTCTCGGTCTGCCCGTCAGTTTCTGGGTGGAAACTGGTGGAGTATCGATGGTCTATATATAACCCCTTGGTGTAAGCCTACCAAAATCGTGACAAAAACTGAGAACCCCTATCAGTAATTAATACCTTATGGATGCCATGAAGCCGAATTATATTTTGGTTAAAAAGCTGGGACAGTTGTTTTGCTGTGGGTATTCCCTTGAAGGGTACGAAGTGTGTCATTTTACTGAAGGTGTCTACACAAACTAGGATAGTATCAAAACCAAGGGACGATGGTTAGTCTACAATTAAGTCTAAAGAGACTGTGTGCCAAGGGTACGGGGGAGTGGGAAGTGGATGCAACAGTCCTTTAGGGGCCTGCCTGTCCAACTTTCCCCGTGCACAGATCTCACATCCTAGAACGTACTGGCATATGTCTCGACTCATGTGTGGCCACCAAAACGTTCGTTTGATCAGGTCTTCTGTACTCCTTTATGGCCTGCCAATGGGTTGTCGTGACCCTCATACATAGCCTTGGATTGAAGATCTTTTGTGGGCAAAAACAATGCTTTTCCTTGATAAGGCAAACCATCTTGGATAACTCTCTGAGGGTCTTCAGCTACCCAGTCTTCCATTTCTGTTTCATTCATAGTGTCCCGAATTTGCTCTTCCAAAGGTACTTGGTAAATGGTTCCAATGATTTTGTCTCCTGGAATTATCTGGTTTTTTTCAATGGTTGTTTTCTGGTTTTCCGTATCTACCCTAGATAACGCATCTGCTTTTCCATTCTTCAAACCTGGCCTGTAGGTAATAACAAAGTCAAAATCTGCGAAGTAAAGCGACCATCGGAGTTGACGAGGTGTGAGGGTTCGGGCAGATCTTAAAACCTTCAGATTTCTATGGTCGGTGAATACTATTACTGTGTGCTTAGCACCCATCAAATAGTGCCTCCAATCCTTAAAAGCCTCTTTAATGGCCAAAAGTTATTTCTCCATGATGGTGTAATTGCATTCAGCTGGGTTAAGCTTATGAGAACGGTAAGCTACTGGATGAAGCTGCCCCGTTTCCATATGCCCCTGGGAGAGTATGCCCCCGATGGCCAGTTCTGAAGTGTCTGTTTCCAGGTAAAAGGGCTCGGTTGGATCTGCATGAAGTAATATTTTCGCTGAGGTGAAACTCTCTTTTAGCAAATTAAAGGCCCTTTCGACTTCCTCAGACCATCTGAAAGTAACTCCTTTCTTCAACAATCGTGTCAAGGTCAAAATTTTCTGGGAGAACTTGTGAATAAATCTTCTATAGAAGTTCGCAAACCCGATGAAACTCTGAACTTCCTTGATGGTTGTGGGGGATTTCCATTCCGTTACCGCTTTCACCTTCTATTTGTCCATAGTTATTCCGGAGAGCGGCAATACAAATCCTAGAAACTCTACTGTGTTGGTATTGAATAAACACTTCTCCAGTTTAACATACAGAGAATTTTCCCTTAAACGTTGTAATACAGCTCGGACTTGTACTCGATGTTCTTCTTCCGTGTTCGAGTAGATCAGAATATCATCAATGTACACTATTGCACATTGGTCGATAAAATCACTTAAGACGTCGTTGATGAAGTATTGGAATGCCGCTGGTGCATTGCACAGCCCATACGGCATCACACGGTATTCATAGAGACCGTATTTGGTCCTGAAGGCCGTTTTCCACTCGTCGCCTTCCAGAAGTCTGATCAAGTGGTAGGCACCTCGCAGGTCTAATCTGGTGTAAATGTTCGCCTCCTTAACTTGGTCTATAAGAACCGAAATGAGGGGCAATGGGTAACGGTTCTGCACTGTTATTCTGTTAATTGCCCTATAGTCTATGCAAGTCCTGAGATCTCCCCCCTTCTCCGGCACGAAGAAGAGAGGAGAGGAGACTGGAGACTGTGATGGTCTAATAAAACCGTTCTCAAGGTTTTTCTTTAAGTAATCCTTCAATTGTAGATTTTCTTTCTCCATCAAGGCGTAGACACGACTGCATGGCAAGTTCGCCCCTGGCTCCAGATCGATTTTGCAGTCGTAAGACCTGTGTGGTGGTAACTTCTCGGCCTTAACTTCATCGAATACGTCAACAAAATCTTGATATTCTTCCAGAATTTCGGTTGTTTGTGTGACGCACACCGACACTCCGTTCTCACAAAGCTGTGCAGCTACACTAGATTCTGACTGGATCTCTCTCTCTGCAAAAAAGTTTTTCTTGCAATATTCGGAATCCAACTTGATGGTTCGAGCTTCCCAATCAATGGATGGATTGTGCTCCGTTAGCCAGGGAAGTCCTAAAATTAGTTGGAATTGTGGGGCGTCAATCAGGTTGAACTGTAGCACCTCTTGATGACTTTCGGTAGTAATCATTTGCACGGGTTCTGTATGGCTGGTTATAGGCCCGGACGTTAACCCCTTCCATGCGCGGCCGATTTTCGCCCTGTGCGAGGCGTTTCATTAAGCGGACGGGTTCATGACGAGCTCAGCTCGTCATGCGCACACGAGCACTGCGCAGCATGACGAGCTGAGCTCGTCATGAGCAGCCATACAGAACCCGTGCAAATGATTACTACCGAAAGTCATCAAGAGGTGCTACAGTTCAACCTGATTGACGGGTGGTCCTTTTGGGGACTGGAGGTCAAATGCCATATGTGATGTTATAAGTGATCTGGAAATATTTTGCCAGTATTCTTGCCAGGGTGCCTGTTTGTAATTGTATAGCCATGTGATTATAAATGTGATGCCTTTTAGGGGCTGTGATTGACTTGCATTGTACATGTTATCAGATATGGAAAGTACCCCTCATTCCAAGGTATGCTAAGACATGCATTCTTGCTACTGCATTAGTTGAACAACCAGACTGTCAGCCACTGTGATTTAAGTGTGTATACTGTATGGCCAGTATTAGGTGCTCTCAGTCAGGGTTCTGTGTCACTATGACAGGTGTTCACATTATAAATGCTTGTTGAAATACTGGGGTGGGCAGTCACTGGGGTGGTGCCAGTGGAAAGGCCTTCAATCCAGGTTATGGTCAACTCGTGGCATTTGGGGACAAAATGATGTTCATACATGTGAGTGGTGGTACTAGACCCCCCTCCTGCGGGTGGTGTGGGAATGTATACGGAATGTCAAAAAGTATTTCAGTCAGCTTATATATATTTGTAAATAGATGCATAGTATTGAGTAGTGTGTGTGTAATAAATGTACTCTTTCTTTTTTATAAAGAAAAGCACAGGCTGGATAGTCAATTACTGAGTGTTATTTCTGCATTCTTGCAAATGGTGATTACTACTAGCCCAAACCACCTCCCTTGAGTAAGCCTTGGACTGCTCTGCAATGCTACCCTCTGAGAGTCAAGCGCTACAATGGGGTGTTTGGTTCCCAGTGAATGACAAATGTATATCCATTATTTGTGCAGGTCTCACAACTAATGCCTAGTTTTCCAACATTGGTGTCTAGCAGCAGGAAACATAGTATCCCATTCTGGTACGCATTGATAGCATTTGATAAGTCCAGTTTTGCCACACATTACCTCTGCAGTAATGAGCAAATTATAGAGCACAAGGCTCTGAGAAGGGTTCAAAGGTTTGGTTATGTGAACTAAACGTATGGGAGAGGAAAGCCCCCGCAACATATATGTCATGTGAAGATATTATTGTTTAAAGGTTAAACTGTATTGATATGACTGAGTTATGTTTACTATATGATATGACTGGGTGGGGCTTTCCAGAAAATGATTACATACAGTTGTTCTAGGCCATATTGTACCCTTTGAACCCTAACACTACACACTCTACACCTGCATGAGGAGGGTGTCTTCTCTAGAGGTATAGGGACAGCAACTGATACCCACATCACAGGTTGGGGTGTAGGGATGGATCGGACATCGAGTGGACAGGAGGTGATTAGGGGGTCCTGGGAAATTCCCGTGCTTTACAAGGGCAGGGTAAGCCTCCACAGGAGGGGCCCCCGCTAGCCTTCCCCCTGCTGAATTTTTTCTTGCCATTGGTGCAGGCCAAAGCCACTGGAAGGGTGGGGCAGGAGGTTTCTTGGCTGCGGGTAGTAACACCCCTGGGGTTCCTATGGTGGGGGACCCTGAGAAAATATTTCCATGGTGGAAGGAGGGTGCGGGAGAGTTGTGGATCTGGCAGGCCCCCCAGGTTAACTGGTGGGGAGGGTGAGCAACCCAGGGGTGACCAATGGTAGTGGGTGGCCCCCAAAGGAGGGTCGTTTTTGAGCTAGGATGTGTACTGGTAGCCCCTAGGTACTCTAGGTGGGCTGGGTAACTGACCCTGTGGAGATATGAGAGGGGGTGGTGGACTCCCTAGATTCCAGCAGGAGGGTTAGTAGTGGACCATGAGATGACAGGGTTGGTAGGTGGTTACCCAAGTAAGCGAAATGATGTCATTCTGGAGCTGGTGTTGTGAACATGAGTTATTGGCTGAAGCGATGTCTGGCCGAGTGACTAATCAGGTAGGTCCTGGGGGGTCAGACCCCAGGAGCATGGGGGTCCCCCCCCAGCTTGGTGCAGAGGGTAGTGTGCCCTGCAGTGGTCTAACCAGCTGGTAGCCATGTCTGTCCCAGGCTGTGTCAGGAAGACTTCTGCATGGTAGTACCACCCTGAAAACAGGTCGGGCCAATCTTAAATGAAGGGACCCTGTGCTTCTGAAGGGGGTGGTGCAGGCCAAGCCGGGATCTTGAGGGTCCCTGGCTGAGTGTGGAAGTACTACCCTGAAGACATGTGGGGTCCATCTTAAATGAAGGGACCCTGTGCTTCTTAGGGGGTGGTGCAGGCCAAGCAGGGATCATGAAGGTCCCTGGACGGTCTCCCAACGCGCTGCTGGGAGACTAAGGAGGGCTTTGAGAGGTGGGCCTAGGTGAAGCTGGCTCAGGGCTCATGGGCTCTCCAAGTGTACTCCAGGAGGGGAGCTCATCTCTCGGAGGGAAGGGTGCATAGGACCTGTTCTCGCAGTGGAGAACAAGGAGATGGTCTAGGTTCCTGGTGTAGTTTCCATGGGGAGCTATCAACGGGGGGAATGAGCTTCAGGATGTCTGACAAGGCACCCTTAGTGTTCCTCCCTGGCACTACCAGTGTGGTGGTGAGGCCGGTCTGAGGTCCTGTCATGGAGCCAGGCCCAGGGCCAAGGGTGCTTTTCTCCACTGGAGAGGCACGAGTGGACTGTGCTTTCTTTAGGGAAGACAGTCGTTCTGAAAGTGTGGTGGCAGCTAAATGACCCCAGTGACAGGCTGTGGGTGAGGGTCCAGTGAGGTTGCATTTTTATGGTGCGGGGACCCCAAAGAAGGAGGGTACTGGGTGGAATAACCTCCAGAAGGGGGACCAGCTGGTGACCCAGGGGTTAGGGTTTAGACCTATCCCAGGAGACCGCATCAGTGCTGAGGCACTGTACCATTCCAGACAGGTGGTAGGTGTAGTGTTGTGTGACCAAGGGCAAGGGTAGGCCTAGTTAGGCTTAGTCCATGTAGACTGTGAGTGCCCTAGACACATCTAACGTAGAGCCAGGAGAGTTCCTAGGGCTGTGTGGGATACCTGTAGTGGGTGGAGGTCACACGGCTGGGGGAGATAGGTGGTCTGAGCAGATAACTGGTGAGTAGGGTGTCTGGTCAGAACCCCTTGTCACTGGTTATCGCTGACTAGGGGAAAAATACCCATGCATCATGGCTATTCCTTCCCCGTAGGCATCAGCTGGGCACGGCGTGTGCTACAAGGTGGTTCTGACCATCTGAGCCACCTGGATTTTTCGCTTTTTGAACACCTGATTTTTGAGTTTTTACTGTGGGCGAGCCTCATAAGCTGGGACTCACCTACGGTAAACTCATGATATAATGGACTGCATGTGGGTTCCAGGGTAAGGGGCACCGGACTGGTTACATGTGGCCACGTGTGCACAAGTGTGTGGACCCTTGTAAAGTCTGTGCAGAGGAGGTTCCTGTTGTGCACAGCCCAGGAGCTGGGTACAGATAGAATGGTGTGGAAGGGACTATGCAGAGTGGGGTGGTGACATGAAATAGGGCCCTCAATCCAAGTTATGGTCAACCCGTGGCATTGAGGGGCAAGATGATGCTCATACATGTGAACTAGACCCCCCTCCTGCGGTGGGTAGGAATGTATATGCAATGCCAAGAGTATTTCCATCAGCTTATGTATATTTGTAAATTGATGCATAGCATTGAGTAGTGTGTGTGTAATAAATTTACTCCTCCTTTTTATAAAGAAAAGCACAGACTGGACAATCAATTATTGTGTGTTATTTCTGCGTATCTGTGAATGGTGATTACTAGCCCACACAACCTCCCTTGAGTTAGCCTTGGACTGCTCTGCAACACTACCTTCTCAGAGTCAAGCGCTACAATGGGGTGTTTGGTTCCCAGTGAAGGACAAATATACCCATTATTTGTGCAAGCCTCACAACTAACGCCTTGTTTTTCAACATACTCGAATCACTGTGCACTGAACTTGCTGAATCACTTAAGCATAAGGTGGTTCATAAATATGTGAATATAGATGCAGTTGTGCATGCATTTCCCTACCATCTTCTTTAGCAGTGTTCTGTTTCATATTTCATTGAATAATTATTTTGGATTATCAAGGTTTTCTGAAACTCAAGGTTGTTTTCCATTATTATTATTAGCACAAACATTGGGTTCTAGAGCTTGGCCATCTCAACTAGAGCTATTTAGTTTGTTAGTAGGTAGGGAGTTATGCTGAAGTAAAAGTAGTGCAGTTCAATGGATGGCCTGAGGTGCTATTCATGACGCTTTAAAGATGATAAATTCTGCTGCAGTTACTCAGTCAAAGGATTGGATGGCTGGTGAGATGTGGTTCCTGGTAAATAAGTAAATTTATTTTCTTGCAGGTGCATTCTGGATTCTCTGAATCTGGCAGAACCAGCAAAGAAGGGATCCAAGGTAAAGACTGCTGCCTACTACTAAGGTAGTGGTCCCTGTATTTACTGAGGAAAACCTAGATTTGGGAAGATCAGTATGTGGATAGCACAGTATGATACAGAATGCTCCTTCTCTAACTTCATTTATTTGTGTCACAGTTTGTTGTCCATAATCACACCTGAAATCTTTAGATGGAATCTTTAAAGTAGGGTAAGGGTATTGGGAACTGACAGAGTTTTTACTGACAATTTATTCATAGGTAATAATTGGACTATTTCTCATATGAGAGTTTCTCCATTTTCGATGAGTTTATCTTGAGATAATAACTAGTGACCAACCAGTGGCAAATGTTGATCTACCTGCAAAACTGGTAAGAAAAATCCTTCCTTTCTTGATGAACCATCTCCATGCACAGGTAGTTCCAGCACATATCCTCTCAAGGATTAATTATTGCAATCTCTATTAATTTGACCTGCCTGACTTTTCATTGACGCAGTTGTAAAGAATTCACTATTTTGCCATTTGGTTAGCTCTGCACAGCAAAAAAAAACAGACCACATCACTCAGGCACAGATCCACCTACATTGGTTGCCAGTAAAAGAAAGATTTGCCTTCAAGGCTCTTTGTCTTATGCATAGGGTCCTATATGGCAATGGAAAATCACCACTTACATTACACTTTTCCCTCTACAACTCATCTTGATGGTTACATTCCAACTCACAAATACTATTCCCTATCCCATGCACAAAGCGCTCCATGTCTGGTGGCCGTGCTCTTTGCCTGCTTGGACCTCGACAAAGAGGATGGGATCCTATCAAGGATATGATCGTGTTTGCACCATACTGATCTGACCCCTGAAAGCTGAATAGAAGCACAGGCTATTAAGAAAAACTAAACAATACCTGCCCATCTCCAAGTGCTTCAACTGTCCACGACAACACTTGTATCTGGCACCTGCACCCCCTTAAGCTGTGCTTCTATGCAGCTTTGAGGGGGCAGATCAGCATGATGCTAACGCGATCATGTCCTTGGTCGGATCCCATCCTCATCCCCAATTTTAAGAAAAGCACCTCTGGAAAGCAATCTTTTCAGGCTTATTTATTAAGCAGAAGCGTAGTACATCCAATCCGTGGCAGGCATCCATCAAAGACTGAGTATAAGCATCCTAGAACCTCCAGATCATAATGGAATCCCACCAGAGTACATTTGTAAAACAGCAGTACAACACTCAAATACATGTAATGCTTACACATTACATTTAAGATACAACAAAGCTATTTGGAGCAAATATTTTGTTAAGTGTTTGTCAGACTGTGTATGGCCTACAACCACTTCATGAGGAGCAAGTGGTCTGGGTTAAGCACTTCAAAGTTATGGTGAGTGGTTAGGTGCAGCTCAGGGTTGCTGAAACTGGTATTGAAGTCAGCCAGTATGCAGAGGCTTGGATGTTTAACTGTAAGCCTAGTGATCACATTATTAAAATGGAATTTTGTGGAGAAATCTGTAAAGCAGTGGGGATATGAATGTGAAAGTTGGTGATGAAAAGAATTTGGGAACCACACTGTCAGAAAAATCTTGTCTGTTTTTCTTATAGGTGGATCGTGTATGAAGACTGTCTTTAATCCCCCTTTTATCTTCTTAGTGGCAGTATATTTAATGTGATTTATACACAGATAAAGGTGACAGAATCACCACCACTGCACATGCAGATGTCCACAAATTAAAAATTAATTGCTTAACCATCCAGGTCACGTCACCTCAATGACCCAAATTGTTCAATACAAAAATCCAAATGAAGAGGAAAAACTCCCAGAAGCTGGATTATTGAAACATATGGTCCACTGTAGTATTCATTTAACTGGATTCATCAATGTTGGTGTGTAAGTATTAGACCAGAGTCTTTTTTAAACGTTATGGGAGTGCTTCCTCTACATTTGGAATATAGCACCTTTAATGTGACCTGCTCACACTCTCTCAGAAATTCTGCCAGATTAACATTCATCCTTCAAATCCTTTTGAAGAGGTAGGGATGAAGACATGAAAGGGACAGCAGATCTCCATGTCTGCAGTCATGTGACATTCACAGTGGCTGTAATTCCAAAAGGTCGCATTGCAATCATGACGTTGGGGATCATGCAAGGACTGACATCTGACCCCATCAATGCCTGCTTCTTCCAGTGGCACTATGGATGCTGTTCTTCAGAAACCCAATGAAGATATTGTTAAAATATTTCTTTCAAAATAGGTAAAAGTATAAATAAATATAAATTAATGTTACAAATAGATGGACTATTTTCAATAATTTAATTTAACACATTTTTCTTTGAGGTTTTTATTTAGGTCTCTATATTCATTATTTTCAATGAGAGGGTGTTGCAGCACCACTGGTTGGCCATTGTAGTGCTGACCCTAATACAAAACTGTAAGTTACTACAAAAGTGCAGTTTGTGAATACCAAAAAGTAGTAAACATAGTCAAAAGTGTGAACGTACTCAGCAGTAGGTTACCTTTGTGAATCAAGCCCACCTATTGTTATGCCCTTACCTCTGGAAGATCTGAAAATGTCATTGGGGTGATCCTCTCTTCAGAGCCTCACACCACTTCTCCTGTACCTGCCGACATTTACGAAGTATCGCACAGAAGCTCAAATGTTTTCAAGAAGTATCACACAGTGGCTCAACTGTTTTCAATGTGTCTTCAAAAAACTTGGAGCGTCTAGCCTCGCTACACATTAATTTATCGCTTTTACTGCACAAAAAGCAGAAGGATCTTCTATTCACTTAAAGAGGAAACTTGCTCAGTTACCAAGTGTGTGAGATGAATTCAGGAGATTATTAGTGAGCACCAAAATAGTCACTTGGGGCCATAAACATAGTTGTATATTTATCATATTGTCACACAACGCAGCAAAACACCATGCTGCACTACGCTGCATGAAAGGGAGAGGGCAGGAATGCGCCCTATCTATCAAAGTATGGCACATTCCTGCTCTCTCCTTGTGCTGATGCACTTTTGGCTGCCTAGCGTCAATGCAGGCCCCCTTGCACCATGATGCAGAATGTAGCACCTGTAGAAAGAGGACAAAAGAGGAGAAATAAAGATATTTCTCCTCATTATGCCTCCCCTGGGAAGAGGGAGCATTTTGACCCATTCCTAGGTCTACAACTCATGGTAAATTTGGAGATGTGCCAAAATCCATGGGTGAATGCAGGGAAACACCCACGCCCCACCCATGGAATGTTTCCCTGGGGCAGAGTAGCACAAGGCAGCGACTTGCGCTGCATGGCGTTACTCCAGATTTACCAAGCACCGCAGGTCCGCGCAAGGTGGCCTTGTGTGGCTTGGTAAATCTCATCTAGGTTTTGCGTCACCCTTGCATTACTTTGCTTGGCGCAAGGGCAATACAAAACCTTGATAAATATGCTCCCTAATTTACTGCAAGTCACTGTAGAGCATCCACACCTTAGAGAATTAGCATACCTATAAAGGGTGCAAATGTTGAGGAGAGATTGCCAGAAAAAGTAATGTATGGAGCACACCTTAGTAATTATAGAAAAGTTTCCCGTTTTCAAGAACTTTATCTTTTGACTAGGTGCCAACTTGCAAATTTCTGTCTACCTGGCTGAGAAACTGCACACTATACTTCAAACTATGAGCAATGCTTTCATAGGCATCAGCAAATAATATTTTTAAAAATGTCTTTCAAAATAGGCGAGTGTTGCTATCGGGGTGGTCTTTGAAATTGTAATGCACGTCCCGGTGTTGTCGATATAGAAATCTAAATATTTGCAGTAAATTGCCGACTATGCAACTGCAAACATTACAAATCACTGTGGGGGATATTACCAAGGATTTGCGATAATTGTTTTTTTTATCGCCGGCTATCGCTGGATTTCATCGCGGAGATAACGCTTTATTATCAACGCTTATCTCCAAGGCGATAAAAAATCCAGCGATAGCGGCGAAACCCATCAATAGCACGAGAAATCCAGCGATAAATTCAACGCGTTAATGAAAAGCTTGCTAATAGGCAGGTGAGGACTTAACCTTACAATCCACCTCACATTGACTAGAATGGTTAAGTCAGGTTTTTAGCAGGTGTCAGATTCCAGCGATAATCGCGGTTAGCGCAAATTTTTTTATCGCTTCGCGGACATTGCTAATAGGGGGAAGTTGTGTTTGCGACTGTTTTCAGTCGCTTTTAGTTGGGAACGCCTACTTTGCATGTCATTAGCGATATATATCACTGACATGCAAAGCGGCACCAAAACGGTCGCTTTCGCCATAAAGCTGTCGCTAACAGCTGTTAGCGACAGCTTGCTAATAGGGCGATAGAAATATCGCCGCTTTAGCGGCAAAAAGTGCCGCTAAAGCGGCGATAAGGCCCTTGCTAATATGCCCCTTTATCATTTATGATGTAAACCAGTGGCGCTAATACTGTTCATGGCTTAACGAGCATTAGCCCTCTTCATAGTCATTTTGGCAGTTGCTCTACTGTATTTCGAGTTTATTTGGCACTATAAATATTAGCTCTCAATTAATTCTTCCGGAAGCTTAATTTTGTAATTGTTGTTATGGCACATTATGAACGCGCGGAAACCTGTGACATTTACAAGACTTGCTACATTTACATATTTTATTACAGTGCCGCCAAATGACATTTTTATGCTTCAAACTTTAAATTACAAACACTGCACCGTCCCAAGTTCAATACGACAGTTAAGTAGGTTTTTTGTAATAACCATTGAGTGATGCTGCGGGAATGTTCTGTGATTTACTGTAATTATATCTCACTTGCTTCTCAGAATTTTTCTCAATTTTCTTACTGAACTCGATTGAAATGAAGGTTTCTCTTCCCTAATGTCTTTGAAGTGATTACTGAAGCTGTTTATTTGAACACAAAATGTTCATGCACAGATATTTCTATTGTAAAGTAATGTACAACTGGTATTATCAGAAAAGTATGGTATATTCGGGTGATTGTGTAGGTTATGCAAATGATAACTTTGAAGGGAATTTATTGAAAACACGATGCTTATTTTTCAAGTAAAGACATTATCAATGCGAGAACATAACACTCTTGAATATATACATTTTTTTATCGAGTTGCAGGTGTTCTATAGGTGTTAGAATAATCCTAGAAGCATTACATGAACAGATGGACTTCATGTTCATAAGACTTGTGTGAGCTTAGATCCGGTGATTACACTTACCTTAGCTTCCGTCATTTCCTTTTGCCGAAATTGACTGCATACCTTTCTCTTGTTGGGGGGCTGGTTGCAGAAGAAATGTAAGGTGGAAATTAATAAACTGGACGTGCGAAATATTAACTTTCTTTCTTTTTGTTGCAGATTTATATAGCGGGAACTCGACCCGAAGGTATTGGAGACTGTTAGACCTGGCATCCTTGGCGTGGGTCTCCCTTCCATTTTTTCGTAATGCCTCCACTGTTGCCGATATGTTTTTGCTGGACTAGATGCTCATGGGCACTTTGCCGCTGCTAATCAGTGCCAAAGTGCAAGTGCTCCCTATCGTGAATTGATGTATGTATTAGTGACTCCATGATTGGATGATTGGTTTACTTGTCAGTCCCTAGTACCGTGCACTGAGTGTGCCCAGGGCTTGTAAATCCAATGCTGCTGGTGGGCTTGCAGCACGGGTTGTGCCACCCACAGAAGCAGCTTGTAAAGTGTGTCTCAGGCCTGCCATTGCAGAGCCTGTGTGCAGCCTAGGGCTGCCATGTCGACTGGGTGAGTGCACCCACTTACCAGTCCCTAAACCTTCCCTTTACTGCATGTTGGTCACCCCTAAAGTAGGCCCTAGGGCAGGGTGCATTGTAAGTATAAGGTAGGACATGCCCTGGTGTGTGTGGCGTGTCCTAATAGTGAATTACAGCCATTTTCGTTTTTCACTATTGCAAGGCTACCTGCTCCCCATAGGCCAGAATGGGCAGACTGACTATTACACCTTATAGTCAGAACTGACCCCGGGAACATGGTAGAAAAACGAATTTAGTATGCCTGAACTCAGGATGATAAAATACATCTTTTAGTGAAGTTGGTTTTAACATTCTGTGTTTGAAAATACCACTTTTAGAAAGTGGGTATTTTCTTGCCTAACTATCCAAGCCTGCCTCTGCTAGGTTGTGTATTCCTTGTCTGGGTGACAGGGGCTGGGGGTGGCTACAGGAGACAGGGTGAGTCAGCACAGGGCTGAATAGAAAGATCTGCATCCAGAGTGGAGGGAGGAGTTGCACCTGGGTCTCAATAGGGCTGTGCCTGCCTTCCACAATGCTGGCTCCACCTCCTGCCGGGCGGCTGAGCACTCTGCCCCACATTCTGAAAGGAAAGAAGGAGTCAGAAAAACAAAGTGCTCCAGGACTGACCAGAACTGGTTTTGGACTAGGCAGAGGCCTCTCTGCCTCCAGAGAACAAAGAGAATCAGGGTATAAGAGGGGCACCCAGACCCCAGGAAAATTAGATCACTTTTGGGAACAAGAAGAAACCTTTGCTGAGGAGCGGAACCAAGAAGAAACTGAGGAGAGACTATCCCTAAGCCTGAAGTGCTGCTTGGGGGATTGGCCTGCAGTGGTTTGCCTGACTGCCAAAGAAAGGAGAAAGGAACTTTTGCTTTGCTGTGACTTTCATCAACTTGTGAAGGATCTCCAAGGGCTTGGAAGAGAGCTTGCCCCCTGACCGAAGTCCCAGGACCATTGGACTTCACCCCTTTGTGAATTGCTGCTGGAAACTCTGTTTCAGTGGCTACAGAGGTAGGGAGCTGTGACCGACTCTCACGACCGACTCGGTGTCCTGTAAGCACCGCATCGAAGCACCGTCTCGCCCTGCAACGCACGGCCCTGGTCTCACCGACTCCGTCAACGAGCCGCTGCCTGCACCGCATCGAGGGACAACGCGTCCTGCAACGCTTCGCTACGCCGAATCGAACTGGTCCGACCGACACGGTCACTGCTGCTGAGTTCGAGTCCTGTGACCGCACCAGAGTTGGGCACCGCCGCACGCTTTGCGATGCACCGCCCGACTCGCACCGCTGTCCGGACTGATCGACGCCAGCTCCTGAATCCGGCTCCGTCGCCGCACCGCAACCTGCCAGCACCGCATCGAAGCACCGTCTCGCCCTGCAACGCACGGCCCTGGTCTCACCGACTCCGTCTCAACGACGTCAACGAGCCGCTGCCTGCACCGCATCGAGGGACAACGCGTCCTGCAACGCTTCCATTTTTGCATCGCGACCGCGACGAACAGCCATCCGGCTCGCACGCCCGTGCCTGCCGCTTCAAGTAAAGGTACTGTGACCGAGTCTGTCTACGCTGTGTTGGCCCGTCTCGACGCGGTCAGCTGGATTTGTTAGACTCTGTTTGTTCTCGACATCGCTGTAGCCGAAGGAGGCTACCGACTCGCACAGAACCTTGAATTAAGCCTTTTTGATCAGAACTAAGCACTCTTGACAGTATTGTGGATTATTTTTGTCGTTTATGGTCTTGTGATAAATCTATATAAAGTATACCTATTTTTATAAATATATAACCTGTGTGGTGTCCATTTGTAGTGTTGTCACTTGATTACTGTATGTGTTCACAAATGCTTTACACACCGCCTCTAAACTAAGCCTGTCTGCTCGTGCCAAGCTACCAAGAGGGTGAGCAGGGGTTATTTCGGGAGTGTACCTACTTTCCCTAACTAGACTCAAGGGTCCCTATTTGGACAAAGGTACCTACCTCTGCCAACTAGAGACCCCCAAATATAACATTGGTGGTCAGCGGTGAGGATTCTGGACTTGCATTTGTGACTCATGTACAGTGATTGGTGAACACTACTTAGTGAGTGCAGACCAAAACGCAACCACATACTTTTATAGCATTTTTTCTGGGATTTCCTATTTTTGCAAAGGCCAAGTTCAGTCACTATGGAGAAACCAGCATCAGTAGCCTCTGTTGAGTGTGATTGGGAAGAAGAGAGGCTAGAATGCTACACCCTCAAGCAGCTCAGGCAATTCTGCAAAAAGTTTAAAGTGTCCATGACCGGACTCTCCAGGAAGGAGGACCTTCAAAAGGCGCTGAGGGCCTGGGTCGAATCAAGGAGTGCCCCTGTGGAGGGGGCTGAGAATGCAGAAGGGGAGCTGGAGGGGCTATTGGGTCTAGGGGATAAAAGACCACCTTCCCCAGTAGGTAGCAGTGTTTCTGCCAGAGGACTGTCTCCAGAGGAGTTGGAGGACAGGAAAGAGAGTAGGATGCACGAAATGGAGCTGACCAAGCTCAAGCTGAATGGGCAGTTAGAATTCGAAATGCAAACTAGGAAATTGGCCCTAGAGGAAAAGAAAATGCAGATTGAACATGAGAAAGTTTTGAGGGAGTTGGAATTGAAGGCCAAGAGCTTAGAGATTACTCCCTCTGGTGGCAGTGTGACCGCCTGTGCCTGTTGAAGCTAGGGTGTATATTCCAAAAGATGTGGTTAAGGAATTTTTAAAAATGATGACATAGGGCAGTGGTTCAAAGCCTATGAGGTAGCCATGTCTTCCCACCGGGTCCCTGAGAAGGATTGGGGAGCGGGGTTGTGGGGATGGTTCCTCAGTGAAGGGCGGGATACCTTGTTGGATTTGCCCTCTGAAGTCTATAATTCGTACAGCCACATGAAGGATGCCTTAATGACTAGGTATGGTTTGACCCCTGAGCTTTATAGGCAAAGGTTCAGGAACTGTAGTAAGATGATTGAAAGCAGTACCTGGGTTGAATATGTGACCTTCTTTTGCAGAGCCTTGGATGGTTGGGTAAAGGGTAGCAAAGCGACTGATTTTCAGGCGCTCTTTGATTTGATTGCCTGGGAGCACTTGTCCGGTAATTGTTTTCCTGAGCTACGCCAGCACCTGATTGATAGTAAGCTGACTAACCCTAGGCAGCTTGCTGAGGAGGCGGACCGCTGGGTGAGTACCCGGGTCCACAAGGGTCACGTGGGAGACTCCGCCAAGGGTGGGCAGGGTCCCCAGCAGAAGAGTGGGGGGACAAGGGTAAACAGAGGGAGTTCCATAAAGGGCCCCAAAGTAAACCCCAAGGGAACCAAGGGAAAGGTTCCCAGCCTCCCCTGAGAAGAAGCCAGTGGCCCTGACAGGCCCCCCTGTTCCCCAGGGACCACTGGTGTGTTACAAGTGTGGCGCCCCTGGCCACAAGGCAAACGATCCTCGTTGCCCTTTGCATGGAAAACCAGCACCCACTAGTGCAGTCCCCCGGCAGTTGGCTAGTGTAGCCCTGGGGGAGGAGTTGGGTGCCCAAGGTGGGGGGATCCCACAGTGTTTTCCCATGTCTCATTAGGAGACTCTGAGATGGTCCCTAGGACCCCGCTGCCTGAGAACACTAAGAAATACAGGCAGTGGGTGACCATCAATGGCCATAGGGTGGAGGCTCTGAGAGACACAGGAGCCAGTGTGACAGCTGTCAAGTGTCACCTGGTGTCTAAAGAGCAGGTTATCCCTGATGCATTCTATCCGGTTGTTGCCGCTGACAACACAGAGAGTCACTGCAAGGTGGCTCAGGTTCCCTTTGAGTGGGGGGTCTCGGGTACTCTTCAAGTAGCTGTGAGGCCAGCCATGCCTGTTGACTGTTTGTTAGGGAACGATTTGGAGAGCTCACCTTGGGCTAAGGTGGAGCGGAGTGCGCATTTAGAAATGTTGGGCTTGCCTGATTGGGCATGTGTGACCACCCGGTCAATGGCAGCTAAAGGTGTTCAAGAGGACCTGGAGCCTGAGAGGGAGGCCCAGGTGCCTGCCGGAGAGAGAGGAGGCAGGGGGCGCGGGAAACCGGCCCCCGAAGTTCCCACGGTCCAGGAGGAGGCAGACCCTGAGGGGGATGCCCTGGAGCCTACAGGGGAACAGGTAGCTGAACTGGGGGACCTACCTGAGCTGACCCATTGGCAGCAAGAAGGAGGACCCTCCAGGGAAGAGTTCTGCAAGGAGAAGAACGCATGCCCCTCTCTCGTGGGTCTGAGGCAACAGGCCACAGACCAGGCAGCAGGTGATCAGTCTGGATCACATTGGGTTTACTGGGAGAATGGTCTCCTGTATTCAGAGCCTAAGGTTGCTGAGCCTGGGTCAGCCCGTGTGCTGGTGGTACCCCAGCGCTTCAGAGCCTTCCTACTGGGGTTGGCTCATGATGTACCGTTAGCAGGACATCTGGGGCAGGACAAGACCTTTGACAGGCTTGTTACCCATTTCTATTGGCCCCAGATGCGCAGGAGTGCCACCACTCACCGCAGGACATGCCAGACTTGCCAGGAAAGTGGAAAGAGTGGGAGGAAGCACAAGGCTCCTCTCCAGCCATTCCCTGTGGTCACCACCCCCTTTGAACGGGTGGGTATTGATATTGTGGGGCCACTGGACCCCAAGACAGCCATGGGCAACAGGTTTATCCTGGTCTTGGTGGACCATGCCACCCGGTACCTGAAGCCATCCCTCTGAGGACAGTGACGGCCCCCGTGGTGGGACGGGCACTGATGGGAATTTTCTCACGAGTGGGATTCCCTCAAGAGGTGGTGTCTGACAGAGGTACCAACTTCGTGTCCAAGTACATGAAGTCCCTGTGGCAGGAGTGCGGTGTAACTTACAAGTTCACCACTCCTTACCACCCTCAAGGAAATGGGCTGGTTGAGAGATTCAACCGGACCCTCAAGGGCATGATTATGGGTCTGGAAGAACCCATGAGGCGTAAATGGGACGTCCTCTTACCCTGCCTGTTGTTTGCATACCGGGAGGTGCCACAGAAGTCTCTAGGGTTCAGTCCCTTTGAGCTCCTCTATGGACACCCGGTGCGCGGACCTCTGAGTTTGGTCAAGGAAGGCTGGGAGCAATCTCCCAGGAAACCTCCCCAGGATGTATACAGTTACATGCTGGCCTTCAGGAACCAGACTAGGCGTTTCAGAGAACTTGCTGAGGCAAATCTGGAAGCCAGCCAGGAGGAGATGAAGCGGTGGTACGACCAGAATGCCACTCTGGTAGAGCTTCAGCCTGGTCAGAAAGTGTGGGTCATGGCCCCTGTGGAGCCTTGTGCGCTCCAGGACAGGTGGACTGGCCCTTTTACGGTGGTGGAGCGCAAGAGTCCAGTTACCTATTTGGTGGACTTGCAGTCTCCCAGGAACCCCTTGCGGGACCTGCATGTGAACCGCCTGAAGCCCCACTTGGAGAGGTCCCAAGTGGGCATGCTCTTAGCTACAGATGATGGAATGGAGGAGGAGACCGAGCCTCTTCCTGACCTCCTGTCAGCCCGAGAGCAAGATGGGTCAGTGGAGGGAGTAAACCTCTCTACCTCCCTGACACCTGAGCAGGAGGGTGACTGACGCCAACTGTTGGGACAGTTCCCTGACCTGTTCTCCCTGGTTCCCAGTGTCACTCATTGGTGCGTCCATGATGTGGACACTGGGGACAGTCTTCCTGTGAAGCACAAGGCTTACAGGGTGACTGACAGGGTCAGAGCCTGCATCAAGGAGGAGGTCTCCAAGATGTTTGCGCTAGGGGTGATTGAGTCCTCTAACAGCCACAGTGGTCTTGGTTCCAAAGGCTGCCGCGCCTGGTGCCACCCCAGAACTCCGGTTCTGTGTGGACTACAGGGGACTCAATTCCGTCACCAGGACTGACGCCCACCCCATCCCCAGAGCTGATGAGCTCATAGATCGGTTAGGGGCTGCGCGGTACCTCAGCACGTTTGACTTAACGTCGGGGTACTGGCAGATCGCCTTGACTGATGGGGCAAAAGAGAGGTCAGCATTCTCCACCCCAGATGGGCACTACCAGTTCTGGGTGATGCCCTTTGGGATGAAGAATGCCCCTGCCACCTTTCAGAGATTGGTCAACCAGGTGTTGGTTGGACTGGAGGATTTCAGTGCCGCCTACCTGGATGACATCGCAGTGTTCAGTGCCAGTTGGGAAGAACATCTGCGTCACCTCTGGGAAGTGTTGATGGCGCTGCGGAGGGCAGGCCTCACAATCAAGGCAAGTAAGTGCCAGATTGGGCAGGGTTCTGTGGTGTACTTGGGACACCAGGTTGGGAGCGGCCAGGTGGCGCCCCTCCAACCGAAAATTGATACCATTCTGGCTTGGGAGCCCCCCAAGACCCAGACAGAGGTGAGAGCCTTCCTGGGACTCACCGGGTATTACAGGAGATTCGTCAAGGGGTATGGCAACATTGTTGCCCCCTTGACAGAACTGACTTCCAAGAAGCAGCCCAGGAAAGTGATTTGGACTGACGCCTGTCAAAAAGCTTTTGACACCTTGAAGACTGCCATGTGCACGGCGCCTGTGCTCCAGGCACCCAACTTCTCCAATGAGTTCATTGTTCAGACGGACGCTTCAGAGCATGGTGTAGGGGCTGTTCTATCACAGATCAATGAGGAGGGCCTAGACCAACCTGTAGCCTTCATCAGTAGGAGGTTACTTCCCCGGGAACAGAGATGGAGTGCTATTGAGCGGGAGGCATTTGCTGTGGTCTGGGCACTGAAGAAGCTGAGACCATACCTGTTTGGGACTCACTTCCGGGTTCAGACAGACCACAGGCCCCTCAGATGGTTGATGCAGATGAGGGGTGAGAATCCAAAGCTGTTGAGGTGGTCCATTTCCCTACAGGGGATGGACTTTACGGTGGAACACCGCCCTGGTACAGAACACGCCAATACTGATGGACTGTCCAGATTTTTCCGCCTTAGCGATGAGAACTCCCTAGGGGTAGGATAGTTCTCCCCACCTTTCAGCTGGAGGGGACACGTGTTAGACCTGGCATCCTTGGCGTGGGTCTCCCTTCCATTTTTTCGTAATGCCTCCACTGTTGCCAATATGTTTTTGCTGGACTAGATGCTCATGGGCACTTTGCAGCTGCTAATCAGTGCCAAAGTGCAAGTGCTCCCTATCGTGAATTGATGTATGTATTAATGACTCCATGATTGGATGATTGGTTTACTTGTCAGTCCCTAGTACCGTGCACTGAGTGTGCCCAGGGCTTGTAAATCCAATGCTGCTGGTGGGCTTGCAGCACGGGTTGTGCCACCCACAGAAGCAGCTTGTAAAGTGTGTCTCAGGCCTGCCATTGCAGAGCCTGTGTGCAGCCTAGGGCTGCCATGTCGACTGGGTGAGTGCACCCACTTACCAGTCCCTAAACCTTCCCTTTACTGCATGTTGGTCACCGCTAAAGTAGGCCCTAGGGCAGGGTGCATTGTAAGTATAAGGTAGGACATGCCCTGGTGTGTGTGGCGTGTCCTAATAGTGAATTACAGCCATTTTCGTTTTCACTATTGCAAGGCTACCTGCTCCCCATAGGCCAGAATGGGCAGACTGACTATTACACCTTATAGTCAGAACTGACCCCGGGAACATGGTAGAAAAACGAATTTAGTATGCCTGAACTCAGGATGATAAAATACATCTTTTAGTGAAGTTGGTTTTAACATTCTGTGTTTGAAAATACCACTTTTAGAAAGTGGGTATTTTCTTGCCTAACTATCCAAGCCTGCCTCTGCTAGGTTGTGTATTCCTTGTCTGGAGATTGAGTGACAGGGGCTGGGGGTGGCTACAGGAGACAGGGTGAGTCAGCACAGAGCTGAATAGAAAGATCTGCATCCAGAGTGGAGGGAGGAGTTGCACCTGGGTCTGAATAGGGCTGTGCCTGCCTTCCACAATGCAGGCTCCACCTCCTGCCGGGCGGCTGAGCACTCTGCCCACATTCTGAAAGGAAAGAAGGAGTCAGAAAAACAAAGTGCTCCAGGACTGACCAGAACTGGTTTTGGACTAGGCAGAGGCCTCTCTGCCTCCAGAGAACAAAGAGAATCAGGGTATATGAGGGGCACCCAGACCCCAGGAAAATTAGATCACTTTTGGGAACAAGAAGAAACCTTTGCTGAGGAGCGGAACCAAGAAGAAACTGAGGAGAGACTATCCCTAAGCCTGAAGTGCTGCTTGGGGGATTGGCCTGCAGTGGTTTGCCTGACTGCCAAAGAAAGGAGAAAGGAACTTTTGCTTTGCTGTGACTTTCATCAACTTGTGAAGGATCTCCAAGGGCTTGGAAGAGAGCTTGCCCCTGACCGAAGTCCCAGGACCATTGGACTTCACCCCTTTGTGAATTGCTGCTGGAAACTCTGTTTCAGTGGCTACAGAGGTAGGGAGCTGTGACCGACTCTCATGACCGACTCGGTGTCCTGTAAGCACCGCATCGAAGCACCGTCTTGCCCTGCAACGCACGGCCCTGGTCTCACCGACTCCATCAACGAGCCGCTGCCTGCACCGCATCGAGGGACAACGCGTCCTGCAACGCTTCGCTACGCCGAATCGAACTGGTCCGACCGACACGGTCACTGCTGCTGAGTTCGAGTCCTGTGACCGCACCGGAGTTGGGCACCGCCGCACGCTTTGCGACGCACCGCCCGACTCGCACCGCTGTCCGGACTGATCGACGCCAGCTCCTGAATCCGGCTCCGTCGCCGCACCGCAACCTGCCAGCACTGCATCGAAGCACCGTCTCGCCCTGCAATGCACGGCCCTGGTCTCACCGACTCCGTCTCGACGACGTCAACGAGCCGCTGCCTGCACCGCATCGAGGGACAACGCGTCCTGCAACGCTTCCATTTTTGCATCGAGACCGCGACGAACAGCCATCCGGCTCGCACGCCCGTGCCTGCCGCTTCAAGTAAAAGGTACTGTGACCGAGTCTGTCTACACTGTGTTGGCCCGTCTCGACGCGGTCAGCTGGATTTGTTAGACTCTGTTTGTTCTCGACATCGCCGTAGCCGAAGGAGGCTACCGACTCGCACAGAACCTTGAATTAAGCCTTTTTGATCAGAACTAAGCACTCTTGACAGTATTGTGGATTATTTTTGTCGTTTATGGTCTTGTGATAAATCTATATAAAGTATACCTATTTTTATAAATATATAACCTGTGTGGTGTCCATTTGTAGTGTTGTCACTTGATTACTGTATGTGTTCACAAATGCTTTACACACCGCCTCTGAACTAAGCCTGTCTGCTCGTGCCAAGCCAAGGGGTTATTTCGGGAGTGTACCTACTTTCCCTGACTAGACTCAAGGGTCCCTATTTGGACAAAGGTACCTACCTCTGCCAACTAGAGACCCCCAAATCTAACAGAGACCTTCACATGAGCACCAGTTACGTTACACAAGGACACATTCATCATTTGGTAGGCGCGGGTAGATTAAGGGATTTGCCCAGATTCACAGGATGTTGAGCCGAAGGCTCGAACCCGGCTCCTCAGCTCCAACGTCGGCAGCTCTAGCCCTAAGGCTACATCCTCTCTCCCTCTTTCTTTGTTAAGCTCCTTAGCACCAACGGTATCGTTGCTCGTGGAACCAGCTAGGAGTAGCCTCTGCATTCATGTACTGTGTTGATATGCTATTATCAATAAGGATATTCTTAAGGTACATAGGCCTGCGGTTAACTATAGTAAATGCATATATTATGTCTCTATGATGGTTTGATTCTCGTAGTATTTTCCCTCCAAGCCCCTGACACACACATTATATATAAAACAGACAGGAGCTCTGCAAAGTTCCATCACACAGAACACACAGAACCTGGTCAGCAGCAGTGCAAGTTTCCCTCAAACAAAAAAACAATTACTCTGAAGGCAGCATTAGTGCAGTGGTGGGCAACCCCTCTTTGCAAGTAAGAGTGGTACGTCATACTCACTGCACACATAGCGATCCAAGAAGGCAATGCAGGAAAAATGTTTTATGGTAAGATGAACACAGGAAGTAGCGGAAGAAGTCAAGAAAATATCTTCATATGCATGAGTTTTTGTGACAGCATTGTCTGAGGCATTCAGTGTTCAAATAAATGGTTGTTGAACGCAAGGTGGAATAGACAGATCTGTAATACATGTACATGGACATAGTTGTGCATAAACATGCATTAAAATAAGACGTTAATGCCTACAGTATGTTGACTGACCACAATTTTGCTAGAGCCAGCACCATATTAATGCTGGATATCATGATCAATGTATGGGTGTCCACAAAGTGCCTGAAATGAAAACCAGGTCACAGATGCCCAATTTATTCAAAGCATGACTGTCATTATGCTTGGCCCAGTAATACCAGGGATGGGCACCAAGATGCCAAGGATGCATCTCTTAGCCCAATAATTGCCACTGATATCACAATGCTAGGGTTGAAGTTTTCAGATAAAACACCACCGAAGTGAGAATGTGTTTTTTTCATAGAAAACAGAATACATCCGATTTTGCCGCACTTTAATTGATTTGGCACCCTCTGGTATCAAACAGGAGAAATGAAGCCCCAACCTCTAAGCACTTTTCTTTGATGGATGCTGCCACTATAACCCACTTGGGACATGCTCACCCACCTAATATGCCCTTGTGGACACCTGCACGTCCTTGTGCCCTGTAGGACCTACTTCCACCCCCTTTTTGAGTGCATGGCTTACATCATATGGCATTCAGCTCACTGTTCACTGCATGTTGCTTCATAGTGGCTAGCAGGTTCACATTTGAACTCTGAGCAGTGTCTTAGTCAAGGCCAAAGGGCACCTCCATGAGTTCATACTGCTTAACTGAGAGCGGGACAGAGCTTTGGTTTCTGAAAGCTCAGGTTTCTGGATTGTGGCAACAAAGATGACTGTGTGTAGGGTGCCTCTAGAGTTAATGTCCTCTCATAAAACACTGCATCCAACACTCCGGTTCTTATGTTGACATTGTGATGGTCTAATGCCCAGAAGGAACTTAGTCCTCCTGCCTCTTGCTTGATAAAAATTAATGCTTAGAGATCCTTGTGTTGGTTTTCAAATAGACACAAAATTCCAGAGCCATGACCAAACAATGTAAAATAAACTTACTTCATGCTGTGAACTGTACATGCACATGTTAATCCTACATACCACATGAGGCTTAGATCGTTCCCGCATTGAATACCCCTCTAGAACGAAAGTGGTCACCCCATTATTCTATCTTTAGCTATTTAAGTTACTTTACTAATCAGCAATATTAGAGTTCCGGTAGGGTACCACATGTCCATGTTTTTTAATTGGGGCACTGTATTCTTTATCTATCAAATCCGTGTCTTTATTCTGGCTTTAGGTGATTCTATTACAATTAGGATCTTATGACAGTTTTTATCTTTCCCCCCCTTTTTCTTGTTCCTATTCAGCTATTTTTTATTATTATTTTTTCTAATTCTTTCACTTTGTAAGGGTGGAGTCGCTACATTGTTTAGAAATCTAAATGAAGAACTTATTGATAAATGTATTATAATATATATCAGATATATTGATTTTTGTGAATGAATGTATATACATGTACAGAAGTTGTCATTTGATATTCACATATGTTTATTGACCGTCTATGATACCATTCTTTTCATCTATTTAGAAATAATACGCATTATGAGAGGTAATTCTTACATTCTAGGGTTATATTTATATTTATATAAAAATTGCACTTAAAATGTATATTGTTAATAGAAAGATGTAACTACAATTCAATTTCTTTGTGTTTTATTTAGTTTGTCTCGCTATAGAAGGTTTCCTGACGAAGGCAGAAGTGCCGAAACGCACGTAGTTGTCATCTAACCGCTAGCCTTCATCAAACTTGTCAAATTTTATATGAAAGATTTAAGTATTGCTTGTAATAATTGGATTGATTTTTGTCACCTTATGTATAATTTATATGTGTTCACTTATTTATGTAAAGAATTCTTACATTTATGTACATTTTTATAATTGATTAGAAAAAAACAAATACATCAAAAAAGAGATCAAATAACCAAATAAAATATTTTTATAATAAGAAACAAGCATATATGTTTTTGTATCTTGTTATTAGTTGTACTCTTTGTGGTTACACGTTTCCATGATGCCTAGAATGTTTGTACCCTAGAATCGATTGAAAGCTTGTTATAGGTCCTTTACCTAATAGTTTTTCTCCCTGCGACTAGCAAGCATATTGTTTTTGTAGGGGTCTTCCTTTTTCCAAAAAGATCACAGGCAATCATCACTGTAGTGCAAAGAGCTGGTGAAGCATCACAGACCGTTGTTGTTGTAGCTTTGCATTTTTAGTCACCACAGATTGTCCTTGTTGGTGTGAAGAGCAGGTTTCATTGGAGTTTCAAATTAGCGGTTGTGGCAGGGGGGACAATCTGCAGTTGCGAGGACCCCAAACTGCAGGAGAGTACACTCTGATGAAAGTGAAGGATCCAGGACCCGGGGAGGCACTTACTGGGGATCAGGGACACACTATAGCAGAGGCCAGCTGTGCTCAGGCCGGTCTTGTTGCAGGTCCAGGCAGGTCTAGTTGCAGCAGGGCAGTTGAAAGGAGGCCTCTGAAGCTTGTTGTGTCCTGCAGCTCACATTGGAGGTCAGCCAACTCACCCTTGAAGTCTCTCTCGTTAGTCTGGGATGAAGGCAAGAAGGTCCAGTCTTCCTTCTCAGACAGCAAGACAATCCTTCAAGCAGCAGGGCAGCCCTCTGGCAGCAGGGCAGTCCTTCTTCTGTAACTTCCACAGGCACAGGATTGTTCTGATTTGGGGTCTGAGAGTGCCATATTTGATCCCCAGTGCCAGCCTTTTTGTGGGAGCAACACTGACCCACTACGCTGCTCTTCCTGGGTTTGGCTCCCAAATGTGTGGAGTGACAAAAAAATCTAGTGACAGGTCCTTTGTGTGCCCTGCAGGCAAAGACCTTCGAAGTGTAATTCAGGGCTGTGTACACCAACCTCCCCCAAGACCCCTGCCAGGATAGCCCATCCTGTCACACATAAGCCCCTTTTGCCCCTATGCCTAAAAGGAACACCCATCACATAGCAGGAAAGTCATTTACAGTCATGTGACCCAGGGCACTGGCAGTAAGGAAAAATGGTTTAGGCACAGAAAATGCCAAGCTATTAATAGAGCCAATTTGACTATCAAAATGTGTTGAATCATAATGTAACCAAAAAAAGTATAGTTTTAAAGGAGTGCAGCATATAAAAGAAAAAACAAAGAAAGACATGAATAAGAAAGTCAGTGTTTAAAAACAACAAAACAATGACCTTTCAAAGAAAGGTTCACAAAAATGTCCATATATATTTCCCACATAAAGATGCAATGGTTTCTATCAAGGAATGTCAGATTACATTTTCATTACATTTGTATGTTTGATTTAATATTTAGTCCCTGGTAGAACTTCACATACATTTAGTCAAAACATCATAGATCTACAATGATGACAACAATTAATGTCTGAGATACTATCATGTTGTTGACTGAGTAAAAATTACCAACAAACAGCATTAAAAAGCAAACTTAAACACCAAGTTAAATATTTTAAATATTAGGAAGACGAAGAATATGAAAGACATAAAGATGATCTGGGTAAAATAAACAATGTTTCATTACATTAATACATGGAAAAACGTAATAATTGGTTTCCCTTTTTTGTAACTATCACAACCACACAATAAACAGTAATCATCTCAAGATGAGGAATAAGCAGCTAATGATCTGGGAATAGGTACACTGGTACAAAAGGTTTATGCTCCGACACATGTTGTAGGCCGGACATATGTTGGATCTAATATTTTGTGACAACAACCAGGTAAAAGCAAATCCCCTATATCACAGATTCAAATGGATCATTCCCTTATCAATTTTGAAATCCTTTGTCTGATCATCCCATACTTTTATGCTTGAGAAGCAAATCACTGTACGTCCATTGAAACAAATTAGTCATGTTAATCTGGGGACCCTTACAATTTCAATATTTGGCAGATATAACAGAGATTGACCAGACTGCTGCAATGTATTATAAGTCCATGACTAATGCCCTGGCCATCGTGGCCCCTTTCAAATCTTCTAAAACAAGGCAACATAAACACCAGGCTAAATGATATAATGACGAGCTTAGAAGAAATAAACAAGGTGCAAGAAACTCGAGAGATCCTGGTGTCAGTCCAAATCTCCTCGGGGCAAACTTTCTTGCAAACACTCCCTAAGGGGGTCATTACGATGTCGTAACGTTTGCCACCGCTGAGCCAGCGGTGGCGACCGTTACGCCGTTGTAACGAGTAATACCCCCGCCATATTATGATGGCGGGGGTATCGCGGCAGGCGCAAAGTGCGTCCGCCGCTTTTCCGCCGGTCGGCAATCGTTCCGATTGCCGGCCGGGCGGACTTGGCCCCTAATATGGTGGCGGCGCCTAGCAGGCACCGCCATCCATATTATGATGGTTGGTTTCCAGGGCCTTTCCATGGCGGCGATGCTGCCATAGAAAGGCTAGCGGGGATTAGCTTTGGGGGCCCATTGCGGGGCCCCGTGGGGGTGGGGGGGTGCACTTGGGTGGTACCCATGGTACCCCCCTGCATGTCCATGCACAAGGTGGCAGGCACCACGCAGTGCCTGCCACGTTGTGCGTGGAAATGCACACCATGGCATTTCACCATTACGGAGGGTGCTGCAGCCTGCAGCACCCGTCGCAATGTTAAAACGTCAGATGCGACCGCCGTGGTGGCGGTCGCATCATGATTAGGGTGGCGGGACCGCCGCATGTCTGGCGGCCGTTAGGCCCCTAAGTATTTATTACTCACTCAAAGGCCCTGACCTTCAAATGGACTTTCTAGAGGACAGATCTTAAGTGGTATTCATCCTCCCTTTTAAATCTGAGTCCCACCATCTTTAATATCTATGTGGCCCAATTGGAAATTCTGACATATGATGATGACTTCCAATTGGTGGTATCGATTGGATAAAAAAATGGAAGCAACATGAGTCAGGTGCTGTGACTGCCTTCTTACTGTGGCAACTTGGATGAAGCAGAACTGTCTTTAGAAATTGAAATTCCATTATTCGGCAAATCCACCCAAATCTGGTCCGATGATTGGTGGCTCATGGAATTGGGCACTTGTCTTCGTCCAAAAGAAGTTGTAAAGAACCTCAGTATTCTGCTGGATGACAAGCTTAATATGGCAAGTTAAGGTACTGCAATCTGCGGTACTTGTTTTAGAATCTTTTGTTTGCTCTTAAGGTCTTCTCTTGGCTCCTTCCGAACTGTCGAAAGACCATCATACAGGCTCTTATAATTAGTCACCTTGACTATACAATCACTCTCCTGGTTACTGCAAATAGTCCCTTATTTCGTGCATACAAGTGATTTGGAATACTGCTGCCACAATTGGTTTCTCATCTTCTATCCGGCACCTCAACAGATCCTGTTCTGAGATCCTTTCATTAGTTTCCTGTCAGGAAGCATTGCATTTTTAAGCTTTTTTGCATGCTTACAGAGCTTTTATGGTGAGTATACAGTTTACCCTTAATACAAGAAACAGGTTTACCAGCCAGCCAGGAAACTTAGATCATCTGACATGGCATTGGCCACCCCCTACTACATTTGGACTACTCATAATGGATGACGTTCTTTTTCTTACCTTGCACCTTACCACATGAATGCGTTTCCCCTAAATATTTGTTCTTGTGACAGCTTTACTATTTTTTAACAAGTTGTTAGAAACCTGGTTATTTTAGCAGGCTGGTCTTTTTTAGCCCACCCTGCTATTTGTTTTCTCTGTATTAGGCTTTAGCACCCGGATACTCCTGATGGAGTGAGCTGTTTGCGCTTTATTAAATGCCCATAACATAACATAACATAACGTAACGTAAGCTCCTCAAGCACGCATACAAGCCCCTCCACAACATCGGACCAGCATACCTAAACAACCGCCTCTCCTTCCACGCACCCAAGAGAAACCTCCGATCACCCGACCTCTCTCTGTCCACCGTCCCACGCATCTACAAGATCAGAAGGGGTGGAAAGTCCTTTTGCTACCTCGCCGCCAAGACCTGGAACGACATCCCCCCCACACTGGTCTAGTTCAGGAAGGACCTCAAGACCTGGCTCTTCAGATGACCCAGCACCCTACGGAGCTCCCCCCCAGCGCCTTGAGACCCTCACGGGTGAGTAGCTGCGCTTCACAAACCCCTGATTGATTGATTGATTGATTGATTGAACATAACATAACATAATATAACACAACAAGTTATTATTTGGATTAATGCCACTAGTTGTATCATTACTAAGAGGATTGGTGCTTGAATGATAACCTTTTGGCACTGTCGAAGATGCTATTCTGGATTCACGCTCATCATCAATTCTATTAAGTGCAGAAGCGATGACAGTCTAAAATCTGATCATTTTCTCATTTTGACCTATAATTGCTTTTAGATCCTCTCTTGGCCCATTCACAGACTCAAATTTTAAAAAAAATACTTTCTTTACCATATTGTTAGTTTGACAACTAAGGGCATCATTACAATGTCGGGCGGAATCTTTCCGCTCAACACCGACTCGGATTAGGGAACCGCCCGACAACACAGGCTCCTATGGAGAAATGGGGTGTGTGCGGAAAACCCTGCACCCTGTCACGGGCACCCCATTGCTCCTGCTGGTGTGCAGACAAAATATCGAGTTTTTAATATCGACTGACAGAAATATCGAGTCATAAATATCGTGAGTGAGAAATATCGACAGCAAGAATATCGTGGTCAAGAATATCGAATTAGGGTAAGTAATATCGATTTTAAAAATATCGAAGTGTTTAATATCATTTGCAACAATATTGTTGTTTAAAATATCGATTGTTTAGTTAGTGTTATGTATTTTAGTATATATTTTAAATGTATGTGATGTATTTTTTGTATAAGAATTGTTTATATTTTTTAATATATGAGTTACATTTTTAGTAGTTATTAATTTTGTGTTTTTTAGGGGCCCATTACGATACCCGGCGTAAATAAATCCGCCAGGCATGGAAGCGGCAAAAATCCGCCCGCACACACCGCCTGAACACCGACCACGCCATTACGATTTCACAAACCGAAAACCGCCATCGGCGGAAAAAGCACACAAAATACCGCCCGCCAACGTCCGAGTCGGAGTCAAACCGCCCGCCACGGACGGAAACACGCACGACAACACAAAACCGCCCGCCCTCACGGCCGACACACCGCACGTGACATTACGATCGCACCGACATGAGCGCGGAAAAACCACAAATATACCGCCCGCCAGCGCAAACAACGCCGATGAGAATCGACACGGCAGAAGCCATGGCGCCAACGTACCTGCACAGAAACCATCCGCACACAAAACCAATAGCACACAACATGGCCAACAAGTCCACACAGCAAGGCACGCACAAATACACAAGCACAGTACACATCCCGAAAACACCCCCGGACAAACAAAAAATACAAAGGCCAGAACCCCAGACACAACACACCTGAAAACAACAGACCATGAGGACACACCCACATAGGTGAGTACAAAAGCAGCACTCCCACAGACCACAACCCCTTGCTACATTGCAAACCAGAGAGGAGAGGAGAGGACACAGTGACACAGCAAGGACAGCAGCACACCACAGAAACGCACACATCACAACCACCACCACCACCACCACCAAACACCACCACCACCACCACCACCACCACCAAACACCGGCACCACAAACCCCCTGCACATTACACAACACACACCGCACCAGCACCACAAACACCATGGCACCACAAAGAATGCCCAAGTTCACGCCCATGGAGCTGACGGTCATGGTCGACGAGATCATCAAGGTGTACCCACAAATCTATGGGAACATGGTCCAGCACACACCACTAGCCACCAGAAACAGAATGTGGAACCGGATCGTAGACCAGGTCAATGCAGTCGGGACCCTGCCCAGGAACAGAGTCGAAATTAACAAACGTTGGAATGACGTAAAGAGCCTGGTCAAGAAGAAGGAGGGCAAAAACAGAGAGCTGGCTGCCGTCACTGGCGGAGGGAATCCCGCGCTCTTTAAGACCTTCAAAGCGTGGGAGGAGAAGGTGCGAGTCGTAATACATCCGGAGATCCTCGCCGGATTAGCAGGGGAGTGGAGGCTGGTAAGTACAAACTAATGTATACCAGCACACCGCTATGTACTCACATGCGCAACTACCATGCCACAGCTCCCAGGGACAAACACCCCCATGTCCAGCACACAATACACAACACATCACACACACATGCAACAGACACTACCACACACAGCCCAAACCGAACAACTGTAAGATGCGTGGGGACATGTGTACACTAAGCCAGCCACGTAACCACCAACAGGTCCCCAAATATGCCAGAAGCGCCACAACGAGCACCCACCACACCCATGTGTCCGCCACAGCTGCACTAACCGACAAGTAACAGGTAAGTGGCAGGAACACAAAGTGCAGTGGGTGGGACGGTGGACAGCCCAAGTACAACACACACCAGGCCCCAGTCCCACAGCACAGCAAGGAGGAGCATCCCCCACACCCCACAGCCACGTGTCAGCCACCGCAGTGCACAACGACAGCCGAAAGGCAGACATCACGGTCCACAGCAATCGGTGTCAGTGGGTGTCCAGCCACCCCCACGACCCACAACACCCCCCCACCCCCACAGACCTGCAACATGGAGCACCCCCGCTTAGAGCCATGTGGCATCCAGTACAGTGCACGCACGAACAACTTGCAGGTGGGAAACTGGACAGGGCTGGATTACTGGAGGCATGAGGACCATAACACGACCAACACATGGGACATGTCACGTAGCAGACGAACACGCAGTACCGCCCACCGTCACGAACAAGTGAACAATGTGCACACGGACATGAACAACAGACTCACACCCCACATGACCCATCACAGACATAGCAACACCCAAGGAGCCACGTCTGCATGCACAAGCCACACTAAATATAGTCCCACACGGCAGCCACTGTGCAACTCATCACACACAACCGAAACACCATTGAAGTCCTGTCCATGTAGCCCCTACTGCCTGTCAACCACACACCCCACAACTACGCCTATGTAAGACAAACAACACTAGACGCAACAGAGCAGAACAACATAAATGCACACGAACACCACTGAACCCATCAAACTCACAGACACACCATGCACATACAACATACCATCCATCCCATCCGTCAGCCCCAGTCTCATGAAAGGCATGTCATCCGCACAGCTGCCACACATACAGCAGTCACGCTAAGACACATGCCCATGACCAACCATGTGCCAGAAGTCAATGAAGCGCACGACACACTGTGAGCAACAACACACAACATGGGCCACACCCCCCGAGCACTGCAGTGATGCACATGGCACAGGGCAGCATGCACACCAAGGAGATGGGACAACTGCAATACGTTGGCTGGCACACAACCATCACTCACTCATAACGATGCGTCCAATGCCATGTCCAGTAATCACAACAGACAGCAAATATGCAGGCCATGTCAAGCATGCACACACCTCAAACCATGCACTGTCATGCTGCCACAACACATGTCACGTTCGGCACCCATGGCTCACAGCATGTACTCCAAAAGCATATTCCCTCCCAAATGCGAATCTGGGGCATGGCCCCCATGTTGCCATATGCGTTCCTAAGCGTTCCATTTGAACCCCAAAAGCATATCCCCTCCCAAATGCGAATCTGGGGCATGGCCCCCATGTTGCCATATGCGTACCTAAGCGTTCCATTTGAACCCCAAAAGCATATTCCCTCCCAAATGCGAATCTGGGGCATGGCCCCCATGTTGCCATATGCGTTCCTAAGCGTTCCATTTGAACCCCAAAAGCATATTCCCTCCCAAATGCGAATCTGGGGCATGGCCCCCATGTTGCCATATGCGTTCCTAAGCGTTCCATTTGAACCCCAAAAGCATATTCCCTCCCAAATGCGAATCTGGGGCATGGCCCCCATGTTGCAATATGCGTTCCTAAGCGTTCCATTTGAACCTCAAAAGCATATTCCCTCCCAAATGCGAATCTGCGGCATGGCCCCCATGTTGCCATATGCGTTCCTAAGCGTCCCATCTGAACACCAAAAGCAAAGTACAAACCAGACCCAGGATGGGCCAGGAGCCCGCATACACCAGAGTCACAATAAGTAGGGGCACAGCAACACACCCATCGGCATGGCCAATCCGTCCCATGCCACATGTGCACAGCACACAGTCCCATTGCCAAGCACACACAACTACAGATGCTACAGCCACACACACGCCTCCGGGAAACCCATGTACGAGATTGCACGAACTGTCAATGTCAGACGACAAATACATACTTCGCCAGGTGCAACACAATAACAAATCTCATTCTCTCCACAGGTGACGAACTGCTGGATGCTGGGGATGGAGCCAGCAGCCAGCACAGCCAGCCTACAAGCCCCCAACGAGGACACACGGATCTGGAGGATCTGTCCTCCTCTTCGGACACGGACCACCAAGCAGGCCCATCTGGTGTGGCAGAGCCCAGCCGCTCCCCAGGACCCCTCCTACCCACCAACCCATCATCCAGGGCTGCTGAACATTCCCAGCCCCCTGCTGCCACTGTCGTTGTGGCCACACCCACGGTCATTGTGGCCACTACCACTGCCGCAACCGCCACCATCGCCGCACCGACCACCACCGCCGCCACCACCGCCACGTCTTCGCTGGCACCAGCCCCAGCGCAGGTGGTGGCCCGGCCGACTGGATCCACCCTGGGAGCCACAGCGAGGACCGTGGTGAGCAATGTGGCTAGTGGGCAGGCCGGTGGCAGCAGGACTGGTAGGAGGAGCAGGGTCAGGGAAACGCCAGCCTCCCCTGGGAGCCATGCCCTGCCTCAAATGGCCAGAGTCCTTGGGGCCTATGAAGAGGCCCAAGGACAATGGGTCCGGTCTGCTTCAGACACGCGTGAGGTGCTGGGGGTGCTGAGGTCCATGGACGCCCGTATGGGCCAAATCGTGGACCTCATGGGCCAGCTGGTGGTGGCGGTGAGGTCACAGCCAGGGACAGCAGCTCCCCTCCGCCGCCACCTGCAGGGCGCAGGGTGGAGCAGCAGTGTCCAGTTCCCCTGCATCCACTGCCAGTGAGCACACCTCAACCACCAGCATGTCGCAAGCAGGCACCCCCCCTCGCAAACGTGGAAGGGGCCGTCCGAAGTGGAAACAGATCTCCCGGGAGGACTTCGCACGCTCCAAGCGCAAGTGAGGCAGCCAGCCAGCCTTCCGCCAGCCTTCCTTGACCAGCCACTGCATTGACTTGGACTACGATCCCACTCCACACAGCCATCTGGATGGCATGTGTGTGTTGGACTATGGACATAGAACCAGTGGGTACACCCTGATCATCACGCAGCCATGACCGACAGCTCATTGTCACTGCACACACCACTTTTGTCATCACCTTACACACAATCACATGTCACAGTTTGTAATAAATGCACCTTTTTCACTAACTGCTGTTTGTGCCCTGTGTTTTATTTGTACGGAATACAACGGCCACCTTGGGCGGAAAGGCACCTGATGCGTGGCATGGCAATTGAATCCGGAGGGCCTGTAGGGACCTAGGGGTGGGAGACAGAACAGGAGCACATTCAATGAGTGTGTCACACACCCATCACACAGTACATGTCAACAACTACAAGCAATGTACACACATCGCACAGAGCAATAGGGCACAATGCCACAGCCACCAACAGTGGCATACAACCCTGGCCATGGAGCGTTGACACACAGCACGCAGTGAACAAACGGCCACCCTGACACAGCACACACACACCTGCACAGATACAGCCACATCAGCCGTCGTACATGGACACTCACCGTCAAGTGAAGTAGCGGGCGATGAGCTGCTGCCGCACATTACCAGCTTCCTCCTCTCCGCTGTCCTCCTCACTCGAGCTGTCCTGGTCTGCGGGCTGGGGCCCTGGTTGATCTCCGTCATCCACGATGAGGGGGATCTGCTTCCGAATGGCCAGATTGTGCAGCATGCAGCACGCCACCACTATCCGGCACACCTTCTGTGGGGAGTATGCCAGCGCACCCTCGGTGCGGTCCAGGCACCTGAACCTGGACTTGAGGAGGCCAAAGGTACGCTCGACCACACGTCTGGTCCTCCCATGTGCCTCATTGTAGCGATCGTCTGCTGGGGTGCGAGGATTCCTCAATGGACTGAGCAGCCATGCCCCATTCGGATACGCAGAGTCACCTGGGTGTGAGGGACACAGAGAACCGTTGCTAATCCAACTGGACAGGGGACAGCATCGCACAGCCAGCACGCTACACCACTCCACATACTCACCGACAATACAGGCACGATCCTGTTGCATATTGGACATCAGTCGTGGCAAGATGCTGTTGCGCATTATGTGTGCGTCATGGGCCGAGCCTGGGAACTTTGCACACACGTGGGTGATCACCATGTCCGCAAGGCACACCACTTGCACATTCAGGGAGTGCGTGTGCTTCCTGTTGCGGTACAGGTGCTCAGTGGCCTGTGGTGGAACAAGGCCGACATGTGTGCAGTCAATGGCTCCAACGACGTGTGGGATTCTGCCAAGGGCATAGAATGCACCCTTCACTGCCGCCAATTCACGAGCCCTGGGGAAGCGGATGTACCTGTTCCGGTACAGCATCATGGCTGCCAGTACATCCCTAAGCACCTTGCTGAACATGGGCTGGGACATCCCTCCTCCAATGCCCACTGTGTGCTGGAATGACCCAGTGGCGAAGAAATGCATGGCGGCCATCACCTTAGCCGTGGGGGTGACAGCAGTCGGATACACCCTGCGGGGACGGAGATGGGGTTCTAACATGGCACACAGTCGATGCAGGGTTGGCCTGTCCAGCCGAAACTTCCTAATAACCTCTGTATCGTCCATGTCCGCCAGCAATTGGTATGGGCGGTCAATGTTCGGTCTCCGCCTAGCGACAATGGCAGAGGACACATGTCAATGCAACACGACACATAGCAATTTCACATACACATCACTGACATGACTGAGCAAGCACATGAGCCACAGCCCAGCTGTCAAGCTGGGACGGCACGGCCACAATACACTTACACAGGTCTCCCAACAATGGCAATGGCTAGTGATACAAACCACTGCCATGTGCATGCACATGGGGATCTAGGCCCCAATGACTTGCGGGGCGTGCTGATGGGGACTGACTGCATATCCGTCAAGCGGCAACGCCACGGCAACATGAATGTCTGCTGAGCATGGAACTTCTTCCGCGGCTGGATGAGTATGGCACACGACGACAACGATGTGGGCACAGGCTGAGCGGCCAAAACAAGTGGGACCTGTGGCACGAGGGGATATGAGACAGTAGTAGGTGTCAGCACTGCACCCTATGTACAGCACTGTACGGATCACACCTCCCGAAACATTGACAGGTGTCCACATTGACAGCCCCATGCCAAGACGGCTGTGTGCTTGCAGTCACACATCACAGGTGAGAGGTTACATTGCACGTGCCAGGTGGCAGACGTACTTAGTGGGAGCTGGCATGTGTGTGCATGTGTCTCCTGTTCAGGTTCCACCAGATGGGCGCTGACTCTGTACTGACCATTGGACACAGCATGTTCCGTGGTAGGCTTGTGTGTGTGGGATGGTGGCACTGAATGTGCCTCCGTTGGGTGGGGGGCCATGCACAGGGCGGGTACGTCGATGATTGCGCATTGTTGGTCACGGTGGGTGCACCAACTAAGATGTGTTGCCCTGTGTTCAACTCCTATGTCCGCATGATGATGGACTGTAGATGTGGGCAGACTACACATTGGTCAATGTGCTGTCTATATGCATGTGCCTTCACACCAGGCACAGCTGCCCCTGCACATGTGACCCCTGCTGGACTCGCTGCTGGGTCTGTGGAGCTGATGCACCTTCTGCGCATGGGGCGGACAGCTCTCCTCACTTCCCTCATTGCGCATGTCATGACTTTGCCGCAGGTGACATGGATCATGGAGGGCCCACATGTACGCGTGGGTAGGCTACACATGATTGTACACTGGTCGCCACCCCCAGTCAGTGTTTCGAATGGGAAGGTTGTCGTGCTGGTGGTATGTTCGATGTGGCGGATGGGCGGGCCTAGGTGCGGGCTTACATTCCGGACATGGGGGTAGTTGGATTGGCGACTAGTTGCAGTACACACGGGACACGTCTCTTCCTTTCCACATCTGGGTCATCCCTTGTACTGACTGACAGTGATACAGTCATCTTCGCCCCAGCCCTCATGTCCTCCCTCGCTCCCCCAATATGCATGCTCACCTGCGAGGCTAGCGCCTGCACAGGCAGCCCCAAGCTCGCACCAGAGAGGGCAAGGAGTGTATGTGTGGGTCCAGTTGCACGAGTGGGCTGTCTCAGGGTATGATGTGTTGCGGGACGCCGTCCACCTGCGTGGTGCCCCAAATGGAGACCTGGCCTGCATGGACTATGCATCACAGTCTTCGTCTTCCGGATCCGCCACCTGCGACACCCACTGGCTGTGGCTGCCCTTGAGGCCAGGCCACGTCCGTCTGTTACTGATGGCCCACACATTCACTCTTTGGCCTCTCTGGGGAGGGCTCGGGGTGGTGGCGCACGCGCTTGCACTTAGTCGCAATGGCATGTGGCGTGGTTGGTATGATGGGCAATGGATGGGATGGTGCGAGCCACCTCCCGTGACGTCAGTGCTGCTCGTGCTGTGGTGCGTCCCCCTACACTTCCATGTGACTTGTGCCATGCTAGACGTTGAGGTTCTATTGCCTGCGTGATATGACCAGGAGGAGCGCGAGGAGACCTCTCACACACCATGCTCCACTGCCATCCCGTGCCCTGTATCGCCTGTGCGGATTGACTATGTTGGGGTTACACCTGGTCGACTGGGGCTGTGTGTGCCTTGTCAAGGGGCATGGCGGGCGCACAACAGGATCCAGCTTGTCCACAGAGGGTGGGCTGAGGTGCGCCTGGTACCGCTTTGTACGTGTGCCCGGCTGCTGTGCACACACGTGTTCACTCCCACCCGACAGGTGTCCTCTCACAATGCCCAGGGAAGCGGTGGTGTACTGTTCATGACCCCTCCCAACACGGCGTGCTCCAACTTGGCATGTGCGCATCTACCCGTCGCACCCACCCACCTGAGCACTGCGTCCATACGACTTCACACGACACATGTGTGTCTTCCACAGTAGTGCTACTCATTTGCGTTGACATCCAATACCAGTGGACTACATGGTCATGTCACGACTGCCGTGTACTTCACATACTCTCATCCTCTCTCATTCGTACTTGTGAAATGAGTCAGCGGAGACAGTTTTGGTTTCAAACATTATATTGAGTCTTCTGTCCTCTGTGATGCAGTATAGTGGACACTACTGGCAGCGCAATACATGTTGAGGATATACTGAGCATGATTGCAAATGGGATAGGGTGTGGGGTTACATGTGATTGGCTGTTGCATGTGGGATGTGGGCTTCAGAGTGACATCTGCTTGGCCAAGGCTGTGCTAATGTACATTTACGTATAGCTGCGGAGCTGCGGACTTTGACACAGACGGTATACATGTAGCCTACCAGACCGCTTGGCATCATGGGCACAGTCCATCTCAGTTCCATGTGACAGGTTTGCTGCGGTTGTTCCTCATGCACGCATGCATGTGAGATGACATCAGGGCATGTGCTTGCGTGCATGCAGCGGCGTGCCACTTGTTGTTGCACTGTGGTGGTTACTGGACATGTCACAGTCACTGGGGTCGTGTTGTTGTTGTATGCACTTGTCGTCCATGCAAAGGTCCTGGTATGGGATTCCCAGGGCGGGGGTGGGAGGGGTGCAGCACCCACAGACTCCAGGCGACCTATTCATGTCCACTGAGCGGTGTGTGTGTCCATGGGCGCTGGATCCATGTCGTGTCCTGGTTGTTCGTGCAGTTCCGTCCATGTGGGTGCGATACACAGAGCCCATGCCACTGCCTCCCACGATGCATGCGGTGTTCCTGGATGTGATGGGGAACAGTGTGCATGTCCCGGTCATATCCGATGTCATGGCGATGTCGTTGATGGTGTGGTTACAGTTGCCGGTCGTTTGGTATGGCTGTTGTGGTGGTGACTGGCCAGTCCGTGCGGAAGCTAAGCATGGGTGCGGGGTTGGACATCATAGGTCACTCGGGGAACCTGCGTTGTGGTCCGACGTATTTACAGGTTGTCAGGTATGCGATGCCATCCAGCAGGGCTTCCATGTCATTGGTGGTGTACATGTTTGCCAGCCAATGTAGCGGATGGTGGCTGTCAAGGTGTTGTTCGTAAGTTGTCCCTTGGAGGACCATGATGGGGCATGCTGGGTGACATTCGATGTAGCTGTTCTCGATGATCCGTCGTGTGGAGGCACAGTGGTCCCATTTCAGTGCGGGTGCGATGTTGGCCACATACGCCATGCCCCCATAGGCAGAGCAGGCCCTGTCGTGTGCGTCCAGAGGGAGGAGTAGTGGTAGCAGGTCCGCCTTCAGACATGCCGGGTTGGAGAGGCATATCTCGACGGGATGCTGGTAGGGACACCTCCGACAGTAGAAGACAGGCATGACGCAGCTGAACAATGTGATGCGGTAAGTCAGTCGGTAACTTACGTTCAGCAGGGACAGGAGATCGCATCCCAATGTATGGAACAGGTTGGTTTTGTACAGCTTGAGCTGTTCGGCGTAGTTGGGTAGGTGTGTTGCGGTTGCCATTTCGCAGCGGTTCGTTGAGGTGGCGTGCTCCGGCTGTGTGTGCAGTCTGCAATGTGCACGCTCCGGGGTTGCTGTGAGCTCTGTGTAGTCGTAGGGAGACAGGACTTGTGTTCTGTTGGCTTGTTTGGAGGACACGGGCCCTCTTCCCACATGCTTCTCAGACAGTTCAAGGTCAGTGATGTGTGACTCCTTCCAATTAACTTGCATGTGGCCGACATGGGGGAGTGTTTTCTTCTTTCTTCCCCGTCCGTTGTGTGCTTCTGTGATATGCGCTATCTGCCCTGTGGTCGGTCTCCTCGGCATGCCTGTGTTGGTCTATTCTTGGACAATGGCTGTATTCACCGGCTTCTGTCGTAGGGCTGTGGTTTCGGAGTTGGAATGGAAGGTCATTCAGTACTGTCTGCTCTCCCTTGTGTGGGCGGCAGGCTGCCTTTCCGCTCTGCGTTGGGCCTTGTGTGTGAATGTTATTCTTGGGCCACCTGTTGTCGGTCCCCGGGCTCTTTGGTGTTCCGTTTTATATGTCTTGTTCATATGTGCAGGGTGGTATGGGTGTTTCTGTGTGGTATTGGCGTTCCTCTTCCCGAAGGGGCCCTGCTTCTCCTAGTTGGTGTTGCCGCCGCTGTGTGCTACGCCATGTTTGTTACACTGGGGTGTGTCCTGCTGTTGCGTGTCTTCACTGACATGTGTGCGTCGGTTGTGTGGCGTTGGGTGTTGTCCGTGAATTGGGCGTTGGGGACATGTCTGTGGCAGGCCTGTCACGTGTCATGTGCGTTCGGGGTGGGGCTGATGTGTGTGCTGCTTGGTTGTGTCCCTGTGTCTGTGTGCGACGCATGCATGGCGCTGCGGTTGGCCTCTGCGTTGTGCGCATGTGTGGCGGCGTCATCGGCGCTTTGGGGCCGTGACGGGGTGGTTGGTTCCTAGTCCCAGGAGGTGTGTACACATGTGTTCTGCGATGTTACGATTTGGCCTGTGTGTCATATGTGGATGCAATGGTGGATGTGTAGTGTACACGCGCTGGTGGGGGTTGTCCGCTTTTTCCGCCCTTGCACTGTGTGCGCTGTTTGCGTGCACTTGTTGTGTGTGTGCCTACCTGCGCCTCCGCGGTACATTGCGTCCTTGGTGGTGCATCAGCAGAAGCATGGGGAGTGCCTGCAGTGCTGGATTCATGCTCGGGGAGCCGCTTCTTCGTTGTCCGTGCTCGGCATCCGTGTTACCGCTTCGGTTTGTCGTACGGTATCTCTTGGCCGTGGGAGCCGTTTGTTTGCGGCATCGTAATTTATGCGCCGGGCGGGACGTGTTTCGTCGGACGGTGTGTGTCAGTTAGGCTGCGCCGCTACATGTACGGGCGCACTTTGATGGCGGACGGTGTTGCTGGCTTGCCGGCGGTGTTTGGCCTACTTTTCGCATCGTAATTGGACGGGCGTGTGGACTGCTGCGTGCCGGCGGTAACTGGTGGTTTTTGCATCCGCCAGCACGGCGGTGGTGCTTCCGCCCGCCATCGTAATGTGCCCCTAAGTATATATATTATATATTATATGTATATGTTTAATTTATTTTTAAATTATATATATTATTTATAATTTTTAAACATTTTAAAATATTGTTAACTATGTTTATTTTAATTATATGTCTTATTTACTTTATTTTACATTATTTTTTTAACTTAAATAAAAACGATATTTTTAACAACGATATTTTTGACATCGATATTTTTTTCTCGATATTTTTGTACTTACCATAATGTAGATAGGATGTCGATATTCTTGACTTCGATATTCTTGCTACGATATTTTTGTAGGTCGATATTCTGACTTCGATATTTTGTCAGTGATTCGATTTTACCACTACTGATTTTTCTTTTTACAAATGTCTCGATCAAAATCAATACGTCGTATTTTAAAGAATTAGAGGCAATTTTTCACCAATTTATTTGGAGTAAGAAGGCTTCAAGGGTAAAACTCCCGGTGCTTCAACTAGACATCAGCCAATGGGGGCTGGCACTCCCCCAAGTTCGTATTTATTATGAAGCTTCTTTTTTTTATATAATGGCTCGTTTGATAGATTACAAGGGTTCTCTGGACAGGTTTTTTTGGAAAAAATGGGCAGGAAGCAGGATCTCAGCTTCCGGTTTTTATAAAAACGGCTAAACTCCCAAAGAAAACTAGATACAAGACACTACAGGAGTATGGGCTTAGACTTCAGTCATTATACTCCAGGGAGACACCCTGGGTAATGCTGTGTGAAGCACAGGGACACACCTGGGACTTGTAGCCAAACAAACGCAAGGACAACACTGTCAGCCTTCCTGTCAGCACAGGCACACTGCCCCACAGGGAAGCAGAGTCCAAAGGAAGGAAGTACGGGCATGCTGGGAAGGGGGGTGTAGGCAATAGCATGATGGGAGTTGGAGTCACAGATACTGCTCACCCTCACAATTGGCCCATCAACACCACTCTGAACCATGCTCACATCACAGGGAGTGGATAAGGACTGACAAGATGGCTGACACTGGCTACTGCTGTGGGGAGCACAAGGCCCTGCTGGGAACTGTGCACCAACAAACAGCACAACACCACTGCCTGACATCCTGAAAGCCAACTTGCACTCTCTGCAATGCAAGCACGTTGCATGGTGGGATATCTGGCTGGCTGGGAAGGAGGACTCACAGCACTGACCATAGTTACAAGCAGCTCACCTCACACACCCCCTCAACACAAACTCCACATAACCCACCTGGGAGAATGCAATGCCTCACATACCAAATGAAGATCCCACAAAGAACCACCACCCTGGGTAATGCTGTGTGAAGCACAGGGACACACCTGGGACTTGTAGCCAAACAAACGCAAGGTGGCAGGTGATCTTGCATTATGGTAACAAGGCATTAAGACCAGCTAATTTTAAAAGAATGTAATTTTTATCATGCTGGATGGCTTACTATACTCCTAGAGCGTTACATAAAATGCACCCAGGAGGAGAGACGCTTCCGATGCCAGCAACTGGACCAAGGGGGCTGGCGTCATATTTTTATTACTTGCCCAGCGTTGGCCCAGTTCTGGGAGAAAGTTTTTTCCGCCCTAAGTGACGGTCTACAGAAGAAATTACAACCAGAGGTGGAAATTGCACTTTTTGGGATAGAAAGACAGAGACAAAACTCCCCAATCTTTAAAGGAGAGGAAGCATTTATAGCAATATCCTCTCTTACGGCACGGTCCCTGATTCTACAGAATTGGAGGACAACTATAGCCCCAGACTATTTAAATTGGTATAATAAAATGATTTGGAACAAAACTTTTGAGGAGGCCTTTGCAAAAAGGGTAGGCGTGATAAAAAGATTCACAGTTGTCTGGAAGCATATGGATGAAGTAGGAAGTCAGTAACTGACTAAAGTCAGATTGTATAAATATGATAACTGTCGAATTACCAAAAACACTGTATTGCACTTTACTGAACATGCACAGCACTTTAATTAGAAGAGTGATATTGTATTCATCTTTCAAGGGCGATTATTATCTTGGGGCTAGATGTAATATTTAATGTTGATTAAGAATACAGGATCTTAAATTTTATAAATTAGAGTAAGGAGATTGGGCATTTTAAAGGACCGGAATGCACTGTACTAAAAGCATTTTGTCTACTTTGAAGTTTTCGTGTTTATTACGGATGAATTTATAGAATGTCGGATGTACATTTTTAAAAGTATTTTTATCTCACGAGATTTAAGTAACCATATTAAATGTGAAATTAATCTCTTTGCTGATTTAAGTTTTTTTTTAATAATAATTCTGCTCAATAAAAAATATTAAAAATAAAAAAAAGTATGTTCCATGCAAGTCTTTTGGTTCTGTAGAAAATGTTTCCAACAGGGCAAAGATTCTACATAGTGGATACTAAGGGGCCGATTCCGATTCGGGCCGGAAAAAATACCGACCGCCTCGGTACTGGAATTTAGTCCGACCGACACGTACCGGCGCCGTCCGACCCGGGTAGTACGATGAAATGCATGGGAACCACGTCCGACTCGCACGGAACACAAGGCCAACGACCGACCCGGACGGAAACAAGCTATCCGGCCGGGAAACCACGCGAATCGAACCGACCGACACGCATCAGGAAATAACCCGAACGAAACGTACCCGCGAACTCCGACCCGCGCAGTACGATGCAATGGGTGCAAATTCAGACTGATTTGTACGGAGCCCAAGCCGTACGACCGACACGTATACAAAACCCAGCCGAACAAACAATACTCCGCGACCGACGCGTACGCCGCATATGAAACTGAGCTGAAACACAGCGGGAACGACTCGGAGAGGCGCGCACGAGACAACTGCAACGTCCTACTCGGTCAGAAGAACGACTCCTACATGCACAATAATCACAAATGAAAAAATACAAAAAAAAGGGCCAAACAAGCAATGACAAAGCCAATAAATACAGGGGGTGAAAAAAATGGAACAAGGACACACCCCCAACTCCACCTACATAAAGGCCACAAATCCCTACCATGATCCTTTGCAAATTCCACTGACCTGCTAGCACAGAACACCATCACACAGCAAACACAGACACACACACAGCTCATCCAACACAAAAGCCACACACCATCAGCACCTCAACAAAAGGCACCCTCACACACACACAGCAAAACCTACACACACACACCCTCACTTGCACACACACACATCAATCACCACGTGGACTAACAGACATCCCAGAGCCTGGTGAGTACACAACTAATATACACAATATTGTGTGCCAATACACACACATCACTGTCAAGGGGACAGTCAAACCATCCACCCCTAGCAAATCAACAGCAACCAAAAGATAATCATCCCAAGATGTGTATGTCAGTTAGATAAACACAATACATGCCATCTCATAGTGATATGTAACTGTGTCATGACATGTACAAACCTAACAACAAATAGAGCAAGGCAGTGGCACAAATATAACCAACAAACACTGCCTGATATTTTGCCACCACTAGAACACCACTTCACAGGGAAGCTCACTTAAAGGAAGGAATTCTGTGTATGCTGGTGAAGTCAGTGTAGCCAATAGCATGATGTGAGTTGTAGTCACAGATACTGCTCACCCTCACAATTGGCCCATCAACACCACTCTGAACCATGCTCACATCACAGGGAGTGGATAAGGACTGACAAGATGGCTGACACTGGCTTCTGCTGTGGGGAGCACAAGGCCCTGCTGGGAACTGTGCACCAACAAACAGCACAACACCACTGCCTGACATCCTGAAAGCCAACTTGCACTCTCTGCAATGCAAGCACGTTGCGTGGTGGGATATCTGGCTGGGTGGGAAGGAGGACTCACAGCACTGACCATAGTTACAAGCAGCTCACCTCACACACCCCCTCAACACAAACTCCACATAACCCACCTGGGAGAATGCAATGCCTCACATACCAAATGAAGAGCCCACAAAGAACCACCACCCTGGGTAATGCTGTGTGAAGCACAAGGACACACCTGGGACTTGTAGCCAAACAAACGCAAGGACAACACTGTCAGCCTTCCTGTCAGCACAGGCACACTGCCCCACAGGGAAGCAGAGTCCAAAGGAAGGAAGTACGGGCATGCTGGGAAGGGGGGTGTAGGCAATAGCATGATGGGAGTTGGAGTCACAGATACTGCTCACCCTCACAATTGGCCCATCAACACCACTCTGAACCATGCTCACATCACAGGGAGTGGATAAGGACTGACAAGATGGCTGACACTGGCTACTGCTGTGGGGAGCACAAGGCCCTGCTGGGAACTGTGCACCAACAAACAGCACAACACCACTGAATGACATCCTGAGAGTCAACCTGAACCCACTGCAAGGGTGGCATACTTCATGGTGGGATAACTGGGCCAGGTGGAGAAGGATGGCCGTATGTCCACCAAATACAACCAATGCTGGCCATGCACACACCTCAACATTCATATTGAAATGCCCCAGGTATGCATGACAATGTGCTACACCAATATCAACCTCTTACTGTGACAACTTAGGACAATGCAATGTACATGCCCGCAACCAGAGGTACAGTCACAACTGTCAGGTGTGTGAACCATTGCTGCCTGTAGAAACATTACATACAATGTGTGTCTCTTCCAAATACAGGTGACGATGATGGGGACACAGCAGCAGGTGAGGAGGAGTCCCTGTCCCAGGCTCCGGGGGACACAGAGCTCACTGGTGTGGAACAGCCTCTTCCCTCCTCGGATGGCGAAGACCTACCTGGCCCCTCCGGTGTGAGTCATCATGCAGCACCAGCTGGACCAACATCTGCACCCCCTGCACCCACCCCTCCAACAACTGCCAACATACAGACCACCCCCGCCGACACGGACAGACCAAGGACCACCGCTGACAACAGCACAGGGCCCCAGGCCCACCGTGGAGCAACGGATGACAACACCACTAACAACCCCCAAGTGGGCCTCGGGTCACCTGTGCGTGCCACCGCAGGTCCTGCACGTGTCGCCAGGGGTGGTGGGAGGGGTGGTAGACATAGGTCGCAGCTTGCAGAGGGGTCTGGACTGCATGATGGCCCACAACTGGCACGAATCGCTGATGCGTACCAGGATAGCACCGGAGAGGTCAGACAGGTAGTGGGGATCCTCAAGGACATACAACAGCAGCAGGCTGCCCATCATGCCCGCTTGGACTCCCACATGGCCCGTGTGGAGACACACATGTCGGGCATGGAGTCCAAGTGGGACACATTGCAAGAACTCACAGCGGTGCATAGGGACATATTGACATGCCTCCGCCAGATTAGCACCAACATGGCCACACCTCCCTGTGTGCCCACAACATCTGGTGCTGCAACAACTGACACCACCACAGGGAGGGAGGAGGACTCTGGCGGAGAGTCCCTGCACCGCAGCAGCCTGCACGTGAGTGTCCCCCCAAAGAAGAGAGGTCGTCCGAGGAAGGAAAACTGAGAGGTTGATGGCCACGTACATCCCCCAGGAAGCCAACACCTGTTCCGGAAATTCTCCTTTGTGTGCAAACGTTTCACCCTGTCGAATGCAACACTACTTTCCCACATGACATGGGGAGTTCAAGTTGGACTAATGTATCATATGACTGTGGACTTCACTCAGGACATTTCTGCTACCAAGACTTCCAACTCATCTGGGAACTTTGGATCACAATCCCAATGTACAGCACCCACCATCCTGTGCACCATACACACACACATTTCTGTAAATAAAATCACTAGTACACCAAACTTGCCACTGTTGTTATTCAAATGTGGATACTGTTATGGTGATGATGTTCTGCTAAATTACACTGTGTATGCTAACTTCTACAGCAAGTACAACACCGTCGTGTGAGTCATGGTGACGTGACACATATGAGGGAGACACACCACTAGGGCTACACAACACAGACACCAGGGCCATCGGACTCATCGCCCACAGTGATGTTGCCAGGAAATACAGTGGAATGCACAGACACCACACCTATTCAGAGTCTGTGTCAACTAGCCCACAGGTGCAGTAAGCAAATGTCAGTCAGATGTGTGACCACAGACAACGCACATCCCAAAGTGAAGCACAGGTTTATTACACATTTGCATCATGTTGGTTCCACTACAAATGCAAGGTTTACCCATGTGGCAGTGGCCACACAGTCAACAAGTGCAGAAGATATGAAGTCCAGGGGTGTGTGGCACATCACTTGTAGGCCAACTACTGCTGCCACCCTGAAAGCTGAATCATGGTGTCGGGGGATCCAAGTTGACCAAAGTACTCAGTAAGCACCCTGTGAAGGACAGACATGACACACAGTTAAAATCACTGTAGAACAGGACAGTACTGCAATACTCATGCCCAATACATGTCACAAGACAACTACACAAAACCAAGTTAGCATATCAAAACTGTTGGGGAGTTCAGACTACCTGGAAGGACACATTGCTGCACGCATCCAGTCAAGTAGCACATGGCCACACTCAAACAGCACCAGAGCACCACCCACACATATCATGCAAACTCACGTCATTCACATTACATCTCCCTGGATACTCACATTCAGCTGAAGAAGTTGGTGATGAGTTGTGTGCGGACATCACCATCATCATCATCATCATCACTGGCATCGTGGTCCAGGCCAGGATCCTCCACAGGTGGCGGACGTTGGTCATCGTCATCCAGGATGAGAGGCAACTCCTTCCGCACTGCCAGGTTGTGTAGCATGCAGCAGACGATGACAATCTTGCACACCTTTGCTGGGGCATATGGGAGGGCCCCTCCTGTCTTGTCCAGGCAGCGGAAGCGGCTCTTCAGGAGACCAAGGGTCCGCTCTATCACTCTCCTGGTCCGACCATGTGCCTCATTGTAGCGCATCTGGGCTGGTGTCACAGGGTTCCTGAGGGGTGTCAGCAACCACGGCATGTTGGGGTATCCGGAGTCACCTACGGACAGACAAGTGCACATTAGCTGATTTGGAAAAGTGGGTGGAATACTACAGATCAGAACACATACAATGGTACAAAGTCAGTACACACCGACAAGCCAGGCACGCTGGTTCTGCATCTGTGCCATCATCCTCGGGATGCGACTACTCCTCATCACGTAGGCATCGTGTGCTGAACCAGGGAAACGGGCACACACATGTGTGATGGTCATATCTGCTAAACATACCACCAGAGCATTGATCGAATGGTAATGTTTACGGTTCCGGTATGCCTGCTCATGTGCGTGTGGTGGTATCAAAGCCACATGTGTCCCATCAATGGAGCCAATGACATGTGGCATCCTCCCCAGGGCATAGAAGTCACTCTTGACGTCAGTGAGTTGTTGACGTGTTGGGAAATAGATGTACTGGTTCAGGCATCTCAACATTGCCTCCAAAATATCGCGTAGCACACGGCTGAACATAGTCTGTGACATCCCACCGGCAGTCGCAAGGTACCGGTGGCAAAGAAGTGTAGGGCTGCCATTACCTTCACCTTGGGGGTCAGCGCCGTAGGGTACGTCCGGCCAGGTTGCAAATGTGGTGCCAAGCGCACTGCCAAATCCTCAATCAGCTGCCTGGTGAAGCGGTGCTGTCAGACGCTGTCACGTTCCACCATCGTTGCCAGGTCAGGGAATGGTCTATGGACAGCTGGAGCCCTGCAGTGCATAGGTTGAAGGAAGAAAGATTGTCAGTCACACCACATATGTGCCATTCACCATACTCAATTTCACATGATACATCATTACGTGACACAAGTACTTGATGTGTGTGCCGTTCTGTCGGACATAACTCGCACCTACATGGCCATTATCTAACTTCTCAGTACAACATGTGTGCACAACAGGTACCAGGTTGTGCTATGGGAAACCATTAGGCTGTGTCACAGTACCCATTTACTGCTGTCACGTTCCACACACACACCACAGTGACATGTATGGACAGATGCGCCACAGGCATCACAGATCATTGACAGGTAGATTCCCAGTGACCCTGTCTTGCCACATGGACACTGGCATGAGATGGCGTATCATGTACACGTCAGAAAAACAAACATGACTCCCACAGGTAGTGGCCCCTGTCGCATCCACAGGACAGACATGGACGCCAGTGACGCACAACATCAAAGTCCATGTACAAACAACGTTGATGTGGAGACTGTCTCCCATCGTGCACATGGAATCAGTGACATCGGAAACACAACATGCACACAGACTGTGGAGGGACATCACTATTGTGGCAATGGGTCATCCTGTGACATACATGCCTTCCCACATGGGACTCTGGGGGTATGTGACATGTCAGACACATACACAACCTGGAAATGTGACCATGCCACATGATCCAAAATGAACTGCTGCACATCACAGTGGCCATGTGCACAACACACCAAGGACCCTGTCCCCATGAACACATGCACAGCCTGTGTGTGGCTGCCCACAAGTGCCACCAAAGAAACCACATGTTAACCCCCATACACAGAGAAGGAAATGCAGCCTTACATGCCTCAGGAAACAGTGTGGACTGGGTGTGGTGTTGTAGGTGTGCCCCTGGGTCCCTGGCAGGTATATGTGGCTGGCATACGTTCACCAGTGAAAGCATGGTGACATATGCGACTGACCTGTACAGGTATCGCTGTTAGTACAGCAATGGACCGATCGGTGTGCCCGGCCGGCCCATTGCATCTGTTGTGAGCGGGTTCGCGTTGTACAGCAATGGACCGATCGGTGTGCCCGGCCGGCCCATTGCATATGATGTGTGCGGGTACGCGTTGTATCCCGAAATACGCTGTTGTACAGCAATGGACCGATCGGTGTGCCCGGCCGGCCCATTGCATATGATGTGCGCGGTACGCGTTGTATCCCGAAATACGCGTTGTACAGCAATGGACCGATCGGTGTGCCCGGCCGGCCTTTGCATATGATGTGTGCGGGTACGCGTTGTATCCCGAAATACGCGTTGTACAGCAATGGACCGATCGGTGTGCCCGGCCAGCCCATTGCATCTGATGTGTGCGGGTACGCATTGTACAGCAATGGACCGATCGGTGTGCCCGGCCGGCCCATTGCATCTGTTGTGAGCGGGTACGCGTTGTACAGCAATGGACCGATCGGTGTGCCCGGCCGGCCCATTGCATATGATGTGAGCGGGTACGCGTTGTACAGCAATGGACCGATCGGTGTGCCCGGCCGGCCCATTGCATATGATGTGTGCGGGTACGCGTTGTATCCCGAAATACGCGTTGTACAACAATGGACCGAACGGTGTGCCCGGCCGGCCCATTGCATATGATGTGAGCGGGTACGCGTTGTACAGCAATGGACCGATCGGTGTGCCCGGCCGGCCCATTGCATATGATGTGTGCGGGTAAGCGTTGTATCCCGAAATACGCGTTGTACAGCAATGGACCGATCGGTGTGCCCGGCCGGCCCATTGCATATGATGTGTGCGGGTACGCATTGTATCCCAAAATACGCGTTGTACAGCAATGGACCGAACGGTGCGCACACATTGGCTGGGGCCTGGCATGGCAACGGACGCGTTTTCGAAGCTCCAACGAGTCTGATGCAGTGAATTCAGTTGGCCAGCCACAACAATGTTGCAAAATCATGGGTGTCATGAAGTTGAAGATTTGAAGGATGCTGTGGGCGTGTATTAGTGCTGCTATTCCATAGATTGGTCAGATTCAGAAGATGCAAACGACTTGGACCTATCACTTTGGACACATGGGACAGTATCTGCCTCTGCAGCACACATATAATGCTGGCTGTTCCCCTGAGAGCTCACTTGCCTGCACTACATGCTCCAGGACGACATCTGCCACCAACACTGCTGCTGTTTATGCATCCTCTGGCTACTGCAATGGCACGTACTGTGGAGAGAGCCCCAGCCTTCAGCCTTGAGGAGAGCCAGGCCCTGCTGAACAGCCTCCTTCCACAGTACAGCAAGCTGTATGGGAAACCAGGGGAGCAGGTGAGTGTGCTGTCCACTGCCTTACTAATTGTGCATGTTGTCTGACTAGCAGGACTTACAGTGTGCACACCACTGGCTAGCATGCTCGCTCAGTAGTTGTCACACCCCAAAGTGTGTAGTTACATGCACTGAACTGGTACAGTGCAGTAACAGTGCATTCCAACTAGGTTTACTTCCCATGCAATGATACCATGTAGTGACTGCTGGCAAACTGTTCATAGCCATTGTTGCACTGCCTGTGTACATCATATGCCCCTGTGATTGAGACATGTATATCCAACTGTGTGATGCACGTATATGTTGCATGTGTAGTAATGGCCTTTTCACTTTGTCATCCTCACAGGTTGATGCCCACCAGAAGCAGGAAATCTGGCTGACCATCGCCCGGCAAGTAAGATCCGTGGGGGTCTACAGGCGCAGGATCCGCAACTGCCAGAAGAGGTGGCAGGACCTTCGGGGCTGGACCCGGAGGATCGCAAGGGTCCAGCTGAAGCTGTCGCCTCTTCGCAGGAGGGGCGGACACCGGACCCTGACCCCCCACATGCTCAGGATCCTGGTGGTGGTCTTCCCTGACCTGGATGGGCAGCTGAAGGCCAGACAGCAGCAAGGAGGGGGTGAGTCCATGACTGCACTGTGCACTTTGTCTGACATGCTATGTGCCCTCCTCTGGCCTGGTTAAACTTCCACAGTACATCAGTCATGTGGTCCAGGACCCATGTCCCTCATTTGTGACATGCCCACTTCTCCTCTGATACGCATATGTGTGGCCCTTATAGTCAGGAAATTGTGTCATTTGGGGACTGTGTCATTGCATTTAGCTTTGCTCAAGCTGGGGGACAGCATTTGTTCCCGTGACTATGTTGTGCGATTCATGGGTGGGTCAATTGCTTACACAATGCCTAAGTTCTGACATGTAATCTGGGTGTAACTTTGATATGTGGTCCGCCTGCTGCTCTGACTCACCACATGTCCCTGGGGAATTTGGCACACACCCATGCTGCTGGTGGGAACAATGTTTGGGCCTCAGGAGTATGTGTATCCAGTGTGTCACACATGTTTAGCCACCTGCCTACTGTCCAGGACTCATCCCTCTTACAGGTGGAGCTGGACAGTCATGCCTACTCCAGGGCATACAATACACTCTGTACTCCCACTCCCGTGTATCATCTGGCATGTTGTGATCAGTGAAATGTACCCTCAGGTGTCTGCCTCTGTCTCATTGTGCTGTGTCTTCGTTGTCAGGACTACTGGTATGTTTATCGGTTAGGGCTCAGCATGCCATCGGAGATGTGACCATGATATATGATGCTTCTGTGACTTATAGGTGTCTGATCACTTGACTGTGCACACAGGTGTTTGCGACTCTGACTTTCAGGCAGCTGTATTTTCATTCACAGCACACTGTGAGGTGCTCATGTTCAGAGAGTTGTGTTTCATGTCCCCCATATGTCCAGTTGGTATGACGTGGACAAATAGTAGTACAGATGATGTGGTTTTTGGGGGATGGACATGTGCACTTGTCAGTCACATAACTTGCATTCCCTATGCCCTCGGATTGTGACACAGTGCAGACTGTTGTTGGCTGGCTGCCATGGCCATGTGACTTGAGACAGTAATGTATGACTTTGCACGCATTCCTGTGTCATGGCATTAAACTTCCTGAGACTGATCCTGCAGGGGAGTGACATGTGCAACATGCACCCCATTGTGGCATTGACTATCCGGACATGGGTGCATCATGGTGTCTGGTGCTGGTATGCATCACATGCATTTCTATTTAGACTCTGGCCATCCCTTTCTCCGGACACCTGCACTGACTCAGTGGCAAGAGATGTGATGTGTGCATGTTCACATACTTCACCGTGTTCCCTGCAATGTCCAACAACTGTGTAGGTGGTGCATGTGTCCACACTGGGGTCTTACCATCAGACAGACACCAGACAGATGGGTGCAAGGGCAGGAGGGGTGTGAGTCCCATGGTTGACCATCAGACTGACAATTGGCTTCCCGAATCTGTGTGAGGACTTTAGGCAATGTTCAACTAAGGATGCCAGGGCTTGCTCTGTAATGTGCTGTACTTACTGTGGTGTGTGCGGTCAGTGCAGGTGACTGATGTTTGTCTGTTTCCCTAATTGTTTGCAGATACATCCACGGCCACAGGAGGGGACAGCTCCACAGACCAGGAGAAGCAGCGGAGCCAGACTGGGTCAGCATCGGACGAGTGGTCAGAGGGACCCAGTGGCACGGAGGGTGAGGGGAGCCACACCGAGGAGTCCTCAGCACCATCCACCTCAGCTGAGGACCACAGCAGCTCAGAGGATGACTCCCTTGTGGAGGCGGGTCTCAGCAGCCACCAAAGGCCAGCTAGTCTGTCTGGCCCCGCCACCACCACCACCACCGCCCTCCCATTGGCTCCCATTCCTGAGGTCCGTGGAGGCTCCCGTGCTCGGGAGCGTGTCTCCTTCGTGCCAGGCACCGCACCCCCTGCCCCTGTGTCCCCGGCTGCCCTGAGTGAGGAGTCTGTGTACCTCCTTCGGCAGCTCCATGTAGGGCAGACAGCAATGCTGAGTGTCCTCCATGCACACACCACTCTGTTGACACAGCTGGTGTCGTTCATGGAGGGCATCTCGACGGGTATGTCTGCCCTACAGAGGAGCAATAAGTCCATGGACTCCTCCCTGACGGCAGCAGTGTCCCTCCTCCAACAGTCCCTCACCCCTCCCACCTCTGCCCCATCCACACTTCCTGCCCCCCTACCTGTCCAAAGCACATGCACACCTGCACAGTCACCCAAACACACAGACACGAGCAGCACAGACACACCCAAGAGAAAGGCAAGACGTGCACACAAGCATCCTCAGGGGACTGATACCACAGACACAGGGGATGGGGAACACACACACACACAGGCATCCACATTCACTCCGCAGTCCTCCAAATCCTCTCCCTCCAAGACCCCTTTCCTTGCCTCGCCTGCTACCCCACCTACACAGCAGATCTTCCTGTGTGACCTCGGCCTCTTCCCTTCCAGTCCTGCTGATCCAGCATACCGGGGGAAGAGGAAGTCCACCCACACAGAGGGGAGTGCCCCTCGCCACCGGACACCCTCCCCCAGGCGCAGGCAGACACAGGACCCCATTAGGAAGTCCCCCCGGACCAAGAAGAGCAAGACCCCACCACCACGCAGCTCCACCACCCAGTCTCTCTCCTCCATCCCCCAGGCCACCACTGCACAGGTTCCCCCGCCACACCCTGCCCCAGGTTCCCCCACACACCGATACCACATCCCCAGACTGCTTAGGCCCTCCCCCCCAGCCACTTGCTCTTCCACCCCCAACCCAGACGCTCTGCCTGATAGTTGCACTGTTGTGGAGACCGGGTCCACCCCCTCTGTCCTGCCCACCTCATCTGCCCACCCTTCCACTCATGCACTGGCGTCATGCACTGCAGTGGAGTCCACAACTACCACGTCTGACTCGGGCACTGCAGTGGGTACCAAGTCCACTACATCAGTCCAGCCCACTGCAGTGGTTGCAGCACCCACACCAACTGACTTGTGTACCACAGTGGTGCCGGCCCCCTGAGTCAGACACCTCCACTGCAGTTGCCGGTGACACTCCTGCACCCACCACCCCTTCACAGCCTCACTCTGCCATCCCCTGATCCTGTCCCTGCGGTGCCTGGCCTGCCCCTTGTATGCCCCTCCAAGGGGGATGTCCCCTAACCGTACCAGTGCAGGCAAGCAATGTGTGACCAGTTGTCACTTCTCACCCTGTTGGGACTGTGATTTTGGACTGGCCATTGGCCTTAGTTTCTTTTGGACTTCCGTGTTTACCCTGACATTTGCTGAATAAAGCCTCTTTTTGTTTTACTTGTGGGTTTTCTTTTGATGTACATGATGTGGATGAGTAGCATCCTGCATTTGCAGTTGTAATAGTGTTCATATCAGGAAAATGAAGTGTTGCAGTGATGGACTCCATGTGGTCCATGGGATATGTGTCCTGTTGTAGTCTGGATCTATGGCATCCTTTGCTACAGTCTGAGGGTGTAATGTTCAGCATTTGACACAGGGATGTCCATTTTGCATTTGTAAATGAACATCTTTGTCTTACACTGATGCACATCTGGTGGGCTTACCACTGTTCAATGTTCCGATTTCCCTGACTGTGTGCCCAGCTCCACTGGACATGCAGTTTTGCACATCAATGTCGAAGGACTCATCTGTGTATACAGTGCAACTTGCTTGACACGTGTTTTGTGTGTATGCAGATGACTGACGTGACACTCCCGTACCCAGGCTGATGTGAGCAGAGCCTTCTGTGTGTTGTGGTTGTTGACTCACTGACGGAGTGTTCTGCTGACATGTTTGGGTCGTGCACAGACAAGGTTTGGCACAGCGGACCTTCCACAGGAGTGGAGTGCCCTCATGGCAGTGTGTAATCCGGTGACATTGCGTGGGCCTGTGTTGTGTGTTGTGTAAGCATGTCTGTTCATGTTCCCTTCCCTTTTCCTACACAGGCTGTGTCCCTAGGGATGTTCCTGTTTGTGATGCTTGCTGAGTTGTTCTGTGTTCATCCAGCATCTTGGACCTGGTTTCTCCGTGATGTGGGTGCATGGCAAACTAATGTTCATGAGGTTGTCATACCAGGTTGTCTTTGTTGTCAGGGCTGGGGATGTGGGCAAATGCAGATGGGACACATTCAGGATTCCCCTTGGCACTTGTTGTTTACACAAGTCATGTGATTTACAGTTTGTGGTAGCTTTCAGTGATTGTGACACGTTGTGTGTGTGACTGCTGCCACTCCTCAGGGTCAGAGCTGCAATGTTGGAAGTTGTGTACGTGTGTTCTTCGTGTGTCACCTTGGCTTCTTCGTTGGTGTGTGACTATGGCCAGGATCCCATTGATTGTGGTGGATTTCACATCATGCCCATGTACGACATACTATGCTGTGTGTCAGACATTGGCGAGTCTTGTTGACTGGCCATGTGTGATGGGTTTCTGCACCTTAGTTGCCACCACCACCCCTGGTATTGTCATGGGTGCATGTCCAATGTCACCAGTCCATGTGAGCTTCACTGCTGCACATTGGTGGAGATCAGGGTGTGTGGTGTGGAGTGTGTGCAAAAGTGAGTTGTTGCACGGCTAGACCCCTACCTCCATATTGGCCTTGGCTGGCAGGCCGTGCTGATTGATTGGAGCTTGTGTAGGTGTGATGGTAGTTAGTTGCTCAGGACACATGGCTGTGGTTCACAGTGTGAACGACATCTAACTTTGTCATCACAGTGGGATTATCATGCAGGCTAGTGTCAGCACAATGTGGGGTCCCTGGGGGTAGTGCTGTGGTGGGTCTGTCTCTTGCTGTGTTAGTTGCTGTTCCTACAAGCTTGTGTGACATGTGTAATTTGGGCTCCCTCTCATCTAACAATGCCTGATTGTCCACATAGGGGTATCCGATCCATGAGTAACTTTTGTATGGCACTGTATACACATCTGTGTGGTTGGAATTCAGGCCTCCTCATGTGTTGTGTGGTTGCCTGGGGACACTGGCACACCCCCCCATCACCTGTTGTGTTTGATATGCAGTGTGAGTCTGCCTGTTTGTGTTTGTGCCTTGGCATATCTTGAGTGTGCCATTGGCTGTATGTTGTTTGGTGGCTTTCCCCTGCTGTCCCTGGGACTCCTAGGTCATCAGTCAGCACAATAATCATGGTTTGTATGTCCCATTGCTGCCATGGTATGGTATTTGTTCACCTGACATCTACAGTCTCCACAGGCTATCTAAATTTGTGTGTCCATTGGTGCAGATATGTGGGTCAGCATTATGATGGTCACTTCTGTCATTGTGTTATTTGTGAATGTTGACAATGTGGGCCCCCATGGGTGATGTTTGTATGCACATGGCCAAAACAATGTTTCAGTGACCCTGCACTGTTTGCCTCGACCAATCTATGTTGCTATGGGACACAAGCATTACTATGCCACTGATGTGTTTGTTGTTGTGTGACCAGGATTCATCCATGCAGTTTGGCTTTGGCAGCTTTTACCATGACTACACTTCCCTTTTGGTCACTGTGGTGATGGGGCTTTAGGCCCCATTGCCACACTGTTCAAAATGTGCATCAGCTATGGACACCACACTTCCCTTTTGGTCACTGTGGTGATGGGGCTTTAGGCCCCATTGCCACACTATTCAAAATGTGCATCAGCTATGGACTCCACACTTCCCTTTTGGTCACTGTGGTGATGGGGCTTTAGGCTCCATTGCCACACTGTTCAAAATGTGCATCAGCTATGGACAGCACACTTCCCTTTTGGTCACTGTGGTGATGGGGCTTTAGGCCCCATTGCCACACTGTTCAAAATGTGCATCAGCTATGGACCCCACACTTCCCTTTTGGGCACTGTGGTGATGGGGCTTTAGGCCACATTGCCACACTGTTCAAAATGTGCATCAGCTATGGATAGCACACTTACCTTTTGGTCACTGTGGTGATGGGGTGTTCGAGCCCATTGCCACAGTGGCCATGGTCGGCTTGCATTGTGGAGGCCACACACATTTCTGTGTGACACATGTGCTAGGGGGTCACATTGTATGTTCAATGTCATGTTCAGTGTTGTAGGCATTTGACACAGACTACACACACTTGTCATGGTGTTGGGGGGATGTAATCTTCTGTCATTCCTTATGTGGGAGTATGCTAGTTGTGTCATGCATTACCCGTCCTATGAGTAGGAGTGGTGTTAGTGGTAGGCATCCATCCCCCCATGAGTGGGGATGGTAGTAGTGGTAGGCATCCAGGCCCCCCTGAGTAGGGGTGGTGGTAGTGGTAGGCATCCATCCCCCCATGAGTGGGGATGGTAGTAGTGACAGGCATCCAGCCCCCTAAGGGTGGGGTTGGTAGTAGTGACAGGCATCCAGCCCCTCCTGAGTAGGGGTGTTGGTGGTGGCAGGCATCTAGCCCCCCCTGAGTGGGGGTGGTGGTAGTGGTAGGCATCCATCCCCCTAAGGGTGGGGATGGTAGTAGTGGCAGGCATCCAGGCCCCCCTGAGTAGGGGTGGTGGTAGTGGTAGGCATCCAGGCCCCCCTGAGTAGGGGTGGTGGTAGTGGTAGGCATGCATCCCCCCATGAGTGGGGATGGTAGTAGTGACAGGCATCCAGCCCCCTAAGGGTGGGGTTGGTAGTAGTGACAGGCATCCAGCCCCCCCTGAGTAGGGGTGGTGGTGGTGGCAGGCATCTAGCCCCCCCTGAGTGGGGGTGGTGGTAGTGGTAGGCATCCATCCCCCTAAGGGTGGGGATGGTAGTAGTGGCAGGCATCCAGGCCCCCCTGAGTAGGGGTGGTGGTAGCGGTAGGCATCCATCCCCCCATGAGTGGGGATGGTAGTAGTGACAGGCATCCAGCCCCCTAAGGGTGGGTTTGGTAGTAGTGACAGGCATCCAGCCCCCCCTGAGTAGGGGTGGTGGTGGTGGCAGGCATCTAGCCCCCCCTGAGTGGGGGTGGTGGTAGTGGTAGGCATCCATCCCCCTAAGGGTGGGGATGGTAGTAGTGGCAGGCATCCAGGCCCCCCTGAGTAGGGGTGGTGGTAGTGGTAGGCATCCAGGCCCCCCTGAGTAGGGGTGGTGTTAGTGGTAGGCATCCATCCCCCCATGAGTGGGGATGGTAGTAGTGACAGGCATCCAGCCCCCCCTGAGTAGGGGTGGTGGTGGTGGCAGGCATCTAGCCCCCCCTGAGTGGGGGTGGTGGTAGTGGTAGGCATCCATCCCCCTAAGGGTGGGGATGGTAGTAGTGGCAGGCATCCAGGCCCCCCTGAGTAGGGGTGGTGGTAGTGGTAGGCATCCAGGCCCCCCTGAGTAGGGGTGGTGGTAGTGGTAGGCATCCATCCCCCCATAAGTGGGGATGGTAGTAGTGACAGGCATCCAGCCCCCTAAGGGTGGGGTTGGTAGTAGTGACAGGCATCCAGCCCCCCCCCTCTGAGTAGGGGTGGTGGTGGTGGCAGGCATCTAGCCCCCCCTGAGTGGGGGTGGTGGTAGTGGTAGGCATCCATCCCCCTAAGGGTGGGGATGGTAGTAGTGGCAGGCATCCAGGCCCCCCTGAGTAGGGTTGGTGGTAGTGCTAGGCAACCAGGCCCCCCTGAGTAGGGGTGGTGGTAGGGTGGTGTTGGTGGTAGGCATCCATCCCCCTATGGGTGTGTATGGCATTGGTGTTGGCCATCCCACCCCTATGGTTCTGCTGTTGCTAGTGTACGTTATTTGTGCATCCCTATGTGTGTGTGACATATTTTGGGTACGTGTAGTTTGTTTGTATTGTTGGTGTTTGACTTACCGTCTGCGCCGTACGCGTCCGTGCCGGTCCCGGTAATAGATGTAGAGTATAGGTAGGACCTGCGCAATGGGATTCATGCTTGGATCGTCTTGTTCGGGTTTATCTTGTCTTCGAGTCGTACTCGTAGCAGGCTTGTTCGTCTCGTAGCCGTGTATCGTCTTGTGGAGTGAAACAGAGCTTATGTACGGCTCGCCCGGATGCTCAAACGTGCCGGACCTAGCGACGGGTTCGGCGCGTACGGATTGCGCATCGTACTAGTCCGGCCGGAAGGTGCTGTGTATTTGCTTCCGTGCGGCTCGATTCGGCGTTCACGGGTCCGGCTCGGGCGGGGAACAGGAGCTGGATTGGGTGAGTACGGCTCGCTCGGAAACTGGGTTGTTATACGCATCGTACTTGTTCGTCCGGACGAGTGTACGAATCGGTCGGGAAACACGCATTCGGCTTGTATTTTTCCCCGACGAATAGTGTTAGGTGCCCTACCGGCCGAGATCGGAATCGACCCCTGAGTATTGTAAGCAGCTTTGAGTTATTAGACAGAATCGTCTCAGCATGACAATTTCTACACAGCATAGAAGAATGTGTGCACCAGGTACTAATCTATGTACATGTGCTTCGTTTGCTTCAGATGGGTTATCTGTAAAGATTTCACCACAGTCTGAAGGCTGCAGGTAGTATGTTCTTTAGCACCTTCAGACCTTGGTTGTTTTAAGTGGATGGTATTGCATAGAATGTACACTATTCTTAGTAGATACTTTCTAATACTCTATGATGTATTTCTCATGAGAGTTTCACTGTCTGCAAACAGTGTGGTACAGAGTATACGCTCTCCATATAGTAAACACTGTTAAAAGTACCCACTTTTCTACTCATATCAACTTCATTTCTAAATATAGGTTCGGTGACTGTGAGGGGTTTGATACAGATAAAAGCTGATCATAATAGGGCATTAATTTTGGATCTTGAGGAACTTGGCTTCCTCTGAACAGTTTATACATAGTGAACATCATGTGCAATGAGGGTTTGCCATATCTCTGCGGTTGATTGATAATGTGGAGGTGTATCTGTGATGGCATTAATGATGTTTTATATTATTCTGAGCTGTTTGGTACCTACTTTCAGGCTTCTAATGCCATACTAGTTTACAGAGTAATGTGTACAAAAGAAGCTTGGATGAAGCTAACAGTTATGTAATTTGAGATGTCATCAGTGATGTCATAAATGATGTCATGTCATAGATCATGAGTGTTGTAATAAGTAGGCCTAGGCAGTAAATTCCGTTCTGCTCGAGGAATTTGTAAAATTTTGGCAATTCCGCGTTCCGTGGAGAACGCGGAATTGCCGAAAATTCCACGATCCGTCATTCGGATGCGCCATCAGACATCTGCGTTCGCGAACAGGAAACACGCATCGCGAGCGGGCGGGACAAGTGAAACAAGATGGCCGCGCCAATTGGTGACCGCATGGGCAAGTTCGCGAGATATTTCCCCCCGAGCACGCAAACAGCGTCCCCGAACAGGAAAAACGCATCGCGAACGGGCGGAACAAGCAGTTCCACGTGCTCGCAGAGATTTTTTACCGTTTCGCGAAATTTTGTGTAACGCGACTACGCAAATTCCGCCCACCCTTAGTAATAAGTGAGGTCATAAGCAGTGCATGGTGGGGGGCGCAAGTCATAGTTAGCCCTGCTAACTAGAACTGGTGAATTTCTGTGGGTTTATTTTAGTTCAAAACGTTAATGTTGTGACTGACATGTACACCTACCTATAACTATAACTTTGACCTTTGGTGTTTTCAGTGAATTTCTAAGATTTTTTTAAACAAAAACAGATCTTGTTATCACATCTAACTGTAACATTATTTGGATCTTTAGTTTTTTCAGTGAACTTCAAGGGATTTTTTATGTAAAGTAATATTTTCTTACCATATGAAAAGTCAACCCCCAGCCGTGCAGGGCCTTTGGCCATGCGTGGATGGTGTTGGCTGCAGGGCCTTCCCTGTGGCTAGGGCCTTCGGCAAAACCCCCACAGGCAGCCAAACCCACGCTGTGCATGGCCTTTCGTTGCACATGATGTGGGGCTGGCTACATGGTCTGGCTTGCAGACGAGCCCTGAATCAAACTTCCTGCAGGCAGCCACTCTGAGGCAGCCAACCCCACACTGCACACAGATTTCGTCCTGCGGGGCATGAAGTTAGCCGCAGGGCTTGTCTTGCTACCAGGCCCTGCTTCCAACTCCCTGCAGGCAGTCAACACCACGCTGTGCACAGCCTTTGGCGTGTATTTCAGGGCGTTGGCCATGGCTCGGCCTGCTGCCAGGCCCTGTGGTTAAACCCCCAGCATGCTGCCAACCCCACACCATGCACAGCCTTTGGCATGCTCAGAGTACAGTTGGCCTTCGGGCCTGGGGGACGCTGTCCCCTGGGGCAAAACATGTATATTAAGGTGAGGAGGGTGCGCACCCCCCTCCTCGACACTTTCTTGGCCCCGGTACCGCATCCCCCGGGGCCAGTTCCATTAAAAAGGGGAGGAGGCAACATGGCCCCCTCACCAAGTCTTAAAAGGCCCAGAGGAACCCGGGGCCCAATGCACTTAAAAAGGGGGGCGTGGGTCCCTCCTCCCTGGGCCTCATTAAGCCCTGGGGACCACATCCCCCAGGGCTGTATTTATTTTAAAAGGGGAGGGGGCTGTGCACCCCTGGTGCTTCTCAGGATGTGGGAGCCCCAGGGCCTTATTTATTTTAAAAGGGGAGGGGGAACATGTGCACCCTCCAGAGCCTCATTAGGCCCTGGGGACCCCAGGCCTTTATTTATTTATAAAGGGGAGGGGGGCCACAATGGCTCCCCTCCCCAAGCCTTATTAGACCCTGGGTACCCCATCTCCCAGGGTCGTATTTAGTTTAAAGGCCACGTGGCTCCCCTCCCCGAACCAATTATGACCACAGGCACCCCCACATCAGTGCGGGCAGGGAAAGAGATCTCAAGTCTGCTTCCAGCCAGCAGGAGCATTTTTGAATCTCCCGCCTGCTGTGATCCAACTTTGTGTCTGTCCCTGTTTGGTGGGAGATTTGAGAAAAGACAGGAGCAAACACATGTTTCCCTGCCCACGCTGGTGCAGCCCCCCTCCCCTAAATAATGAAATTTGGCATCGGAAAATGGAGTCCCTGGGGCCGAAAATGGCTCAGGGAGGGAGGCCGTGCACCCCCTCTTAAATATAGAATGCGGGCCTGGGTAATGGGGTCTCTGGGGCCCTAAATTGGCTGGGCGGGGGGGCCTTACTGACACCCCCCTCCCCATATATATATATAATAAAATGGTGGCTGCCATTTTTTTTTGCTGTGATCCCATGGGACTCCCACTGGATCATAGCAAAATTTGCCAATTTTGTTTTTATTTTAGCCCCAGGGGGGTCCTTCTAGGTCCCTCTGATGGAGCATGGGGGGCAGGGTATTCCTACCCTGCCCCATTATATATTTTTTTTAAGTTCAGGACAGAGGACCAGGTTGCCGAGTCCTGTAATGTCTGCCAGCAACATTATTCTCATGTTGCTGGGAGCCAATCAGAGTGCTCGCTCCCTTGGGAGTCTGGGGGGATCTTCTCAGGTCACAAACAGCCGGTTTACTTCTCTTCTGATTTGCCACAGGTTCTGCAGTGTTCTGAAGTGAGTGCCTGGAGATGCCACATTTCTACCTGGCACGAGCTAGTGGGTGGGAATGACTTCTGGGCGCACCCTAACTAATGTGGTAAAACTTCCTGGGGCCAATCTTACCCACTTTTGGCATGTTCAAGATGATGAAAGTCTTTGGACACACTAAACTTAGGCTCTGCAGGATGTTCGTGTACGTGGGGAGTGTACTATGGTGTTAGGGGCCGATCACGATGGCGGGCGGATTGCCCCCGCCGGGCCGGCGGTAGTCACCGCCGGCCCGGCAGGGGCGATCCGCCTGCAATCCACCTGAATATTCCCACCGCCAAATCAGGATGGCAGTGGGAATGAGAATGGTACCGCGGACGGTGTTCCGCCCGCCTTGTGGGACACGGTACAATGGGCCAATGGCTGCGGTGCCGTGCAGGCACTGCCGTAGGCATTACGATGCCTGTCTTCTGCGGCGGAGATCCCGCCGCAAGAAGACAGGCAGAGAATGCCTTCGGGGGCCCGTTGCGGACCCCCAGAGTGTTGGGCGGGGTGGGGGGTGCACATGGGGGGTACCTATGGTACCCCTGCATCTGCATGTACAAGGTGGAAGGCACCGCACGGTGCCTGCCACGTTGTACATGCAGATGCACAACATGTATTTTACATTGCGGCGGGTGCTGCTTGCAGCACCGCCCGCCGCAATGTAAAAATACGGATTGCGCCCGCCAGTGTGGCGGGCGCATCCTAATTCGTATAGCGGGACTGCCGCACCTATGGCGGGCGGTCCCTTTTGCCACTGCGATGGCGGGCGGACTTTGTCCGCCCGCCATCGTAATCGACCCCAAAGTGTCTTCCCACTCTAACACTAAAATTCATTTGGGACAGTCACTGTACCCACAATAAATCCAGAGACAGAAAACTGATAGAACAAAAGTAGAGTTTTCGGCAAACAGAGAGTTTTAACGGAATAATTGTCCTGTTTATCTTCCTTTCAAGTGCACCTCCAGTGTTATATGTAGAACCCAGAGCACTGTCAAGCAGAATTTGACATTCAACAGGATTTGACAATATAATGTCAAAAAGGATGCTCACCCTGCATATTCTGTCAGGTTCAGTGTCATCATCTCTGGCCATTTAGGTCAACTTATTGTTTTCTCCTGGGAGGTAGTTGCACCTTTTTTCCATACCTATTCAAATGCTAATTACTGGCTGGCAGAAGTAGGAGAGTAACTTCAAATTTTATCTCAAGGAATTTCAGACATAGAAAAGGTAACTTGATAAAAGTAACTTTTGCTTAATATTTAATAAACATCCAACTTTGCCATTGAATTGGATTTTTAATATCTATTAAAAAATAGTTGTTAAACTATTTCGCTAGCTATTCCAATCCTTGAGATACAGTACTAGAGTTTTTAGTCTTTAGTTTTCTGCATAACAGAGCTAAGCCTGCCACAGTGAAAAATTGTGTTGGTGCTAGTCACTGTAACAACATGTTAACACTAAGGGGTATATTCACAAGAACGTGCGATAACTACCGCAAGAGTAGCGTAATGCAACTTTCAATATCGCAGCCTATCGCGGGAAAATAACCCAGTGTCAACGTGGAATTCACAACAAGGCGGTAGCATGCGATAGTCAACAGATAAAGCGTCAAATGGCAGCGTGAAAATCAACGCCACGCCGAAAAAATGCGAAACGCTAACGCGAGAAATCATGCGATGAGGCCAATCGTGGTACAAAAAGTAGCGAAAAGCAGCCACAGGCCTGCAAATCCCACGCGTCTGGTGGGAAAATGCACCATAAAAACCACAGAAACAACACACCAGAAACAAGCCAAAGCACGTAGCAACATGGATGCACCCTGACCCAGCGCAGAGGTCAACGCGAACCCCACAACCCCCACAGACCACCAGCAAGGAACAACGGGGTCGGGAAGGCCAAGGAGAAAAGGGAGAGGAAGACGGGGTGCAGACCGCAGGAAAACAAGACCAGCGCCACGGAGTCACAGAACACTACCAGCAACTGACCCACAAGCAGACCACCTGGAATGCAGTCGGAGTGCCGAGGAGGCCAATCCAGGAGGCCAAGAGGCGCCGCCAGGACGTGACAACCTAAACCAGGCACAAACCCGCTGCCAACAGGAAGGCAGCAATGGTGACAGGAGGTGGCAGTCCAGCGCCACAGGAGGAGCTGGAGGAAACCCAGGCCACAGTCATCAGTGTGGAGACTGTGCAAGGAGGTGGGAGTACGGACACAGCTCGACAGGACCCGACACGACAACAAGAGGGTGAGGATCCAACAGGGACTGGGGGGACGGGGGTGATGGGCACAATGGCACACATGCACAACGAGGTGTAGCACACTGCACACCCACAATTACCCAGGGACATGTCCCCCATCCCCGTGGCACACTGCAGCGCACACACACATAGCAATCACAGCACATACCATGACAATGTGGCACAAAGTGCAACACCCACACTGCAGAACAGGGGACACAACTGGGTCCACCCAGGCACAGAAACAGAACAATCACATTGGACAGTGCAGGGAACTGTGAGATGCATATCTACGGCTACAACCCCACATCAGCCATGTAGGCCAAATGTCCACTGTCCCAACTCAAATAGCCACCACCGCCCAAACAGTCACAATGTACATTGTCACACAGTCTGCATGTCGACAAGAACAAGGCGCCAACACAATGCCAACATTCACCTCCCCTTCACAATGCAGAGGGACAAACAACACCTCCAGCATGTCAGAACAGACAACGCATCAGTGATGCCGGAGGCGAACGCCACACCTTCGACACTGACGCCCTACAACAGCCCATGGACATCCCACACAACCCACCACCAGGACCAGGGCAGACAAGCTACTCAGAGGAGAACCCAGCCCCTGCAGCAGACCACACAGCATGAAGCACCCGCAATCACGGCTGGCTCACAACACTTCACCGACCCCACACATGGCACCCCAATGCCAGGTGTCAGAACGCCAAAAGGAGGTGGCCCAACAGGTGCGGGCTTTGCCGAACCCATGGAATGCGAACTAGAACACATACGTGGGTGTCCAATACCCTTCAGGGACCACCTACACCCCACAAAGGAGACCCACACTGCCATAGAGACACATGCAGATGCACATACCCACTACAGAACCACGCCGAGGGGCATGCACATATCAGTCACACACCCACGTTGGCTCTGCGTACGACGGCACAGTCCACTCCCCTTACGAATTGAGTGGGCGACGACAAAGCTACATGTCCAGGTTCTAGCCCACTGCCTGCGGTGACATGTCTGCGTCCGCTGTATACAGCACAATGTAATGTCATAGGGCCCCCATGCATACAACAAGACCACAGGGACACATGCACATATCATGTTGAACTGGCTACGGGCACGTGCGCCCGGCCCCTTTATTGGCAGGGCCACATGTACAGTGACGCCTGTGCTGGATGTGTGTGGGGTGAGTATAAGCCAGCCCGCACGGAGTTCTTGGTGCTGGCAACAACCTGAACAGTGGACACCAGTGTAATGGAAACAGAAAACACCAGCATAACAGAGTCAACTGCAGAGCAACATGGAGGGATCCGGAGTAAGGACAGAGGTCACCCAATTTTCAGTCAGGAGGTTCCGTGAGTTGCAGTGCACTGAGGTAGGGGCACTAGAGAAGAGCGCGCTCATGTGAAGAAATTGCTAGGATTGTGTCCCTTCGGGTTAGTCCTGATGCAGATGCAGTGGGGTGTGTTACACCTGCATCAACTTCCTCATCAACGTCCCAGGTCTCCCACACTGCCTGAGGTGATAGTTGCGTCCGCAGTCCACAGCGCAATACCCAGTAATAGATCCGGGTGTGTAGCTTGACTACCACCACCAGTCTGCATTCCTGCCTTGGGGCTGTTGCCTCCTGCCCTCCCATTGTCTGTGCCTTCTCCCGTCCACACACTTGACACATCTTCCTCATCATAGTCCCAGGTCTTCCCCACTGCATGAGGTGACATTGCTGCGCAACCTCACAACAGCACAAAACTCAATCAGTAACGGACAATGGCTTGCGGTGCACTGAGTCACTGGCACCTGGAGTGCTGAGCAGGGTATCAGGCCGATGATGGCATCCACGACAGGTCTGAGCAACTCCGTAGGTCTGTCAGGGCCACCGTTTCGACTCTGGCAGATGGCGGTTGGAGGTGGTCCTTGCGGTGGTGGAGTGTGCCTCCTGCGGTGATGCGACGTCCGGGCCGGTCAAGACTCGATGCTATGTGTGGGCCCTGGTGGCCCGAAGTTGAGGCCGGAGGATGCAGACAGTGCAGGGCCACAGACTCATGGCGTTGATGACCCCAAGACCATCACTATAGAGGCCATTCAATGCCTCAGAAGAAGGGGTCCCAGGCCTGAGCAGCACAGAGTTAGTGGCCCCGGATGCACTGCGGCCGGCACCGGCACCCAACCACGGGACGGTGACTTGCGGTGCAATCAGATGGGCCATGCGACCTGAGCGGGTCCCCATCAATGTCCGAGGTGTATGTTGCGGAGGGTTGCGGGAGACAGTGGAAGGTGTCCTCCAGGTCATGATGCGGAAGGTCTGATGTTATCTGGAAGCAGCAAATGGAGGAGTGGAAAGCGCAACCCTCGTTTTCACCAACAATTCAGCATCAGCTACATGAGGATGAAAACTAGCCCCTATTCCATAGACTCAAACGCCACCAATGTACGACCAGTGAGTGTCCATGAATGTCGGGGAACACACTTAGTGGCACAGGTGCTGAGAGGGGATGCAGTCTGCGATGATGCCGGTACACAGATGTGAACTCCAACATTGCTAAATCAAGACTCTGTGACCTACTGGACCGCAGTGTAGGCCGGAGGCAGCGGTCAGCAGTGGCCCACAGCCACGTGTCGTTGGCTCGCGAGGCACAGAGTTAGTGACACAGTGGCAGTTGTCGGTAGTGTTCATTCACCTCTGTAACGATGATCCTGTTCCCTCCGGACTGCAACGCGTCATCCTCTTACACCTCTCCGTGAGTGCGATGAAATGTATTCTGCCTTTTGAATTACCGATGTTCGGTTCCAAATCTGTGATCCCACTCGTGCGCAGCGTAGACCGAGGGCAGTAGTCCACGTAGGCCCACAGACACGTGTGGTTGTGATGCCATGCACAGACTTGTTGCCACCACATCGAAGGGTGTATAGTGAATTGTTCTCTGCCTTAAATAATGTTCACTGTTAAGCAGTTAAGAAGGGAAAAATAAAGCACTTTTTTGTAATTCTGTCATGGAAACATAGGGACATAGAAAAGTTAACTTGATAAAAGTAACTTTTGCTTAATATTTAATAAACATCCAACTTTGCCATTGAATTGGATTTTTAATATCTATTAAAAAAATTGTTGTTCAACTATTTCGCTAGCTATTCCAATCCTTGAGATACAGTACTAGAGTTTTTAGTCTTTAGTTTTCTGCATAACAGAGCTAAGCCTGCCACAGTGAAAAAGTGTGTTGGTGCTAGTCACTGTAACAACATGTTAACACTAAGGGGTATATTCACAAGAACGTGCGATAACTACTGCAAGAGTAGCATAACGCAACTTTCAATATCGCAGCCTATCGCGGGCAAATAACCCCGTGTCAACGTGGAATTCACAGCAAGGCGATAGCATGCGATAGTCACCAGATAACGCGTCAAATGGCAGCGTGAAAATCAACGCCACGCCGAAAAAATGCGAAACACGAGAAATCATGCGATGAGGCCAATCGCGGTACAAAAAGTAGCGAAAAGCAGCCACAGGCCTGCAAATCCCACGCGTCTGGTGGGAAAATGCACCATAAAAACCACAAAAACAACACACCAGAAACAAGCCAAAGCACATAGCAACATGGATGCACCCTGACCCAGCGCAGAGGTCAACGCGAACCCCACAAACCCCAAAGACCACCAGCAAGGAACAACGGGGTCGGGGAAGGCCAAGGAGAAAAGGGAGAGGAAGACGGGGTGCAGACCGCAGGAAAACAAGACCAGCGCCACGGAGTCACAGAACACTACCAGCAACTGACCCACAAGCAGACCACCTGGAATGCAGTCGGAGTGCCGAGGAGGCCAATCCAAGAGGCCAAGAGGCGCCTCCAGGACGTGACAACCTAAACCAGGCACAAGCCCGCTGCCAACAGGAAGGCAGCAACGGCGACAGGAGGTGGCAGTCCAGCGCCACAGGAGGAGCTGGAGGAAACCCAGGCCACCGTCATCAGTGTGGAGATGGTGCAAGGAGGTGGGAGTACGGACACAGCTCGACAGGACCCGACACAACAACAACAGGGTGAGGATCCAACAGGGACTGGGGGGACGGGGGTGATGGGTACAATGGCACACATGCACAACGAGGTGTAGCACACTGCACACCCACAATTACCCAGGGACATGTCCCCCATCCCCGTGGCACACTGCAGCACACACACATAGCAATCACAGCACATACCATGACAATGTGGCACAAAGTGCAACACCCACACTGCAGAACAGGGGACACAACTGGGTCCGCCCAGGCACAGAAACAGAACAATCACATTGGACAGAGCAGGGAACTGTGAGATGCATATCTACGGCTACAACCCCACATCAGCCATGTAGGCCAAATGTCCACTGTCCCAACTCAAATAGCCACCACCACCCAAACAGTCACAATGTACATTGTCACACAGTCTGCATGTCGACAAGAACAAGGCGCCAACACAATGCCAACATGCACCTCCCCTTCACAATGCAGAGGGACAAACAACACCTCCAGCACGTCAGAACAGACAACCCATCAGTGATGCCGGAGGCGAACGCCACACCTTCGACACTGACGCCCTAAAACAGCCCATGGACATCCCACACAACCCACCACCAGGACCAGGGCAGACAAGCTACTCAGAGGAGAACCCAGCCCCTGCAACAGACCACACAGCATGAAGCACCCGCAATCACGGCTGGCTCACAACACTTCACCGACCCACACATGGCACCCCAATGCCAGGTGTCAGAATGCCAAAAGGAGGTGGCCCAACAGGTGCAGGTGTTGCCGAACCCATGGAATGCGAACTAGAACACATACGTGGGTGTCCAATACCCTTCAGGGACCACCTACACCCCACAAAGGAGACCCACACTGCCATACAGACACATGCAGATGCACATACCCAGTACAGAACCACGCCCAGGGGCACGCACATATCAGTCACACACCCACGTTGGCTCTGCGTACAACGGCACAGTCCACTCCCCTTACGAATTGAGTGGGCGACGACAAAGCTACATGTCCAGATTCTAGCCCGCTGCCTGCAGTGACATGTCTGCGTCCGCTGTATACAGCACAATGTAATGTCGTAGGGCCCCCATGCATACAACAAGACCACAGGGACACATGCACATATCATGTTGAACTGGCTACGGGCACGTGCGCCCGGCCCCTTTATTGGCAGGGCCACATGTACAGTTACGACTGTGCTGGATGTGTGTGGGGTGAGTATAAGCCAGCCCGCACGGAGTGCTTGGTGCTGGCAACAACCTGAACAGTGGACACCAGTGTAATGGAAACAGAAAACACCAGCATAACAGAGTCAACTGCAGAGCAACATGGAGGGATCCGGAGTAAGGACAGAGGTCACCCAATTTTCAGTCAGGAGGTTCCGTGAGTTGCAGTGCACTGAGGTAGGGGCACTAGAGAAGAGCGCGCTCATGTGAAGAAATTGCTAGGATTGTGTCCCTTCGGGTTAGTCCTGATGCAGATGCAGTGGGGTGTGTTACACCTGCATCAACTTCCTCATCAACGTCCCAGGTCTCCCACACTGCCTGAGGTGACAGTTGCGTCTGCAGTCCACAGCGCAATACCCAGTAATAGATCCGGGTGTGTAGCTTGACTACCACACCAGTCTGCATTCCTGCCTTGGGGCTGTTGCCTCCTGCCCTCCCATTGTCTGTGCCTTCTCCTGTCCGCACACTTGACACATCTTCCTCATCATAGTCCCAGGTCTTCCCCACTGCATGAGGTGACATTGCTGCGCAACCTCACAACAGCACAAAACTCAATCAGTAACGGACAATGGCTTGCGGTGCACTGAGTCACTGGCACCTGGAGTGCTGAGCAGGGTATCAGGCCGATGATGGCATCCACGACAGGTCTGAGCAACTCCGTAGGTCTGTCAGGGCCACCGTTTCGACTCTGGCAGATGGCGGTTGGAGGTGGTCCTTGCGGTGGTGGCGTGTGCCTCCTGCGGTGATGCAACGTCCGGGCCGGTCAAGACTCGATGCTATGTGTGGGCCCTGGTGGCCCGCAGTTGAGGCCGGAGGATGCGGACTGCGCAGGGCCACAGACTCATGGCGTTGATGACCCCAAGACCATTGCTACAGAGGCCATTCAATGTCTCAGAAGAAGGGGTCCCAGGCCTGAGCAGCACAGAGTTAGTGGCCCCGGATGCACTGCGGCCGGCACCCAGCCACGGGACGGTGACTTGCGGTGCAATCAGATGGGCCATGCGACCTGAGCGGGTCCCCATCAATGTCCGAGGTGTATGTTGTGGAGGGTTGCGGGGGACAGTGGAAGGTGTCCTCCAGGTCATGATGCGGAAGGTCTGATGTTATCTGGAAGCAGCAAATGGAGGAGTGGAAAGCGCAACCCTCGTTTTCACCAACAATTCAGCATCAGCTACATGAGGATGAAAACTAGCCCCTATTCCATAGACTCAAACGCCACCAATGTACGACCAGTGAGTGTCCATGAATGTCGGGGAACACACTTAGTGGCACAGGTGCTGAGAGGGGATGCAGTCTGCGATGATGCCGGTACACAGATGTGAACTCCAACATTGCTAAATCAAGACTCTGTGACCTACTGGATCGCAGTGTAGGCCGGAGGCAGCGGTCAGCAGTGGCCCACAGCCACGTGTCGTTGGCTCGCGAGGCACAGAGTTAGTGACACAGTGGCAGTTGTCGGTAGTGTTCATTCACCTCCGTAACGATGATCCTGTTCCCTCCGGACTGCAACGCGTCATCCTCTTACGCCTCTCCGTGCGTGCGATGAAATGTATTCTGCCTTTTGAATTACCGATGTTCAGTTCCAAATCTGTGATCCCACTCGTGAGCAGCGTAGGCCGAGGGCAGTAGTCCATGTAGGCCCACAGACATGTGTGGTTGTGATGCCATGCACAGACTTGTTGCCACCACATCGAAGGGTGTATAGTGAATTGTTCTCTGCCTTAAATAATGTTCACTGTTAAGCAGTTAAGAAGGGAAAAATAAAGCACTTTTTTGTAATTCTGTCATGGAAACATAGGGACATAGAAAAGTTAACTTGATAAAAGTAACTTTTGCTTAATATTTAATAAACATTCAACTTTGCCATTGAATTGGATTTTTAATATCTATTAAAAAAATAGTTGTTAAACTATTTCGCTAGCTATTCCAATCCTTGAGATACAGTACTAGAGTTTTTAGTCTTTAGTTTTCTGCATAACAGAGCTAAGCCTGCCACAGTGAAAAATTGTGTTGGTGCTAGTCACTGTAACAACATGTTAACACTAAGGGGTATATTCACAAGAACGTGCGATAACTACCGCAAACGTAGCATAACGCAACTTTCAGTATCGCAGCCTATCGCGGGCAAATAACCCCGTGTCAACGTGGAATTCACAACAAGGCGATAGCATGCGATAGTCACCATATAACGCGTCAAATGGCAGCGTGAAAATCAACGCCACGCCGAAAAAATGCGAAACGCGAGAAATCATGCGATGAGGCCAATCGCGGTACAAAAAGTAGCGAAAAGCAGCCACAGGCCTGCAAATCCCACGTGTCTGGTGGGAAAATGCACCATAAAAACCACAGAAACAACACACCAGAAACAAGCCAAAGCACGTAGCAACATGGATGCACCCTGACCCAGCGCAGAGGTCAACACGAACCCCACAACCCCCACAGACCACCAGCAAGGAACAAAGGGGTCGGGGAAGGCCAAGGAGAAAAGGGAGAGGAAGACGGGGTGCAGACCACAGGAAAACAAAACCAGCGCCACGGAGTCACAGAACACTACCAGCAACTGACCCACAAGCAGACCACCTGGAATGCAGTCGGAGTGCCGAGGAGGCCAATCCAGGAGGCCAAGAGGCCAAGAGGCACCGCCAGGACGTGACAACCTAAACCAGGCACAAACCCGCTGCCAACAGGATGGCAGCAACGGCGACAGGAGGTGGCTGTCCAGCGCCACAGGAGGAGCTGGAGGAAACCCAGGCCACAGTCATCAGTGTTGAGACGGTGCAAGGAGGTGGGAGTACGGACACAGCTCGACAGGACCCGACACAACAACAACAGGGTGAGGATCCAACAGGGACTGGGGAAACGGGGGGTGATGGGCACAATGGCACACATGCACAACGAGGTGTAGCACACTGCACACCCACAATTACCCAGGGACATGTCCCCCATCCCCGTGGCACACTGCAGCACACACACATAGCAATCGCAGCACATACCATGACAATGTGGCACAAAGTGCAACACCCACACTGCAGAACAGGGGACACAACTGGGTCCGCCCAGGTGCAGAAACAGAATAATCACATTGGACAGAGCAGGGAACTGTGAGATGCATATCTATGGCTACAACCCCACATCAGCCATGTAGGCCAAATGTCCACTGTCCCAACTCAAATAGCCACCACTGCCCAAACTGTCACAATGTACATTGTCACACAGTCTGCATGTCGACAAGAACAAGGCGCCAACACAATGCCAACATGCACCTCCCCTTCACAATGCAGAGGGACAAACAACACCTCCAGCAGGTCAGAACAGACAACCCATCAGTGATGCCGGAGACGAACACCACACCTTCGACACCGACGCCCTACAACAGCCCATGGACATCCCACACAACCCACCACCAGGACCAGGGCAGACAAGCTACTCAGAGGAGAACCTAGCCCCTGCAACAGACCACACAGCATGAAGCACCCGCAATCACTGCTGGCTCACAACACTTCACCGACCCACACATGGCACCCCAATGCCAGGTGTCAGAACTCCAAAAGGAGGTGGCCCAACAGGTGCGGGTGTTGCCGAACCCATGGAATGCGAACTAGAACACATACGTGGGTGTCCAATACCCTTCAGGGACCACCTACACCCCACAAAGGAGACCCACACTGCCATAGAGACACATGCAGATGTACAGAACCACGCCCAGGGGCACGCACATATCAGTCACACACCCACGTTGGCTCTGCGTACGACGGCACAGTCCACCCCCCTTACAAATTGAGTGGGTGACGACAAAGCTACATGTCCAGGTTCTAGCCCGCTGCCTGCGGTGACATGTCTGCATCCGCTGTACACAGCACAATGTAATGTCGTAGGGCCCAGGGCCCCCATACATACAACAAGACCACAGGCACACATGCACATATCATGTTGAACTGGCTACGGGCACATGCGCCCGGCCCCTTTATTGGCAGGGCCACATGTACAGTGACGCCTGTGCTGGATGTGTGTGGGGTGAGTATAAGCCAGCCCGCACGGAGTGCTTGGTGCAGCTGGCAACAACCTGAACAGTGGACACCAGTGTAATGGAAACATAAAACACCAGCATAACAGAGTCAACTGCAGAGCAACATGGAGGGATCCGGAGTAAGGACAGAGGTCACCCAATATTCAGTCAGGAGGTTCCGTGAGTTGCAGTGCACTGAGGTTGGGGCACTAGAGAAGAGCGCGCTCATGTGAAGAAATTGCTAGGATTGTGTCCCTTCGGGTTAGTCCTGATGCAGATGCAGTGGGGTGTGTTACACCTGCATCAATTTCCTCATCAACGTCCCAGGTCTCCCACACTGCCTGAGGTGACAGTTGCGTCCGCAGTCCACAGCGCAATACCCAGTAATATATCCGGGTGTGTAGCTTGACTACCACCACCAGTCTGCATTCCTGCCTTGGGGCTGTTGCCTCCTGCCCTCCCATTGTCTGTGCCTTCTCCCGTCCGCACACTTGACACATCTTCCTCATCATAGTCTCAGGTCTTCCCCACTGCATGAGGTGACATTGCTGCGCAACCTCACAACAGCACAAAACTCAATCAGTAACGGACAATGGCTTGCGGTGCACTGAGTCACTGGCACCTGGAGTGCTGAGCAAGGTATCAGGCTGATGATGGCATCCACGACAGGTCTGAGCAACTCCGTAGGTCTGTCAGCACCACCGTTTCGACTCTGGCAGATGGCGGTTGGAGGTGGTCCTTGCGGTGGTGGCGTGTGCCTCCTGCGGTGATGCGACGTCCCGGCCGGTCAAGACTCGAAGCTATGTGTGGGCCCTGGTGGCCCGCAGTTGAGGCCGGAGGATGCAGACAGCGCAGTGCCACAGACACATGGCGTTGATGACCCCAAGACCATCGCTACAGAGGCCATTCAATGTCTCAGAAGAAGGGGTCCCAGGCCTGAGCAGCACAGAGTTAGTGGCCCCGGATGCACTGTGGCCGGCACAGGCACCCAGCCACGGGACGGTGACTTGCGGTGCAGTCAGATGGGCCATGCGACCTGAGCGGGTCCCCATCAATGTCCGAGGTGTATGTTGCGGAGGGTTGCGGGGGACAGTGGGTGTCCTCCAGGGCATGATGCGGAAGGTCTGATGTTATCTGGAAGCAGCAAATGGAGGAGTGGAAAGCGCAACCCTCGTTTTCACCAACAATTCAGTATCAGCTACATGAGGATGAAAACTAGCCCCTATTCCATAGACTCAAACGCCACCAATGTACGACCAGTAAGTGTCCATGAATGTCAGGGAACACACTTAGTGGCACAGGTGCCGAGAGGGGATGCAGTCTGCGATGATGCCGGTACACAGATGTGAACTCCAACATTGCCAAATCAAGACTCTGTGACCTACTGGACCGCAGTGTAGGCAGGAGGCAGCGGTCAGCAGTCAGCAGTGGCCCACAGCCACGTGTCGTTGGCTCGCGAGGCACAGAGTTAGTGACACAGTGGCAGTTGTCAGTAGTGTTCATTCACCTCCGTAACGATGATCCTGTTCCCTCCGGACTGCAACGCGTCATCCTCTGACGCCTCTCCGTGCGTGGGATGAAATGTATTCTGCCTTTTGAATTACTGATGTTCAGTTCCAAATCTGTGATCCCACTCATGCGCAGCGTAGGCCGAGGGCAGTATTCCGCGTAGGCCCACAGACACGTGTGGTTGTGATCCCATGCACAGACTTGTTGCCACCACATCAAAGGGTGTATAGTGAATTGTTCTCTGCCTTAAATAATGTTCACTGCCATGGTGTAATCAAGACTCAGTTCCAAATGTGTGACCTACCTGACCGTGGTGTAGGCCTGAGGCAGCGGTCAGCATGGCCCATTCACTGAGTGTCGCCGGCATAGGTTGGATGGCCCCACCGGCCTGCGTTGTTCAGGTTCAGTGGCACCACGTGTTCGGTCACCTCCGTGTATGTGACCCGGCATTCGTCCGGAATGAGCTGCATCTTCCTCTTACACCTCTCCGTGCGACCACTGGTGTGGACTCTGCCATTCGTGCTTTGCGACTAGATGCTGGATGTGTGACCTACTGGTCCGCAGGGTAGTCCTGGTCCCTCGTCCACGTGTCGCCAGCTGGCCTTGAACAGGGTTAGTGCACCACGTGTCGCCGGCTGGTGTTGAACAGGGTTAGTGGCACCATGTGTCGCCGGCTGGCCTTGAACAGGGTTAGTGGCACCATGTGTCACCGGCTGGCGTTGAACAGAGTTAGTGGCACCATGTGTCGCAAAATGCCCATATGGAACTATGCCTCACAGTTTGGGGGCGGTGCTGTGGCCACTGGCCCAGATTTGGGGTCACTGCCATTCATGACTCAGGACACAGTTTCACACATGGGACCTACTGGTCTGACGAGTGGGCCGAAGGCGGCAGTAGAGTGCGTCAACGAGAAAGGAGTAAGGCGGGCCTGTGTTGTGGAGGCCGTGATGGACTGAGGAGGCTGCCAAGCTCGCGGGCCTCGTGCTTGGAGCTTGCGCCAGCACGTGGTGGGCCCTCCTTGACACACACCGGTGTTGGCAGGTGATCAGGGTGGCCTAGCTGCACAGGGGCGGGCCTGACGGGTTCGTGGTCCAGCGTGCCGGGGTCAGGCAGGCGCACAGCATCGCAGGCAACTCCGCTCACGAGGACGGCGTCGGCCTCGTGACGGGGTGGGAGGCGCCGCCCTGGCAGAGACGTGGGTCTTTCCGGAAGAGGACCACGCCCAGGCCTACGTGCTTTTTATTCACAGCCCTACGCTGGCGTGGCGTACGCAAGGCCATCCCACTCCAGTGACGATTGGGGGGGGCGTAACAGGCAACATTTCCGCGAGGTCCCCCACTGGCTGGGGTGACATGGTGGCGTCCATTGTCCACTGCACTCCATACACCAGCGGTGTATGTCGCCATGGATATGGGTGTGTTCTGCATCTCCGCCACTCTTGGCATTGTGTACTTTCCCAATCATGGTTCTACTGCATCCTTCACACATGCCTGGTTGCCACCTCTCCACACATTCGGCTATTATGTGGCTGAGGTGCCATGCCGTTGCTGGATCATGTTCAGGGCTTGCCCATGTGAACATTGTAAGTTGTTCTGTCGTGTCTGGTGGGTGGGCATGTTGTTGTGCCTGTTGTATGTGATTTTGTGACGTGTGCATTGGCAGAGTTGTGAGTTGCATGGTTGTGGAGTTGAGGTGTGTGGGGTGTTCATTTGGATGTTGCCAAGGGCCTGTGCATTTCCCTTGTTGCCATCCTGGGAACGCTGGTTGATGATGGAATGTCGGAGGATGAAGGTCTCATGCACACTGGCTGTGTATTTGAAGGCGACATTGTTGGGGGTTCCACGGTGTTCTGTTGTTGCCTGCACATTGATGTGAGACGTGTGCTTCCTGTTGCGGTGATTTTGTGCTGTGTCACCAGGGGGCACAGGTAGTACATGTGTGCTGTGTATTGCCCCCAACATGTGCGTGCATCCTGCTTGGGCGTATGGTCCTTGCTTGGTCTCCAGCGGATCCTGCGCATTGTGTTATACGTATGGGGACTGGGGTACCAGGGTGATGGTGATGTCCAGGACAGGTGTGGGGGACTTGGATGTGGCTGGCTGTGAGACTCCTCCAACTCTGGCGGGTGTAGGTTGGGGGGTCCCAGGGGCCAACAGGTGCAGCCAAGCCAGCAGCTTTGTGTGGGGTGGGATGTTGGTTGTCCGCTGTGTTGGTGCCGTAGGCCTGTTAGGCGATGATGGTCAGGATGCGTAGGATGTTTGTCACTTTCAGCCTGTAGTTGACGGTGACATTGTCAGATGTTGGGTCTGTGCGGCTGGTACGCTTCCTGGGGGTCTGCTGTCTTTGTCTGCGCTGCGTCTGTGGTGGTCCGGGGGGGGTGTTCCGGTGTGGGTTGGGGTCCTGGGGAGGTGGCGGTGGGTGTTGTGGCCCTCTTGGGTGTCCGGGCCGCATGATGAGTGGCTCCATGGCATCTGTTGACCTTCGGATGTGGCCCTGGGCTGTGCTCCCTTTTGTGGTGCTGGCTGCCATCCGACTTTACACCAGGTCAGAGCAGGTGTAAATTTCCTGGTGCTAACGCACCTTATCGCCTGTTTTGTGTTCTTATCGCCGATGTGGCTGGTCGTTGTGAATGTTGAGGTGTGAAGTTGTCTCGACTTTTGGCACGGGAACGCCTACTCTGTATCTCATTAGCGATATTTGCGGGGGTCCTCTGTGGCGATGTTTTTTGCGGCTGCTATCGCGGGTAAACTGGTGCTGTGGGCTGTTAACACCGGCTTGTGAATGGGGAGGTAAATTTATCACGACTTTGGCTGCGATAAAGTGCTGTTAATTCGGCGATAGCTCCTTGTGAATATGCCCCTAAATTTCTACATGTTCTTTTAAAAGTGATGCATCCTGCCTTGTGGGCGACAAGACCTACATAGGGGTGGCTTATTATTGTTTCAAAGGGAGGTAATGACTTTTCAAAAGGGTTTATTGTGACAGGTTAAATTGCAGTTTCTACGCTGCTACAGTCAGGCTACAATGGTAGGCCTGAAGCTGTGTTGGCACTGCCACTGTAATGGATGGCTCAATAGATGCTGCAGCCCTCTAGTGGCATCTAACAACCAGGCCCTGGGTAAATATGGTACCATACATTAGGGACTTATAGGCAAGTTAAATATACCAGTCAGGAATAAAGCTATTTGATCATGTTTAAAGAGGGAGCATAGGCAATTACATCTGGCTGAGGGGGCGGGGAGGGGGTAAAGTGCACAGAGTTCTCAAGCCAGCAAACACATACGGTCCAGCTAAAGGCGAAATATACGGAGTGACCATGCAGAAAAGATGGATTTCCTAGAATATCAAAAAGATATTGCCACTTTATGCTGAACGTGCTCTTTTGTAAATGCCAGTGAAATCAAAATGGTTTGTAAGTAGGGTGTGCCTGGTGGAAAATCATCCCACGTTCATGCTCTTCTCCATCTCCATCCCCACCTCGAAAGACTATAGGCATTACTTTGGTTATATAACATGTTTCGAGAACTTTAATGTTATGATTCAAACTAAAGAATAAACATGACTAAATATTAATGAACCATTGAGGCTGCAGTGATACAGGTCATTGCTTGTAGCTCTGAATCGCATGTGATTGCGTGGGACAGAAAATGAATAAAAGAAATAATTTACATGACATTGATACACCCTCCACAAAATAAAATATTGCCTAAAGCCATGCAGCACACACATTTCCATATTTTCTGTGTTACAGTTGAACACTCAGTAGCACCAGGGGGCAAATGTGATTGAAAAGGGTGGTCGCTACCCTCGCACTCACACGCCGTCTCATATAAATCTGAGCAAGGGGAGGTTCAGTTTTATACCAAAATGAGAAACCTCAGTAAATAACATTGAATACCATTTCTTTTAGGGAGGAAAAAAGCATGAGTCAATTTTATTTTTGCAAACATAAATATGTGATTAAAAGCCACGTACTTTCAGTTATCCCGGGGGGAATATGGTGTTAGAAAAACATAGCTAAATTGCGGTCCAGAAGGAAACGATGCTTTAAAAAATATCCGAACGCTTATTAAAAGCACAATGCTTCAAAAGTGCTCTGTTCTTCTTCCAGCTAACATAAAAATCATACATACTGACTGAGTAGAGAGGTTTTCACTATAAATGATATTAATGCATCTAGGTCTGTCCATTTTACATTCTATGTAATTCCTACGATGTGGCTGTAAACTTTAGTTAAATATTAAGATCTTTGTTAGGTTGCTTTTTCCAATGATCTAGTTCTTTAGCAAGTAATCTTATAGCAGGCAGTCTGTTATGTGCCTTTTTCTTCAGAATGAAGGTGGTATAAGGGTAGCTACATGAAAGGGTCAAGTTTATTGAGGAAATGCTCTTCCTATGCAGCCTAACAAAATGGTACCTATCTGTGTGTCTCTGGGTCCTGCCTTAATGATGTCCATCATCAGTGAACATTATAAGATCTGTATGTACCTTGGCATGAGATATTTACATCTTCTCATCAAAGTATCACTTCGTACTAAAGCTTTACCACAGCAGTCCCTGTAATATATATTACTATGCTAATCTGAAAATAGAACATGGAGCAGAGAAAGAATATGATGAATGCACATCATCTTCCTCTTCATAGCTCTGGTAAATGTAATACCTCGGGCTAGACAGAATACAGCTTGACTTCCTCGTGCAGCTATCATTTTGAGAATAAGTCAGTCAACAGGCTGTGTTTACTCATTATGATTTAGCCTAAAGATCAGTGGGTTTTTTTTTAGTTCCATTATAAAGTTATTTTCAAAATTACATCTGCCCTTGCCTAACTCTGAAACCAGCAGGGTTCTTCTCGTATGGAATTATTTAAAACGGTGGAGTGTTTTTCTTGTTTTTGATAGCTCGATATTTAATTTTAAATTGCAGACCTGGTGTATTCTGTTTTAAATAGGGAATAGAGGAAATACTTCTTAGTGAAATAGTCCTATTCAGACTACATTTTGGTGATATCATTTTTCTAATTCTCAGTGCTGTTTTCTTCTTCCATTACCATTCTGAAGGGCCGAGCAGAGATTTCCAAAGTTTTATTATTTGCATTTGTAAGAAAGAGATCAGTTTTTGCCCCATGCCAGGTATGAGATACACACCTAGCACTGTTTTTGTGCACATTCAGATATTCTATTATCAGGGCCCTTGGTAGTATGCAATTCTGTATAACTATGGATTTACTGCTCTTTCCACACAATCCACCATTTGTTGCATAATTTGCTGAAATCAATAAAAATAAAATGTTGCTTCTAGTTACTAAAAAATGTAAAATATGGCGCTGTGCACTGGCAGACCAGTTGCAAAGGTTGAATGGACACCTTTCAGTTGCTGAGTGCTGCATTAAGGTATTAAACTGGCTGTTGTGAGGTGAAACTTTTGCCTATACAGTAACAATATATGCTAAAATGTTCAAATATTAAAATTATATTGTCATAGATGTTCAACATTTTGACACCTACCTTTTCTTGCCACATACATTTTTCAGTCCTGTTCCCACCATTTGGTACTCCATTGACACATGATTTCAGTAGTTCTGTATATAATCCTGCGTTAATAATGTAAAAACAATAAGTTATTAGCCTTATAATAAGGTCACCTAATGTAATGGACCGGAGGCGGGCGATTTTTAAAAGCAAATAAAGCAATGCTGGTAGCGCACTGTCATTTACAGACAGCACATTTTCCATTGAATTGGCCGCTATATTTGACAGACATACAGTTTTACTGATATAACTATATTGCACACAAATGATTATGTGTGGAAAACGGGTTTCAGTGAACATTTATGATTTGTGAATGTCCATGGGTCTTGATTTTTTTGATCCTATTAAAATCTTTGTTTCCATGACAGAATTACAAAAAAGTGCTTTATTTTTCCCTTCTTAACTGCTGAATGTGTACAGGTAATTTACAGTTAATTTACGGGTATTTACATTTTGTTGTGTGATACCAAAAAATTACATTCTACAGCCTTTCCTTCCACACTCCCTGTACCACAGCAAGATTATCACATAATACGCTTTACTTTTCATTCTCTGACTACAACAGAGAAGTCCGTAAACATCAATGTCCATGTTCAAAAAATCATACGATTTGTCAGAAGACATAGGCCCAGATTTATTAAATTATCACGCATCGCAATGCAGCAGCCGCAAATGCTGTGCTGTGCTGCACTGCGTGAGAAGGAGAGAGCAGGAGAGTGCCAAATTTACAGAAATGTGGCACTCTCCTCCCCTCTCCCTAGCGCTGGCGCCGAAATGTGCTGCTGTGCACCACACACACACCTTTGCACCATAGTGCAAGGGTTGTCTGCGTGAGTCTAGCATAGGTTTTGCACAGGAAGGATAACCTTCTAGTACAAAATACTATGCTTAGACTAACTTTAAAACTTTGCCCTCCTTGTATGCGTACTGTATAGTGCGGCACAAACGCAAAGTCGGAAAAGAAAGGAGAAATAAAATAATTTCTCCTTGATAGCTCCTGGTTTCCTGCACTTCTGAACGAATGTTTTAGATGTAATCTTGTGGGGGCAAGCGATTGGGCGCACATATTCTTTATATGTCCCAAACTACAACATTTCTGTGAAGAGGTGGGCAGGTTCATTAGTGAGTGTATGTCTATGGTCATCTTACCTTCATCACCGCTGGCCCTTTTTGGCTTTTCTCACGCAACTAGTCAGCTGCCAAAGTATAGGCAATATTTTGTCTTTGCTGCTATTGCAGTAGCTAGATCTCTCGTGTTGCAAAACTGGAGATCTCAGAAGGTACCTACAATGGGACAATGGCTTTCCAAGTTAGCTCGGACCTACCAATTTGAAAAGGCATATGCAAAAAGGGTAGAGGCGCTTCGTAGATTGAAGATAACTTGGGAGGGCTATGCTCGGATCTCATGCTTAGATGAAAATGTGTAAGGCAGGCTATCCTTTTGGGTAAAGAAGAAACGTGAGGTTTCTATTTCATATCGTGCCTGCTTTTTTAATTTTTAATTTTTTCAATTGTTGAATCGAGGCAAGTTTGCAATATGTTTCTTCCCTGTGTCGGGCTTTTTAGAATGCTAATTATACTATACTGCAATATGTATTTGGGTATTATGATAGTTATGTCGGGTTTTTTAGAATGCTGGTTATACTATATGTAATCTATTTATTGTCTACTGAATTATGAATTTGGGTATTATGAAAGTTTGTTCTTTTTTTTATATATCTTGTCTAACATGTCTACTTTGTCTGCTATCTACGCTCAATAAAAAAAATTAAAAAAAGATAGCTCCTGGTTGAAGTGGGCACTACTCTTTTTAATAAATAGGGTTTTGCATCAGAAACCTTGGGTGGTTGGCATGGGAACGCACATGCAGCACCCATGGAATGCCCCCTTGGTGCTACATATTGCAAAGACGTGCTATGTGTTGCGCTACTTTCAAGTGATTTTCCAGCGCAAAACAAGTTTTGCGCAGGAAAGTAAATTAGTAAAAAGAGATTTTGCATCGATTTGTGTCATTTTTGTGATGCAAACAGGGCGCTAAATCTTAGTAAAAAATACCCTATAGCCTGTCATTTGAGCTCTGTCTTTGAAGCGCTACAAATGCGACAACATAAATACAGAATTTGACGACTTCTATATTTATTGCCTAGACTTTCACGGCCCACCAAAAACCGGCTTGAGAATCACCAGTGGGTTGAGACCCACAGTTTGGGAAGCACTAGTCTAATTGGTTCAGGTCAGGCCAGCAAGAGCCACAATTTTCAGAATGAATTAGAAGTTAAAGGAGCGCCTGAACTAGTCTCTGTGATGATGTGGGGTCAACTGGTAACTTCAGACTAGAATGTAAGGAAAGAAATTGTAGTGAAGGAACTACTCACTCCTGATATTTACCAATTTGAGATTTTCACATCGGCCATTTATCCACATCTCAGATGATCACTTCATTCTATCCTAACTTTATAGTCAACAGCACTTTAAATGCTAGAACTAATTGGCCCACAGTTATAGCAGAAAACAAATAAACAATTACAAATATACAAAGAACTGGCTGACTGTGGCCACCAGGACACCAGCCTCTAGGACCTATAGAAGTTAACTGATATCGCCAGTACCTTGACTTGGCACACCAAGTACTAAGTGGCTGGGGGGCTTCTACGTTTGGTTTTGATGTGCGGTTGTGTGGGAACAAGATTGTCTTACTGTTATTCAGTGCAAGCAATTAGCGCTATGTTCTCACAAGTGTTCATGTCTGATAAACACTCTACAGAGCTTGGAATGTCCCTTGGCAAAGTTACAATTGAATTGTTTTTTCTAGGGGTTAAGAGAAGTGCAAAAATGGTAATAATTGTTAGGCAAAATCTCATTACCAACATGGGATTGTTCAAAAAAGCATTTAGGTGTTAAGAGGGTCACAAGACCATGCCATATAAGAGAGAACTCTCAAGTCGTCAACATAAGGTATGGAAAGCCAATCCAGTTCTGTTTTTTTTTATTATTTGCATTCAGGTATGTGTATTTTTTCCCCCCCATTATGAATGAAAACACACCTCACATCAGACACCTTGAGCACTATGCATTTGAGACACATTTAAGAAAGGCCTTGCTTTTAAGATAACCACACACTGTGTGGACCACATAAAACACCATAATTACAAAGGAAAGCAAAACAACACTGCAAAGTGCTGTTTGAAACACGAGGACTGGTTGAGGGTATCATGCATAACATGGGGTTGAGGGATGTTTTGTACCACCGCTTCTGTCGATCGCTGCGTTTCTGAAAACACAACTTTGTGTGGTAGGAGTAGAAGGACTATAGGCCTGATGGGAAAAGCTAAACCATAAGCTGGGCCACTAAAATATGTGGAATTGGAGGACTAAATTATGCAAAATGGGTTGACTGGATTATGCAGTAAGAAAAGATAAGTTAACAAGTTATGTAACATTATGTGGCACATTCAGTTACAGTATAATTTCTCTCTTTTTGTTCATTTCAAATTTCAATAATAATGTGTGGGCGAATATCTCACTTCAGTAGCACCAGTTTAACTTCTGAATACAGCAATCAGCATCTGAAAGGTGAGCAGTTAGTACTCAGCTGTACCTTGTGTTGCCACTTTTGTTTTAGTAACTTTTGATCCGTGTTAGTAAGACGCAACATTGTTTTTGTTGAAATCTGCAGATAATGCAGCTGATGGTGGTTATTGCAAGTGCCAAAAATCAATAACTGCACACAACATGTTGATGCTGCAGAATCACTTAATTTCAGTGACTCTGACTATAAGTCCCAGAATGCAAGGCGCTATTGGAAGGTATCTGACATGCCACTTAAGCCACATGGCCTCTTAGCAGTCTCACACGCAATGATGCTCCTTGTGGTTTTAAGGATATCCCTGATAACAGATGTTGATTCATTCAGATGGGTTGCCCTATTTTCTCTGGCAGGATGCTATGTTTTATATCTGTTTTTTTTACAGCTCATTATCATCAGTCATGTTACTACATTTGCGTTAGTTGTAGCAAATGAAGACTACTTTTCCCAGAATTCACAATTTTTTTTTAATTTGAAAGCCAAGGCATGTAAACTTGGTACCTTGAGACATGGAGCAATCTAGCAGATTTAATTGCCTCATGATTATGCACATGTCCAATATAAAATGTTGATTTTGCTTTCTTGACTAACCCCTTTGATTAAGGCGGGGGAGGGGGTAGGAAGGGGGGGGGGGCGCTCTATGTAGGAAGCTCCCCTTCCTTCCCACCCTGTCAGTCCTGAATAAATAGAACAAATGAGTGAGAATCCCAGCAAGCCCATAGCGGATTGCACACGATGATGTGGCACAGACCTTTTTCCGGAGCACGTCTGCAGTTTAGCTGTCTAGGCACTACCCTTCTCCTCAAAGGTGAAATGATTTAGAGGCCAGGAGAAACTTAATTTTTCTTGATCACCATGTGCAACCTGGAATTTTAATGGCAGGCATAATTAATTCTCCTGATGTGAATCATCAGGGCTGGGCTCTGCAATTATCAGCCCGGCGCAGCTGGGCCATGGCGCCGACATGAAAAATTAGGAAAATGATTCAGTAATAGGGTGGCAGATTTAATCTGCGTCACGAAAACAAAGTTAAAAAAAAAAGAAGGAAGATCGAGAGAATTCCGACCGAAGCTTTTGTTCCAATGAATACTGACAGGACTGAAAAATGTTGCCGATGTCCAAAGTGATTGGTAATTACCAGGCCATTGAATTTTTTATTGTCAATTTATCATTGCACAGAGGTTAAATTTAACATCTTCCTCTAAAGCCATCATTCTAGGGGGAAGGCAAGCTTGGCGTCACGTGCCGCTGGAGTCAGTGAAAGGTTAATAGGCGAGTTCTGCGGTGTGTGAGGTTTGACACCCTCCTTCGTGTGTGTGCGTGCGCGGAGCTTCCTCCTGGAGTGGAGGTGCTGCGCAATCATTGCTCTGCACATAATGTGTGTTTTTAATAAATATTCCAGTATATCACTACCCTCCTTTCGCATGTATTAAATAGATCAGGTTGAAAGGCGTACACAGTTTCATGGAATTTATATTCGGGGAAAACGGTTCCGAAAATGTGATAAATATGGGAAAGTAACGGATCAGACGTTCATGCTCAGAGGTTGACTCGACAGCATTATACGGCCCTTCTATTGTTATGACCTTATTGTGGATATGTTTTGATGTCAGTGTAGTCTCTGTAAAATAGTTTGTAAATATAGATAGTGTATATATAGACTTGCATTTGAATTGCACACGATTGTAGATCTAGATGATTCTCGAGGTATACATCTGGGTATATATTCATAGAATATGCACATTTCATTTCTAATTCATATTGTATTGTTATTTACAAAGGGTGGCCCTAAATTCGGAAATAGGATGTATACTACTACAATAAGGAAGGTATAGATAGCACTGCACCAAAATAGCTGCCCTCCCCCCCCCCCCCTCACCAAAAAACACGTAGCTCGTTACAACAAGAACGGGGGGGAAATTCCGTGGCGTTTGACCTTGAGTTCAGTGCCTTTGCGGTACGAGTGTTGTGATGTTTTGTTTGTACCAGGTGTTTTCAAGCTGGGAGTATTCCTCATTTAAAAAATATTTACGCAATTTTTATTCGAGGGCATGCGCATGCATGTGCGCACGATGTGCCAACGAAATATGTATAGACACTGTAGTGGTGGCCTTTCAAACCCACTCATCCATGACAGCTTACATTATCGTCATTCACACATACCTTTGCTTGACAGACTGGAGAGGTCGCACCTACTGTATGCAATCTACCGATAGGAGCCATGTTAGTAATATGCCGGGCACGACTCCTACCACTGGGTCGTCTCTTCACTTAGAATTGCGAGATATATTAATTTGTAAAATTATATGCAGCAGAATTCAGACATTTCCATTTGATTATCTTAAGTTAAAGTTCTAAAGGGCGCTGAAAGGTGTGTGTACGAGTGTGTGTGGGGGGGGGGCGGCATGGGGGGGGAGTGCGAAGGGAAAGGAAGCGCTAGCCCAGGAATCAATCGCTGCCATAATTGCTGCAATTCATTACCCGAACAAACACTAGTCCCACCTTTCCCAGGATGCAAGTTTAGGGGCATATAATGTTAGCTGGAGACAAAAGCTTGTGGCCTGCTGGCGTTAATCTACAGATCAGACGGTGTGAGAGTCTGCTGCCGAAGAAGCCTCCTCTGGGGATATCCTGCCTGGGATCAATCCAGACATGCAGGCAGTGACTCATGGCTGCTGCATACAAAGAGGGTCACGTGAACCGCTGCCGCCTACCAGCGGGGACCCTCTCTCCTGATAGCAGCAGAGGAGCTTGTCTTTCTGATTCACGTTTTCCCATTAGAGATCCGGAAGCATAAATCAACACCTGCGCGATGACCTCAGCTTGCCCTCGTACAAACACAAATATGCTGCAACTCACAGGCGCTCTTATTTCAGAAGGGGGACACGAGACTGCAACCAACGGTAACCTAAGTGGATGTAGTCCATATAGTTTCTTACAAAATGTGTATTTATATTCAAATAAAATTGCCTATGGCATTGCGTGTTATTCTGCTCATTTGCCTTTATAAATTTGAATAGCACAGTGTTGTTAATCCACTTGAATTTTACTGTTTCCACCTCTGGGAAAATGCTCAGATTACTTACATGTATTTGTTGCTCAAATGTGAAATTACCTTGAATAAACAAAAGACATGAGGCGTTTGGCAAAACAGGAACAGGTGTTTTAATCAAACTCTTCAGGCTAGAAGAGCAGTTACAGAGTTGGGGTCTGAGGACTGTCTCAAAGTACAATCAATCTGAGCACCATCATATACTTTTCTTGGAGCATCATAAAACAATTCAGAGATCCTTTTTAGGAAGAGGAATGTGGGCCTAGTCTTGGAGTCATAAATTACTCCCACCTAATAACAAATGCAGGTGGGTCTCAACCTTGTGTGGGCACAATGAGGGCCAGTGGGTAATGTGTCGAGATGTCGGGCATGTGGAGCACGTGATAACCGTGTAGGCTGTGTCCTGATTGGCTGAGTGTTCCTAACTTCATGTGGCATCTAACTTTATGGTGTTTTGGGAATATGTGCATCCCTCCAGCCATGTTTGCTTTATTGGGGCCAATCTCCCCGGACCATTGTGGTGTCGCTGCCTATCTGTGGGACTGATCTGAGTTTTTCCTGTTTGCGCTTGCGTTCTGCTGGCTATGTGCCACTCCACCATGGGCGCCCGCAGAAATTTTTCCAGGGGGGGGGCAAAATGTTAACATCATCACCATCCTCCGACATGTTGTGTGCCAGGTGGGGCACAAGAAACACTGGGGCGCAGGAGGAGCCATGGGGGGCAGGAAGCAGGCTGCATATGATCTCATACACCATAGGGTTATTGTGCCGCAGCCATCTCTTTCTTTTGTGGCCTTTGGTAGATATCATTCACACCTTCTAGCAGTTGGCAAAGAAAAAGCAGAGCTCAACTGCAGACAGGAGCGGCTCTTGACCAAAAGTGAAAAAGCACAGGCATGCAAAGGGTTTAGAAACCTGATGCAAAGGCTTAATGGAACTGAATGCTATATGTAATTGACACTAAGGTCTTTGTGGTATGACCATTAACACACTCCGTTCTATATATTAGTGACAGAAACTGCTAGACTGCATTGCGCACACACACAAAATGTGGTTGCACGAACCTAAATCACAGCCAAAGCCCAACGCTTACCCCAAAAAAATCCCATAGAAGGTTCCATTTGAACCACAGCTTCACTTAGTTTCACAAAGCACAGAAAGCAGCCTACAGGATTCTGTACCCCGGCAGCAGACAACCTCCAGTTTTCTCAGTCCAACACCTTCTGCAAGCATGGATGACATAGCTCCTAGAGGCGATCCACATTAAAAGTGTATGACACACGAAAGTGCACCCTGCCACTTTGTGCAGCTGCGTCCCTGCATAGAGAACCACTAGCTGCTAAATAACCACACATATAATAAAAAATAATAACCCTTGAAGTTCTCTTGGCCGAAGGACACTGCATCCCACACTGCACTGGGAAGTAAGGCATTCGGGACATGTATGTCACTGCAGCAGTGTCCAGACGATTACCCAGTATCTACTACAGATGAGGTACCTACATCTGGCTATCTGTGGAGCACTGCACCTCCCTGACTCTTCCTGGCACTTGCTGCAGAAACAACAGAAACACAATACGATCAGGCTCTACACTCTGTCAGACCGAAGAGTGTTCTCAGTGGTCGAAAAAAAAGTAAGGGAACTGTGGGCGCAAAATCCGAGGGCGTGAATAAGCAGAGGATTGGGTCAGTGGGCGTAGTCAGAAATGTGGCTAGAAAAAGCAAAACATCCCAATTATTAGTATTTGTTTGGCATTTCACTGACCAGTTACAGCTTATTACGTTATTTGACTCAACCAATGGATACACATGTTTATTTAAGGTTTAATATGAGTTCTTGACATTACAATACATTCACAATGTGGGATACGTTTCCAATCACAGAATGTCCCAAATACGCTTAAAAGTGGAATCACAAGCCATGTGTCATCAGCACCTCTCCCTTTTTCCACAAGAGCAGTTCAAACATGAATGGCAAAATATTGTAGATTGCAAATGTTTTCCACATAATTATGGCTCTGCCATACTTGCCCAATAATACATCATCTGTTGCATAATCTGACAATTCTAACTAAAAATTGTTTGTAGCTCAAATGCATCAAAAATTACTAAAAAATGTGACTTTTGTTGCTGCGAAGTGGAGACCCTTTGCAAAGGTTGACTGGTCACCTTTCTCACTGCTGCATTTCTATGTTACACTGGTACTGAGGCTAAATCTTTGCAAAGACTGTTAGTATGTGTAAGAATGTCAAACTAATAAAGCATCAGAAAATGTACTGCTTTACGCTGCAGCCCTTTTTTTGCTGCATAATTTAGTTAACACTGCAACATAATTTTGTCCTCCATTGCTGCATAAGTCTGTGGCCCCATAGCAGACAGCACATGTTAAAAGTGCTTGTGCATGAAGCAGAGAGACCCTAAAGCTTGCAAACTTAGTTTGGTGTGTGTGCAAATCCTGCGTTGCCGATCCCTGGTGAGTTGCACTACTTCTGCAGAAACAAGGCCAACGGAGGTACCAATGGGTGAGGCGGACTAGCCTCAGGGTCCTGTGACCTCTGTGACAGAGTCACTATTGCTCTAGGGTGTGCTGCTTCGTAGGCCTGCCCGCAAGACTGAAGGTGAACTTCAGTATGGATTAAGGTGGACAGGCCTTCAAGGTTAACCCACACTTGACACCGCTAGGGTCCATCTGCTGGTGCTAAGACACCAGGGCTTCTAAGGTTATGTTATTGCTATTTATAGAGCGCACTGTTACCCGTGGGTGTCTTGGTGCTGTGAAGTCCTTTTGAGGCCTAAGAGGAAAGGATGGTACACAGAGATTTAGGAGGAGAAAAGCCAGGTCTTTAAAGCCTTTCTAAAGGAGAGTAGATTTGTCATGGACCTAAGCTGCAGCGGCAGGCCATTCCAGGCCTTCGCTGCACATGTTACAAAACTTCTGCCTCCCCAACTGGCTTTACGCACTTTGGGTACTGATATTAGTTTTGCTTCTGATGACCGTAGCACTCGTTTTGGTATATACCATTGAAATTTCTTTTTCAGGAACTCCGGGCCGGTTCCCTGTAGGGCTTTGTGAACCAGGCACAGAGCCTTAAAGTGTATCCTCTTTCTAATCGGCAGCCAGTGGAGTTTTTTGATCTGAGCCGAGATCGAGGCAAATTTTGATGTACCAGTGAGCAATCTGGCAGCTGCATTTTGAAGAAGTTGTAGTTTGCGCAGGAGCCCCTCCTGCATGGAAAGGTATAGCCCGTTGCAATAGTCTAGACTAGACAAGGATAGTGAAGTGATTACTGTTTGTATACTGTCTTTGGGTAAAAAAGGTATTATTTTCCTGCATGCTCTGAGAGTGTAGGCGGTGGTGGAAATAACTGCATTCACCTGGTCTTTAAAATTGAGTTTATTGTCAATCCATACCCCAAGGTTTTTTGCTTTGTTCCTTGGGGAAGGAAGGGGACCCAGAGAATCTGGCCACCAGGCCGGAGTCCAGAAGCTAGGGTCATTACCAAATAATACCACTTCCGTTTTGTTTTTCCGGAATTAAGCTTAAGACAGTTCTGCGCCATCCAACCGCCTACAGCTGACATGCACTCTTTAAGACGTGTTGCTGTTTCCATCAACGCCCCTGGCAACAACGACACCACAATTTGGGTGTCGTCGGCGTAGGAGGTTAAAGAGAAACCAAAGGATTCAATAAGTGGGGCCAGTGATGAGACATAGGTATTAAAGAGCGTCGGGCTTAGCGAGGAGCCCTGGGGCACTCCACACGGCTGGGAGAAAGGTTTAGAAGAGAATTCCCCAATAGCGACAGTTTGAGTTCTGTTAGAGAGAAAGGATTCCAGCAATTTCCAGGCGGCACCCTGGAAGTTCTAGCAGGGCCTTCTAAGGTCTAGCATGGGAATGTGCTTCCTTAGGATAGAAGGCTGAACCTGGTTCCCAGTTCCAAATTCGGCAGCTCTGGCCATAGTGCCACATCTTCTCCCCCACTGAACACCATACTCTTCCACTAAAAGAAACTCGCACTGCCTTTAGATGCAATCCAATTGTGTCCCGCTATAAACGCCTGGAAACAACTCAATTCAAATTATGCACTAGACAAGAGTAATATTTTGTCTGAAAAAACAGTAACAACCTCCTGGAAAAAGCAAACACTCACAGGAAATGCAGGACTGAGTAAAGTATGTGAAATGTAAGCAGGAACAACATGCTTACCTTAATGCTTGTGCACTCGTTATTCAGAAATCAATGAGTGTTTTTGCCTGAAAAGCTAAGGACATGACTACAGGGCCCGGAAGGGACCCGTTTCAATGTCCATTGCTTAAATCCTTACAAAACATAAGGAGTATGGTTTTAAAAGACCACACTCATGAACATTAAGCTGCAGTACACTACACATTTCATAAACTAATAAAAGGAAAACAGCTGATAAGGATCACATGAAACATTTTCTACACCACGCATCATTGCATACATCATCATCGACTTTTTTAATATTAAAATATTCGTCATTACCTCCTCGTCCATCTCCAGATATCGCAGTACCTCCAGGAATGGTGAACTTCCTCACCTGAGGAAAAAAATGCTACTCAAAGACGAGAAAAAATGAAAGTAGTGCTTTACTGGGAAAGTCTGTAAAGTGGGGCTATTGTGTTTGGGTGTGAATAAAACCAATCTGGCAACTTTGTGACCACTCTGTCTTGCTTTAAATTATTTAGTTTAAGCTACTACATCTGTGGGTTGAGGTTCAGCCTATAAATAATAGTTTTGGTCTTGTGTGTGCGATCTGGAGGTATGCTCCAACAGTGATGAGGCAGGGGTATGGCAGCACATTATTGCATAAGGTGAACTGTGAAGGAGTGTGAGAGGCAGGGTCTCAATTTGCTTAAACAAACCAGTACACTTTGTAGCAGAAATCACTTGAAATCATAATGTAGAGAATAGCCAGGTGTTTATTATTTTTAGCAGGAAAGGTGTTCCAGAGATGAAATGTTAGCCAATTGAGGTATACGCATGTGAACCTAGAAGCGCCTCGAACACTGAAAGAGCTCTACAACATCTGCAACGCTTGCTTTTATTTTTTATTGTAGTTTTATATAGCGCGAACTCGACCTAAAGGTATCAGAGCGCTTTACATGAGCACCAGTTGCATTACAGACGGACACATTCATTTTTTTTTTCATCACTAATATATAGTATACTTTCTGGGGAAAAATAAACTTCACAATGTATGTCAGTTAATACAAGCATCGTCATTGCACATTGTTGTTGAAAACTTCATTTCGATAGCGCTGTAGTTAATCACGGCCAGTGTTTTTAGTTCTTTTTGCTGGAAATGTAGTTTATGACTTTGGCATCGACCACAAATGGGGTAAAGTGTGTTGAGATTTTACTAAACCGTGTGAATACCAATACTGAGAGTGAGTGAGTGAGTTATTTATCTGGTGAGGCAAATACTTCCAATTATGAGTTTTCTTCATATAAATGAGGAATTACGTGTGGAATTTGGGGCTTTCCACTCCAGCTTCCGAATGTACATTGCGACTTGCAGCATCCTTACATCCAGTGAATTTCGTAAGGCAGGGCTGGCCTTTGCTCAGAAAGCGCACTGAGCGAAAACAAATGTCACTTTCCTACTCGTCCTCGTGCTAGACAGAGACAGAAAACAGGAGAGGTAAAGACTTACTTCAAGCTGTGGGAGCAGGCAGGCCCGGACCTTCTCTCTTGATCTTGCCGATCAGCAGCAGTTTTCCCGCTCTTAATATTGACGGCCCTGCAGACAAACACCACTGTCCTTACGTGCGGTTCTTTACAGCGTAAGATAGGTGGCGCAGCACTCGTCATGATGTCATGATAGAGATTTGGTGCTGGTGGCCTAAAATATATAATGAAGAGGCCTGCTCACAAAATTAAAAGATCCATCCATTCTTACAATGGTAATAAAAATGCCACTGCCCACAAAATTACATTTTAAAACACACCACGGCACCAGTACGGCGGGCCGGGTGATCCAGGGGGGGCAAGCGCCCATCCTTGCCCCCCCTGCAGACGCCCATGCACTCCACCACTGATCTGTCAATCAGTTGCCTCAGGCCTAGGTTGCAAAGCCTGCCTGACCATGTATTTCAGACTCAGGGTTGATGGAGAGGTCATATCGGGTGATTTTGACGACAGTGATGCAATCTCGTTTTTATATACACATGTATCATTGCATACATCAAGTCAGAATAAAAACCCTTTGGGATATTTATATAGCATACCCATTCATCAAACAACCATACTGACCAACCATTTATTCATCACACCATGGACAAGGAATCTAATATAGAAATGTTTATTCAGTATAAAATGCGCGCAATTCTAAAAACCATTTAAAAATATGTATACAATCAACAGCAATACCAAAACACAATTTACAAAATCCTCATTTCATTATTATTCTAAAAACCCTCTACACTAAGTCAATTTTAATACAGTAATCATAAATCATCATACATAATTCATATTCATCAAGCACATTATAAAATCCACAAAAAACTCATTTATGTACACTTCATAAAGGTTATAAAATCAACAGATATGACAAAATAAAACATTCATAAATATATCCCACATGTATATTAAAAAAGGAGAACAAACAAGCGACGCGTTTCGGTGCTATAAGCAGGTAAACCACCTTCTTCAGGCTTTAAAAAGAGAAGATGCTCCTTTTCTCCCCAAACATTTGTATCTGTTCAAATATAAACAATAAAAGAATAGTTTCAGGAAAAAACATTTTCTATGCACCTATACTAGGATAAACATATCAACATGAGACTCCAGCCATTAGTCCATCTTCCATCATACATCACGACTGAGACACATCATCACAAACTCATCTTTTATAAACCGATCATCAACACGACTCTACTCACCCTATTTTATTAAATAAATCATTTGCTTGTAAACCTCATGCCACATTCAAAGCTTAAAAAGGGGCTATCGGGGAGTAGAAACCCACCACAGTCTGGGCCTCAAGACACTCTTGATGGAGAAGAAATCTTTTCGTAGTCCAAACACGAGGAGCTGTTAGCTTCTCACCACGCTAGAAAAATTAATCAAAAAACATAAAAATGCCTTTGTTAACTAACAACCCTCATTAATCTCAATACTATATAATGATTTCCATACATCTTTTACATACCCTTATGAGTTGGAATTACATAGGGGTCCCAATAATATATTCTTGGACTGCTGATGGCCAATCTTCATAAAGAAATCTATATCCAACATACGGGGTGTATTCCTCCAGTTTAAAAATCAACATTAATCATAACCCCTTAGGGTTTAACCTACAAAAAAATGTTAAGAAACATGTACTTCAGTCTAAAAATAACCAACATAACCCCACTTTGATCCCTTTCATTTAGACATATACCTTCATAAAGGACTAAGAGATATCCAATTCCCTATTTATGAAAACACATTAATTACCCTAATGGCAGCGACTTCAGGGATGTGGTTTTCAATTCTTTTTCCTTTTTCGTTATGCATTCATAATTTCTGTGACAGAGTTCAAAGTCCTAAATAAAATGCGCCATATGGTTAAAAAAAAATTATATACAAAAGGTACAAACCAATATAGACGCAAACTTCCTTAAATAATCACTAAATTCGTATAATGGCAATCTAAGTTTAACCACTAATCCCAATGTAATAAACATGATTCCAAAACACCGACAGGCTTCACTTAACTCATATCGCGAGGTAGTGATTCCCCAAACAACGTGCTATTTATAAAGCACATTGGGCCGTGGTCGGGCTTATCTCTCATCTGTCTCAATGAACGTGCCCCACATCCACTCGTAAAATATAGCACTGCTCTCACTCAAAATCTTATTAGAAACCGGTATAATCTGTATCTGTGCAGCTGGCGCTACCGCTGCGCACCGATACTCTTTACCTAGCGACACCACAATACTGCATCAAAACCAACCATACTTCTTACCGGGATTAAAAAATCTCTGTCTGGAACTCCGGTTCTAGAATGCCTCGTCTTCACCATCAGGACGCTTAAAAAGCCTCCAAACCTGGAGAAAAAGCCCGCCACTTACTTAGCATGGATAGTAAAACAGGACTAGCGGCAAAGACTGCGGCCGCCATTTTGAAGTGGTAAAAACAAGAACCAGGCATCTGTAATGAGCTAATGTTATATATAACAAACCAAATGTTATATATAACAAGGAACAAATTAATACGAAAGGCAAGAACCCATATTCAATAAATGTTAGTCCACATATAAAATATATTCTCCAATCTATTTCATTACTTAATGAGTTCCTCCCATTCTTCCCTCGTATTCAATCCCTGTCTAATGGTGTCGAATAAAGATATATACCATTGTTCTCGAGCCTTACATTTCTCTACAATATTGCCTCCTCTTTTATTTATATATACTTTTTCTAAAATGAACCAGATAAAATCTGTTTCTTTATGATCATGTTCTAAAAAATGGGCTACTAACGGTGCATTCAATTTCTTAGTTTTAATTGCAGATTTATGTTCAACTAGTCGTGTCCTTAATTCTCGACCAGTTTCGCCTATATATGCTAAACCGCAGGGACATTTCAATAAATAAATTAGATTTTTACTGCGACAATTGTTCAGTGTGCGACATCTTATAGTTTTATGGTTCTGTGTCACCTCTTTAGCTACCCAACACTGATCGCACATTATACAAGTGCCACAACGCGTATTACCTACCATCACAGTATTATCCAGGGTTCTTTGTCTCAGTTTCGGTTCTTCTCGATATGTATGAACCAACTGGTTACGTAAATTAGAATTCTTTTTAAAAGCAAAGAGTGGTTTATCTAATTTAATATTTTCTCCATCATTTAAGATGCTCCAATGTTTATTTACCACATTCTTCATTTTGTTGCTAATACCACAATACTGACTCACAAATACAATTCTAGTCATTTCTTTTTGTTTATTTGTTTTAGTCAACATTGCCTCTCTATCGTAAAATCTTGCTCTTTTGAATGAGTGGGATATAAGTTTTTTAGGATATCCTCTTTCCTTTAATTTATTTTTCAATATTTCTGAGTGGGCATAAAAGTCATTCAAATCTGTACAATTTCTCCGTAACTGGAGAAATTGGCTAAATGGAATGTTATCCTTTTGTGACTTAGGATGGAAGGAGGAGTAATGGAGTAACGTATTTTTAGCCATGGGTTTAGTATACAATTCTACTGCTAACTTCTCATTTTCAGCCTTAATCGTAATATCCAAATAGTCAACCTTATCAGTACTGTAATGTGCGGTAAATTTCAAATTCATATCTCCTAGATTTAACCAAATCAAAAACTCCTCTAGGAGATCTACAGGACCATCCCAGATAAAAAATATGTCGTCTATAAAACGATGCCATTCCCGCACGTTTTCATAAAACGGCACCAGCTCGTTATATATATGTTGTTCTTCAAATCTCCCAACATATAGACACGCCAGACTAGGGGCACAGGTAGCCCCCATGCTGGTCCCCTTCTTCTGGCGGTAAAGTTGTTCTTTAAATAAAAAAATATTATTTTTTAAGACCATCTCCGTGCACTGTAATATAAAATCCTTATTCACACCATCCAGTGCTACTTTATCCAGAATGTCTCGAATCACTTCCACTGTATCCTGCTGTGGTATATTGGTGTAAAGAGACTCAATGTCTAGCGTAACTAGACACTGAGTCTCACAATTAAAAGATATATTCTCAACCATACCAATAATGTGCGAGGAGTCTCTCACATACGATTTCAATTTGTTAACCAAAGGCTTAAGAAAAAATCAACATATTTACTTAAAGGTTCAAGTAACGAACCTATACAACTAACAATGGGTCGCATCAGTGGGTTACTGTAATCTTTATGGATTTTAGGCAACCCATATATAGCTGGAATCCTAGGATTTTGATTATTTAAAAATTTAAATTCACTCTCACATATCCAATTTTCCTCTCTCGCCTCTTGTAACAACTCACTACATTTTTACTCAATACATTTAATTCCTTTTCATTCACCTTCTCATAGTGGGATTCTACTTCTAACAATTTTAAAACCCTATTGTCATAGTCGCTGGTATCAAAAACCACTACTCCTCCGCCTTTATCAGCCGGTTTAATGGTGATTGATAAATCTTCTCTCAGTGTACTAATAGCTATTCTCTGATTTTTATTCAGATTATATTCTTTTTGATACTCCTCAGTGATAATATTCTGAATACCCATTTCAACTGTTTTTTCAAATATATCTATATTTTGACCTACTTGTGCAATCGATGGAGTGAAAATGGATTTAGGTTTAAATCCAGTAATATTATCTGATTCCCTAACTGGTCTATTCTCAAAAAATCTTGTTAATCTAATTTTCCTAAAGAACATTCTCAAGTCCTTTTCTAATTGGAATTTATTAACTCTCGTAGTTGGGACAAAACTAAAACCTCTACCTAATACTTCAGTTTCTTCATGATTTAAACTCCTATTAGAGAGATTAATGATGGGCATTCTATCTAGTGCCAATACCTCTGGTTCCTCGTTCGTATATATTCCTGAGGAGGTTGATTGCGCGCAGATTGCCCTCTCGTTTGGTTTCCATTAAATCTCCCTCTCCTGTTCTTTTGCTCTAAAAAAACCCCATAATCATCAGTTTGAGGACCTCTACTGTGTTCATCTCTCTGTATTTGTTCCTCCTCACTGCTTGAACCTATAGTGTCAGAAAAGGTTACTTCTTTCCTTCCTCCTCGGGTGTATCTAGGTATTTTAAAATAATTCCTATCTCCCCTTGTTCATTTTTATGGTCATAATAATGATCTTTTAAAAAAGGGTAAGCTAACTCATAGCTAAATCTTTCAATGTCCTTTTTTAGTTTATTAGTTTTCTTGTTAATCAAGTAGTCCCTATAACCCTCAACATCATTGTTGATCTCATCTAATTTAAGTTTTGCTTCCTCCACAGCTGTTTTCCCTTTTAATTCTAATTCCAATTTCTCAATAGCTTCCTTTTCTAAAATAATGATTTCCTGAGCAGTTTCTATGATCAAAAGCATCCAATCACGGCTGCACCGATCCGAAATATGCGACCATGTTTCAAGAAATTTTTTGTGTTCCACAAATACCCCTGGCTCATTCCGCACTTGTAAGCCAATAGGTATCATTCCCGATTTCACATATTCAATCAGAAAATCAGCATGGGCCTCTGTTCTAATTAACTTCTTTTTAAGATTTAACAGAGTGCCTCATTTCTCACCTTTATTGGTAATAACCGTAAATCTATTACCTTTCTTCGTGTTGATGATTCTATTATATTGATCACCATTAAAACCAAATGTTTTGAACTGCTCCATATTGATTGGACCAGTTAACGTAAAAATCCAATTACTTCTTTTAACTCCAAGGAAAAACTCTCCAGTCACACCGGACTGTGCTTATAATTCTTAATCAAAGAGAGGGGTCCAACTCTTCCAAAGGGACAGGACACCAACCAGACACTAAGTCAGAATAAAAACCCTTTGGGATATTGCATACATCAACATTGACTTTTTTAATATTAAAATATTCGTCATTACCTCCTCGTCCATCTTCCTCACACCAGTCATTACTAGTGAGCTTGTCTCCTGTTGAAAAAACCTCCTAAAACAAAATACCACATATCCCAGTTTCCCAGCCTTCCAAGATGGCCTACTTTCTGACCCTAGGCGCCGATATAAGGAGGAAGTAGACAGCCACCACTTTCTGATTTTTATCTTCTGCATTAGAGTTGCTCTGAAGATCAGGTAAGTGTTTGTTTTAGCATTTCTGGTTTACTGTGAATCCTACTGTAACAGACTATGTTAACTTAGCTCATTTGAGGTCTTGCTTTAGAAGACGAAGAGTGTTAGCGTTTAGATCCTGCTTTTGAGGATCAACTTTCAATTTGGAAGACCTGCTGTAGGGGCTTGCAGGCTGAAACACTTTTGCTGTTTTCCACACAGGTAGATTTTCTTACCCATAGCTGGCTTCGATGGCTCAGCATACAAGGAGGCCCCGGTGTAGCATGCTCAGCTGTCCAGTGCTCTCAAAGCAGAGCTGCAGGAGTGCGTGCGATCCTATTCCTTTCAGCAGGACAGCGCAGTGTTTTCCGAGTTATAGTTGCTGGTAGAAAGGGTGTGTGAGCATGCTTGTGTTATTCCCTGCTCCTGGCAACTTTAAGAAGTGGGAAGTGAGTTTTTCCTCAACATTCTGACTGTGGTTTTGGCAGCAATGGAGTCAGGTAAAGCGAACGAGAAAGCTAAGGAGGAGGATACGAATGATCCTCAAGAGATTCCCTCGGTGGCAGCCATTCAGAGGATGATTCAACTGGCAGTGGAGGCAGCCTTTAAAAAGAGGGAAAAACCTCCTTCTCCAAATAAAAAACCTAAAGGCCCATTACGATACCGGGCGTAAAAAAATCCGCCACCCATGAAAGCGGCAAAAATCCACCCGCCTACACCGTCTGAATACCGACCCAGCAATCATGATGCCTCGAACCGAAAACCGCCAGCGGCGGAAAAAAACCACAAAATACCGCCCGCCCTTGCCCGAGTCGGAGTCAAACCGCCCGCCACGGATGGAAAGACGCACGACAACACAAAACCGCCCGCCCTCACGGTCGAGACACCGCACGTGAAATTACGATCGCACCGACATGAGCGCGGAAAAACAACAAATACACCGCCCGCCAGCGTAAACAACACCGAAGAAAATGAACACGGCAGAAGCCATGGCGGCCACGTCCCTGCACGGAAACAGCCGCGGACTCAAACAAACACACACAACATGGCAAACAAGTCCACACAGCAACCCACGCACAAATACACAGACAAAGTACACATCCCGAATACACACCACCCCTGGACAAACAAATAAACTACAAAGCCCAGAACACCAGCCACAACACACCTGAAAACAACAGACCATCAGGACACACCCAAACAGGTAAGTACAAAAGCAGCCCCTCCACAGACCACAACCCCTTGCAACATTGCAAAGCAGAGAGGAGAGGAGAGGACACAGTGACACAGCAAGGACAGCAGCACACCACAGATACGCACACATCACACCCACCACCACCACCACCACCAAACACCGGCACCACAAACCCCCTGCACATCACACATCACACACCGCACCAGCACCACAAACACCATGGCATCACACAGAATGCCCAAGTTCACTTCCACTGAGCTAACGGTCATGGTCGACGAGATCGTCAAGGTGCACACACAAATCTATGGCAACCAGGTCCAGCACACACCACTAGCCACCAGAAACAGAATGTGGAACAGAATTGTAGACCAGGTCAATGCAGTCGGGACCGTACCCAGAAACAGAGGAGAGATAAACAAATGGTGGAACGACATCAAAAGCCTGGTCAAGAAGAAGGAGAGCAAAAATCGAGAGCTGGCTGCCACGACTGGCGGAGGGAATCCCGCGCATTACAAGACCTTCAAAGCGTGGGAGGAGAAGGTGCGAGTCATCATCCATCCGGAGATCCTCACCGGATTACCAGGGGGAGTGGAGGCTGGTAAGTACAAACAAATGTATACCAGCACACCGCTATGTACTCACATGCACTACCATCATGCCATAGCTCCGAGGGACAAACACCCCCATGTCCAGTACACAATACACAACACATCACTCACACATGCAACAGGCACCACCACACACACAGCCCAAACATATCAACTAACAAAACCATGGGGGCATGTGTACACCCAGCCAGCCACGTAACCACCAACAGGTCCCCTAGTACTCCAGAAGCGCCACAACGAGCACCCCCATACCCATGTGGCAGCCGTAGCTGCACCAACCGACAAGTAACAGGTAAGTAGCCGCAACACAAAGGCAGTGGGTGGGAGGGGGACAGCTGAAGTACAACACCCACCAGGCCCCTAGTCCTACAGCACAGCAAGGCGGAGCACCCCCCACACCCATGTGGCAGCCGTAGCTGCACTAACCGACAAGTAACAGGTAAGTAGCCGCAACACAAAGGCAGTGGGTGGGAGGGGGACAGCTGAAGTACAACACCCACCAGGCCCATAGTCCCACAGCACAGCAAGGAGGAGCACGGCCCACACCCCACACCCACGTAGCAGCCACTGCAGTGCACACCGGCAGCCGACAGGTAGACATCCCGCCCCAGGACAAACGGTGTCAGTGGGCGTCCAGCCATCACCACGACCCATAACACCGCCCCCACCCCCACAGACCTGCAACATGGAGCACCCCCGCCCATAACCATGTTGCATCCAGTCCAGTGCACGCTCAAAAACAACCTGCAGGTGGGAAACTGGACAGGGCGGGGTGACTGGAGGCATGAGGACTGAATTACGACTAACACATGGGACATGTCAAGTAGCAGAGGAACACGCAGCACTGCTCCCTGTCACAACCATGTGAACAATGTGCACACGGACATGAACCACAGAGTCACACCCCACATGACCCATCACAGACACAGCAACACCCAAGGAGCCACGTCTGCATGCACAAGTCACACTGATTACAGAACCACACGGCAGGCACAGTGCAACCCATCACACACAGCTGCAACACCATCGAAGTCCTGTCCATGTAGCCCCTACTGCCTGTCAACCACACATCCCACAACTACGCCCATGTAAGACATACCACACTAGACGCAACAGCGTGGAACAACATAAATGCACACGTACACCACTGGACCCATCAAACACACAGACACACAATGCACATACAACATACCATCCATCTCATCCGTCAGCCCCAGTCACATGAAAGGTATGTCATCCGAACAGCTTGTCCACATACAGTAGTCACGCAAAGAAACATGCCCATGACAAATCATGTGCCAGAAGTGAATGAAGCGCACGTCACACTGTGAGCAACAACACACATAACATGGGCCACACCCCCGAGCACTGCATTGATGCACATGGCACAGGGCAGCACGCACACCAAGGAATTGGACCATCCGCAATACGTCGTGTGGCACACAACCATCACTCACTCATAACAATGCGTCCAATTACATGGCCAGAAATCACAACAGACAGCAAATATGCAGGGTATGTCAGACATACACACACCTCAGTCCATGCACTGTCATGTTGCCACAACACATGTCACGTTCTGCACCCATGGCTCACAGTATGTACCCCCAAAGCATAGTTCATCTCAAATGCGTCTCAGGGGGCTGACCCCCATTATGCCATCTGCGTTTCTAAGCGTTCCATATGAACCCCCAAAGCATAGTTCATCTCAAATGCGTTTCAGGGGCTGACCCCCATTATGCCATCTGCGTTTCTAAGCGTTCCATATGAACCCCCAAAGCATAGTTCATCTCAAATGCGTTTCAGGGGCTGACCCCCATTATGCCATCTGCGTTTCTAAGCGTTCCATATGAACCCCCAAAGCATAGTTCATCTCAAATGCGTTTCAGGGGCTGACCCCCATTATGCCATCTGCGTTTCTAAGCGTTCCATATGAACCCCCAAAGCATAGTTCATCTCAAATGCGTTTCAGGGGGCTGACCCCCATTATGCCATCTGCGTTTCTAAGCGTTCCATATGAACCCCCAAAGCATAGTTCATCTCAAATGCGTTTCAGGGGGCTGACCCCCATTATGCCATCTGCGTTTCTAAGCGTTACATTTGAACCCCAAGAGCATAGTACAAACCAACCTCCACGATGGGTCTGGAGTCCGCATACACCAGAGCCACAAAAAGCAGGAGCACAGCAACACACCCATCGGCATTGCCAATCCGTCCCATGCCACATGTCCACAGCACACAGTCCCATTGGCATGCCCACACAACAACAAATAGCACAGCCACACACACGGCTCCGGGAAACCTGTGCACGACTGTGCACGAACTGTGGATGTCAGACAACCTATACATACTTTGTCATGTGCAACACAATAACATATCCCATTCCCCCACAGGTGACGAACTGCTGGATGCTGGAGATGGAGACAGCAGCCAGCACAGCCAGCCTGCAAGCCCCCAACAAGGACTCACGGATGTGGAGGATCTGTCCTCCTATTCGGACACGGACCACCCAGCAGGCCCATCTGGTGTGGCAGGGCCCAACCGCACCCCAGGCACCCTCCCACCCACCAACCCATCATCCAGGGCTGATGACCACTCACAGCCCCCTGCTGCCACTGTCGTAGCGGCCACTACCACTGTTGTGGCGGCCACTCCCACGGTCGTTGCGGCCACTCCCACTGCCGCAACCCCCACCACCGCCGCGACCACCACCACGTCATCACTGGCCCCAGCCCCAGCGCAAGTGGTGGTCCGGCCGACTGGGTCCACCCTGGGAGCCACAGCGAGGACCGTGGTGAGCAATGTGGCTAGTGGGCAGGTCGGTGGCAGCAGTACTGGTAGGAGGAGCAGGGTCAGGCCAACGCCAGCCTCCCCTGGGAGCCATGCCCTGCCTCAAATGGCCAGAGTACTTGGGGCCTATGAAGAGGCCCAAGGACAATGGGCCAGGTCTGCTTCCGACACGCGGGAGGTCCTGGGGGTGTTGAGGTCCATGGACGCCCATATGGGCCAATTCGTGTCCCGTATGGACCAACTCGTGGACCTCATGGGCCAGCTGGTGGTGGCGGTGGGGTCACAGGCAAGGCCAGCAACACCACCTCCGCCACCACCTGCTAGGGCGCAGGGTCGGGCAGCAGTGTCCACTTCCCCTGCGTCCACAGCCAGTGAGCACACCTCACCCACCACCAGCAGGTCGCCACCACACACCCCCTCCCAAACGTGGAAGGGGCCGTCCGAAGTGGAAACAGATGTCCCGGGAGGACTTCGCACGCTCCAGACGCAAGTGAGGCAGCCAGCCATCCTTGACCACCCACTGCATTGACTTGGACTACGATCCCACCCCACACAACCATCAGAATGGCATGTGTCTGTTGGACTAGGGACATAGAACTAGTGGGTACACCCTGAGCATCACGCAGCCATGGCCGACAGCTCATTGTCACTGCACGCAACACTCATGTCATCACCTTGCACACAATGACATGTCACAGTTGAAAATAAATGCACCTTTTACACAAACTGCTGTCTGTGCACTGTGTTTATTGAACGATGATCAACCGCCACCTTGAGCAGAGAAGCATCGGATGTGTGGCATGGCGATGGGACAGGAGGGGCTGTAGGGACCTAGGGGGGAAGACAGAACAGGAGCACATTCAATGAGTGTGTCACACACCCATCACACAGTACATGTCAACAACTACAAGCAATGTACACACATCGCACAGAGCAATAGGGCACAATGCCACAGCCACCGTCAGTGGCATACAAACCTGGACATGGACCATTGACACACAGCACACAGTGAACATAAGGCCTCCGTGACACAGCACACAGACACCTGCACAACTACAGCCACATCATCCGTCGTACATGGACACTCACCGTCAAGTGAAGTAGCGGGCGATGAGCTGCTGACGGACATTCACAGCTTCCTCCTCTCCGCTGTCTTCCTCACTCGAGCTGTCCTGGTCTGCAGGCTGGGGCCCTGGTTGATCTCCATCATCCACAATTAGGGGGATCTGCTTCCGAATAGCCAGATTGTGCAGCATGCAGCAAGCCACCACTATCTGGCACACCTTCTGTGGGGAGTACGCCAGCGCACCCTCGGTGCGGTCCAGGCATCTGAACCTGGACTTGAGGAGGCCAAAGGTACGCTCGACCACACGTCTGGTCCTCCCATGTGCCTCATTGTAGCGGTCATCTGCTGGGGTCCGAGGATTTCGTAATGGACTGAGCAGCCAGGGCCCATTCGGGTAAGCCGAGTCACCTGGGCGTGAGGGACACAGAGAACCGTTGCAATTCAAACAGGACAGTAGACAGCATCCTTAAGCCAGCACGCTACACAACTCCACATACTCACCGACAATCCAGCCACGGTCCTGTTGCAGATTGTTCATCAGTCGTGGTAATATGCTGTTGCGCATGATGTGCGCGTCATGGGCCGAGCCTGGGAACTTCGCACACACGTGGGAAATGACCATGTCCGCAAGGCACACCACTTGCACATTCAGGGAGTGCGTGTGCTTCCGGTTGCGGAAGAGCTGCTCAGTGGCCTGTGGTGGGACAAGGCCAACATGGGTGCAATCTATGGCACCAACGACGTGTGGGATCCGTCCAAGGGCATAGAATGCACCCTTCACTGCCGCCAACTCACGTGCCCTGGGGAATCGGATGTACCTGTTCCTGTACAGCATCATGGCTGCCAGTACATCCCTCAGCACCATGCTGAACATGGGCTGGGACATCCCACCTCCACTGCCCACTGTGTGCTGGAATGACCCAGTGGCGAAAAAATGCAGTGCAGCCATCACCTTAGCCGTGGGGGTGAATGCTGTCGGATACACCCTGCGAGGACGGAGGTGGGGTTCCAACATGGCACATAGTCGATGCAGGGTTGGTCGGTCCAGACGAAATGTCCGGATGACCTCAGAATCCTCCATGTCCGCCAACAATTGGTAAGGGCGGTAAATGTTTGGTCTCCGCCTAGGAAAGATGGAAGTGGACACATGTCAAAGCAACACGCCACATGGCATTTTCACATACACATAACTGATATGTCAGAGCAAGAACATGAGTCACAGAACAGCTGTCATGCAGGGACAGCACAGCCACAATACACTTACACAGGTCTCCCACCAATAGCAATGGGCAGTGACACAAACCATTGCTATGTGCATGCACATGGGGATCCAGGCCTCAATGACCTGTGAGGCGTGCTGATGGGGACTGACTGCATATTCGGCAAGCGGCAACACCACGGCAACATGACTGGCTGCTGTGCATCACACTGCTTCCGAGGCTGGATGAGTATGGCACACACCAACGACGATGTGGGCACAGGCTGAGCGGCCAAGAAAAGTGGGACCTGTGGCACGAGGGGATATGTGACAGTCATTGGTGTCACCACTGCACCCTATGTGCAGCACTGTACGGATCACACCTCCAGAAGCATTGACAGGTGTACACATTGACAGCCCCATGCCAACACGGCTGTGTGCTTGCAAATACACATCACATGTGACACGTAACCTTGCACGTGCCAAGTGGCAGATGTACATAGTGAGAGATGGCATGCGTGTGCATATGCGTATACCATGCACCCATGCCAATGTGCAGATGATGACATGCTAACAGACATGTGGGGGCCGGCCACTGGCCGTCCCTGCCTATGCACACGGCATGTTGTGGCCCCGTCCATTGTGCACCTGCACCCACACGCACATCATGGCCACACCTGCAGATGCAGTGCGCACATCATACTGTGTGGTGCACATGGCATCAGCGGACTGTCACCAACATGGGCCAGGCCATTACGGCCAACTCCGATGACCCGCGCGGTTGCACCCTGCGTGTTCCACTATGGAGGTAGGCGTCCCGGGCCAGCTGGGAGCAGGCCAACGTCTGCAATTGCCAATGCAGGTCTCAGTGCACTTGTTGCTCGTGTGAATGTCAGGCTGGGCCATGCTGCCCCTCTCAGTCCCAGCAGGCCTGGCCTGCACATTGACTGCACAATGCCAGTAGATGACAGCACCGACTGCCTAGTGGGTTGCATGTGTCTCCTGTTCAGGACACTCCAGATGGGCGCTAACTCAGTACTGACTATTGGACACACCATGTCTCGTGATAGGGATGTGTGTGTGGGATGGTGGCACTGAATGTGACCTCCGTTGCGTGGTGGGCCATGCACAGGGCGAGTACGTCGATGATTGCGCAGTGTTGGTCACAGTGGGTGCACCCACACAGATGTGTTGCCCTATGTTCATTTTCTATGTCCGCATGGTAATGGACTGTAGATGTGGGCAGACTACACATTGGTCGATGTGCTGTCAATTTGAATGTGCCTTCACACCAGGCACAGCTGCCCCTGCACATGTGACCACTGCTGCACTCGCTGCTGGGTCTGTGGAGCTGATGCACCATCTGTGCGTGGGGCGGACAGCTCTCCTCACTTCCGTCATTGCGCATGTCATCACTTTGCCGCAGGTGACATGGATCATGGAGGGCCCACATGTACGCGTGGGTGGCCTCAACAAGTGTGTCCAATGGTTGTCACCCCCAGTCAGTGCTTCGAATGTGAATGATGTTGTGCTGGTGCTAATTTCAGTGTGGCGGGTGGGCGGGGCTAGGTGCGGGCTTACATGCAGGACATGGGAGGGTGATCGGATTAGCGACTAGTTGCAATACACACGGGGCACGTCTTTTCCTGTCCACATCAGGGTCATTCCTTGAACTCACTGACAGTACTACAGTCGTCTTTGTCCCTGTCCTCATGGCCTCCCCTCGCTCCCCCCAATATGCATTTGCACCTGTGGGGCTAGCGCATGCAGATGCAGCCCCAAGCTCGCCCCGGAGAGGCCAAGGAGTGTATGTGTGGGTCCAGTTGAACGAGTGGTCTGTCTCACGGCATGATGTGTGGCGGGACGCCGTCCACCTGCGTGGTGCCCCGACTCGAGACCCGGGCAACATAGACAATGCATAGCAGTCTCCGCAGTCCGGATACACCACCTGCGACACACAGAGGCTGTAGCTGCCCTAGCGGCCCATGCCGCGTCCATCTGGGGCTGATGGACCCACACATTCACTCTTTTGCCTCACTGGGGCGGGCTCGGAGGTGCTTGCGCACGCGCTGGCTTCTCTGTTGCAACGGCATGTGACGTGTGTGGAGATGTAGGCAATGAGTGGGATGGTGCGAGCCACCTTCCGTGACGTCACTCCTGCTCGTGACGTGTGCGTCCCCACAATACTTCCATATGACTTGAGCCATGCTACACATTGAGGATGTTTTGCATGCGTGATGTGTCCCGGAGGAGCGCGCCGAGTCCTCTCCCCCACCATGCTCCACTGCCATCCCGTGCCCTGGATTGCCTGTGCAGGTTGACAATGTTGGGGATACACCTGGTCGGCAGGGGCTGTGTGTGCCTTGTCAAGGGCCTGGCGGGCGCACAACAGGATCCAGCTTGTCCACAGAGGGTGGGCTGACGTGTACGCCTGATACCGCATTGTTCGTGTGCCCGGCTGCTGTGCACACACGTGTTCACATCCCCCCCGACAGGTGGCCTTTAACATTGCCCAGGGAAGCGTTAATGTGCAGTTCCGGACCCCTCCCGACACAGCGTGTTTCAACTTTGCATGTGCGCATCTACCCGTCACACCCACCCACCTGAGCGAAGCGTCACTCCCGCTTCACACGACACATGTGTGTCTTCCACAGTTGTGCTACTCATTTGCGTTGACATCCAATGACAGTGGACTACATAGTCATGTCACGACTGCCGTGTACATCACACACTCTCATCATCTCCCATTCGTACTTGTGAAAGGAATCAGCAGAGACAGTTTCTTTCTTCAAACCATGTATTGTGACTTATGTCCTCTGTGATGCAGTATAGTGGACACTACTGGCAGCGGAATGCATGTGGAGGATATACTGAGCATGATTACACATAGCTAAGGGTGTAGGGGTACATGTGATTAGCTGTTGCATGTGGGATGTGGGCTTCAGAGTTACATCTGCTTGGCCGTTGCTGTGCTAATGTTCATTTGCAAATAGCTGCGGTGCTGCGGACTTTGACACAGACGGTATACATTTAGCCTACCAGACCGCTTGGCATCATGGGCACAGTCCATCTCAGTTCCATGTGACAGGTGTGCTGCTGTTGTTACTCATGCACGCGTGCGTGTGAGTTGACATCAGGGCATGGGCTTACGTGCATGCAACGGCGTCCCACTTGTTGTTGCCATATGGTGGCTACTGGACATGTCACAGTCACTGGGGTCGTGTTGTTGTTGTATGCACTTGTCGTCCATGCAAAGGTCCTGTTACGGGATTTCCGGGGAGGGGGAGAAGGGGTGCAGCTCTCACATACTCCAGCCGGGCGATTCCTGTCCACTGTGCGGTGCATATGTCCATGGGCGCAGGATCCATGTCATGGCATAGTTGTACGTGCAGTTCTGTCCATGTGGGTGCGATACACATATCCCATGCCACTGCCTCCCCCGATACATGCAGAGTTCCTGGATGTGATGGGGAACAGTGTGCATGTCCCGGACACATCCGATGTCATGGCAGTGTCGTTGATGGTGTGGTATCAGTTGCAGGTCGTTTGGTATGGCTGTTGTAGTGGTTACTGGCCAGTCCGTGCGGAAGCTAAGCATGGGTACAGTGTCGGACATCATGGCTCACTTGGGGGATTGCGTCGGGGTCCTACGAATTGACAGGTTGACAGGTATGCGATGGCTTCCTGCAGGGCTTCCATTTCATTGGTGGTATACATGTTTGCCAGCCAATGTAGCGGATGGTGGCTGTCACGGTGTTGTTCGTAAGTTGTCCCTTGTAGGAGCATGATGGGGCATGCTGGGTGACATTCGATGTAGCTGTGATCCATGATCCGTCGTGTGGAGGCACAGTGGTCCCATTGCAGTGTGGGCCCGATGATCGCCACATACGTCATGCCCCCATAGGCTGAACAGACCCTGTCGTGTGCGTCCAGAGGGTGGAATAGTGGTAGCAGGTCCGCCCTTGGACATGCCGGGTTGGAGAGGCACAACTCCACAGGATGGTGGAAGGGACACCTCCGACAGTAGAAGACGGGTATGACGCAGCTGAACAATGCGATGCGGTAAGTCAGTCGGTAACTTACGTTCAGCAGGGATAGGGGTTCGCATCCCAACATCTGTATCAGGTTGTGTTTGTACAGCTTGACCTGTCTGGCGTAGTTGGGTAGGTGTGTTGTAGGTGCCATTTTGCTGCGGGGCGATGTGGTGGCGTGCTCCGGCTGTGTGTGCAGTCTGCAGTGTGCAAGCTCCGAGGTTGCTGTGAGGTCTGTGATGGTCGTAGGGGGCAGGACTTGTGTTCTGTTAGCTTGTGCGGAGGACACGGGCCCTCATCCCACGTGCTTCTCTGAATGTTCAAGGTCAGTGGTGTGTGACTCCTTCCAGATAACTTGCATGGGAACGGCATGGGGGAGTTTTATAATTTATTCTTCCCCGTTCGGTATGTTCTTAGGTGATATGCGCTATCTGCCCTGTGGTCGGTTTCCTCTGCATGCCTGTGTTGGTCTTTTTTTGAGACAATGGCTGTATTCTCCGGCTTGTTTAGTCGGGTTGTGGTTTCGGAGTTGGAATGGAAGGTCATTCAGTGCTGTCTGCTCTCCCGTGTGTGGGCGGCAGGCTGTGTTTCCGCTATGCGTTGGGCTTTGTGTGTGGGTGTCATTCTTGGGTCCACCTGTTGTCGGGCCCCGGGCTCTTTGGTGTTCCGTTTTGTATGTCTGGTTCATGGGTGCAGGGTGGTATGGGTGTTTCTGTGTGGTACTGGCGTACCTCTTCCCGACGGGGCCCATGTTCTGCTGGGTGGTGTTGCCGCCGCTGTGTGCTTCGCCATGTTTGTCACACAGGGGTGTGTCCTGATGTTGCGTGACTTCACTGACATGTGGGCGTCGGTTGTGTGACGTTGGGTGTTGTCCGTGAATTGGGCGTTGGGGACATGACTGTGGCAGGCCTGTCACGTGTCATGTGCGTTCTGGGTGTGGCTGGTGTGTGTGGTGCTTGGTTGTGTCCCTGTGTTGTTTGTGTGCGACGCATACATGGCGTTATGGTTGGGCGCTGAGTTGTGCGCATGTGTGGCTGCGTCATCGCCGCTGTGCTGCGGTGCCGTGACGGGGTCGTTAGTTCCTGGTCCCAGGTGGTGTGCCCATGATAGTTGCGAGATGTTGCAATTTGCCCTGTGTGACATTTGTGGGTGCAGTGGTGGATGTGTCTTGTCCACGCAGGGGTGTTGGGGGGTGCCATGTCCTCCTTTTCCGCACTTGCACTGTGTGCGCTGTTTGCGTGCCCTTGTTGTGTGTGTGCCTACCTGCGTCTCCGCGGTACGTTGCCTCCTTGGTGGTGCATCAGGTATAGCATGGGGAGGGCCTGCAGTGCTGGATTCATGCTCGGGGGTCGCCTCTTCGGTGTCTGTGCTCGGCGTTCGGGTTTCCGCCTCACTTTCACGTGCGGTGTCTCTTAGCCGTGGGAGCTGTTTGTTTGCGGCATCGTAATTTGTACGCCGGGCGGTACGTGATTTCGTCTGGCGGTGTGTCTCCATTGGGCTGCGCCGCTACGTGAGCAGGCGCACTTTGATGGCGGACGGCGTCGCTGGCTTGCCGGCGGTGTTTGGCTGCCTTTTCACATCGTAATTTGGCGGGCGTGTGGGCTGCGGCATGCGGGCGGTAACTGGTGGTTTTTGCATCCGCCAGCACGGCGGTGGTGCTTCCGCCCGCCATCCTAATGGGCCCCCTAGTTTGGAGTTGGTTTCAGATCAAGAAAATGAGGATGGAGAGGAGGTGAGAAGCAGACTGGTGCAAGTCCCTGAGTTAAAGGAGGTTATGAGGCATGTTGGACAAAATCTGGCTTTTCTTGACCGCACAGATGGAGGACTATGATGATTTATTTTGTCATTACCAGAAGAAAAAGCCAGAACATCTTTCTCCACAGTCTTCATTCGGTAGAGTTTTAGAGTCAGAATGGATAGAAATTGACAAGTCTTCTTTTCCTAGATTTCTGACTCGAAGGGACCCAATTCAGAACTTTGGGGATGAATTTCAAACAGTGGGGAAGGTAGATCCGCTTATGGCGAGTCTGGTACCATCATATCAGTAGAAGCTAACCCATCTGATCTAGTGGACAAAAGATTTGACACAGCAGTTAAACATACATATGGGGCCACCAACTTTTCAATTAGGCAATCAGCTTACTCCTCATATACTATTCAGTCTTTATTAAAGGACTTTCAATCTTTGGCAGATCTTATAGACCAGGGAGCAGAATTAATGGCAACGCTGGCTCTCAGGTGCAATTATTGTAAGACATTTCCTATGACACCTTGAATTCGGCAGCATCCGTAGCAGGTTCAGCTACTGCTGGAAGGCATCAGTTCTGGCTTCGAAGGCGGAAGGTGGATGCTTCTCAAAAAGCTCTGTTGATGAAGAGTCTCTTCTCAGGTTTCAAGCTGTTTGGTTCCCAGCATGAAGGGATGGTAAAATAAACAGAAGATTACTGGCCCCAAGTAGCCCTACCTGTTGGTTCAAGGTGAGCATTTGGTCCATCTGCTCAGGGAAAGTCCAGTCAGCTCAGAAAAGTCCCAGGCTCAGCTTCAGGAACTTCAGCAAAAACACAGCTGAAGTCCTAACTATCTAAGCAAGGAGTTGTGTCCAGTAGGAGGTCAGATTTCATTTTCTGGAAGTTTGGAAAAGGTCAGTGTCAAATCAATTGTTCCTGGAAATTGTTGAAAAAGGTTTTCAAATCGTTTTAAATTACCATCCTCCAGAGGTTTTTTGCACCACCCCACTTCCTACAAATCATTGAAAGTAACCATGTTTTGGAGAGGGGATTCAACATTTGTTGGAAAAGAAAGCAATTGTGCCAGTGACAGCTCCTCAGAGATGGAAGGGAATCTATTTGATTCTTTTCCTCGTACAGAGAGCATCAGGGGAATTCAGGACTTGTCCTGGATCTGAAAGCTGTGAACTGGTATATTTATCATACCAAATGCAACATGTCAACATTACAAGAGATTTTTCTGTTCATCAAGTAGGGAGATTGTTGCGTGTTACTGGATCTACCAGATACTTTATGTAAATGTGCTGATCCATCCCTATTCACAAAGGTCCCTTTGCTTCTGTGTGCAGGACCAGCATAATCAGTTTCAGGTATTTCCTTATGGTATTTCTACTTCTCCAAGAGTATTCACTAAGGTGTAAGCTCCTGTGGTGGGACTGTTACATTCCAAGAGAATCCAAGTATTTCCTTATTTGGATGGTTGGTTGATCTGTTGTTTTTCTTCTTCTAAAGCACAGGCTCATGTTCAGTAGGTATACAGAGTCGTACAAGAGCACAGAGTTTTGGAAATCCTGCCTCATTCCTGCTCAGGACTTGCAGTTCACTGGCGCTAATTTCAGGACAGAAGTGGGGAGGGTGTTCCTTTCGAGGACAGAAAGCACAAGATCCAAACAGAGATTGTTTCTTTGTTGCCAGACTCCCCTTTTCCATTCAAACAGTGGTTGAGGTTGCAAGGACTAATGATGCCTTCACTGGTGGTTCTTCCTTGGGCCCAGCCCGCATGTCCCCTCTGATAAATCATTTGTTGAGTCACTGGGATCCTGCTTCTCAGGATTTCAAGAGATAGTTTCCAGTGAGGGTTCAGGTATACAGGAGGATCTGGATTGGTTGATGGAGGAAGAGAACCTGAGCTGGGGTAAATCTTTAGTTATTCCTCCAGCAAAGGTAGTAACTATAGATGCCAGCAACCTGGGTTGGTGTGCCACTTTGGAGGGTGCAACAGTTTCAGCCACTTGTAGTAGCCCAAAAGGGTCATCGTGGCTTTCGTCAGGACCAGTGACATGTAGTGCACGCGTCCTATAGCATGCACAGCCAGGGTATACGTAGTAGATACTTACAGTATATCCTCGCGATATTTTTGATTTTTGTTCACAATACAACTTGTATTGTGTCCAGTGGAGAAAAACAAAAGTGAAAAGGAGGAGAAAATTAAAGGTTACAACGGTGGTCATGCAATTATAGGGTTAGGTATCCAGTTTTTCACAACCCTTATTTGTAATCTTATCAGGCCTCCTAATCTTTGAGGCACCTCTTTAAGCTTCTCATTCACGAAGCATGCATCATGTACATCCTTTTTTCAAACCTAGATTCTAGAATGTCAGGGAGGTCTCCATATACGGAGTAGATATCGGGAGACATTTTCGTACGGTGTTCATAATCAAGTACACCAGAAGAGTGCACCGTGTTCTCAGTCAAACCCTCACAGCTCTGAATGTGCGAATGAAGGGTGACAAGAGGACATTTTTTCAATGCGTAATCATTTTTAAAGATACCATCATACTTAATATGTGAATTTATCGCATTCGTTCTCACGGGACACCATTCTTAAAAACGTGATTGTTTTGCGCTGCTTAGATAAACACTTTGTGCTCGAGAATGGGGCATATAATGTGCTCCAGAAAGTGATCCCAATCAATTGGAATTGCCATTGTTGTTTAGAGGCGGGAATCCTCGTGGGCTATTATTCATGTGCGTGATCAAAATCCACATTCACCCTCACAGTGTGACATACTAACACTGTGTTTCTTGCGCACTGCTTTTAATTAAACAAACACATTGTGCTCGGGAGTAAGACAGTGCTCTGAAAAAATAGTCACGATCTGTTGAGGATAGTTGTTACTAACGTTTTTGCTCGAGGTGAAATTCCCCGTGGGTTACTGCTCAGACGCGGGCTAGATAAGACAAATATGAAAAATACCCAAGGTAGTGTTATAACTCGATGTTGTTAATGTTACCCCAACACCCACTGGGGGAGCGTAATGCCCCCGAACGGCATCTCTCCGCCCTCACTTACTTTGTCCATGTGTCCCGGTGTCAGTTGCACCTACTGTCGTCTTTGCAGTCCCATACTACTGGGAGCCTCTGTTTAGGATTACATTTGAAACCCATTCCCGTCCCGGATAGTACAAAGGGAGCTCGTTACCTGCGTTTGTTGGCCCGCCTCCACGTTAACGTGGTGTTTCGTTGGAGGCAGCATCTATTTGGAAGGCGTGGCCCTCAAAAAGCATCCGTTATCGACGATGCAGTGTCTTTTTGGATGTGGGCGTGGCCCTCAAAAATCGTCTGTTGCCGACTACCTATGGGGGTCTATATCTTTTCACGCGGGTGTTCCTGGTACCTGTAGTCCAAGATTTTCTTTCGTATTAAAAAACTGTTTATTAGGAAAATTATCAATTTTTTTTTTAGAAAAGCCAATTCAGTCTTAAATTCTCCTATTTAGGTATTTTTGTCATGTGTTCAGGTGATTGTCACATCTCTTTCTTAAGTCATTTTGGTTTTTTATCTGATTTTAGTGATCTCCTAAGGCTACAATTTGGCGGTTCTATATGTCCAAGGAGTTTTAATTTCGAACTACGCTGTGCCATGGGATATTGTCGTTGAGGCCTGTATTGTGTGTGGATAAACGGTAGACCCACCGTTGTTCTTTTTCAAAAAGTTGAGACTCCAAGTTCTCTCCATTGTCCAGTTGTTCAATGACCACCCAGTTCATGTCATTGGGGGTGTGTCCTTCCTTAATAAAGTGGTCTGTTAGTTTGGTGGTATTTCTTTTGCACCTAACGTTACTTCTATGTTCGTTAATGCGCGTCTTGATTTTTCTTGTTGTCATCCCCACATATTGCAATTGGTAGGTGCATGTGATCAAATATATTACTCCTGCTGAATTGCAGTTCGTGTGTTTCCTCAAAGTCCAGGTTTCTCCAGGTTCCAGGTTCAGGGTTTTGGTGGTTATTGTCAAATGGCAAATGTTACAATTGCCACACGGATAATGGCCTGTTACTTCAGGTAAGCCCATTGGCTTCTCACTTCTCTTTGTGTTTTTGATGGTCTGGTCTTCACTAGTGCGTCCTTTATGCACCTTGCTCTTTTGAAAGAGAAGAGGGGTTTTTCCCAGTCTAGGCTCCCTGATTGGAAAATACGCCAGTTCTTATTTATGATCTTTTTACCTCGCTTGATATGATGTTGTAGGTTGTCACACATGTCAGTGGGATTGTATCCTTTTCTCTTGTGACCTGGTCCAGGAGGCCCTCTCTGTTTTGGTTTCTGGCTCTCTTGTAGGTCTTGTTGATTATTTTTTCTGGGTAGTTCCGGTCTCGTAGACGTTCTTTCAGGTCTTTTGCTTGTTTGGTAAAATCCTCTTTTTTGGAACAGTTTCTCCTTAGGTGCAAAAATTGCCCATACAGTAGGTTTTCGTGTCGGGCTCTTGGATGGAAGCTTTCAAATTTCAAGAGAGTGTTTCTATCTGTGGGTTTTTGGAAAGTTCTAGTACAAAGTGTTCCCTATTCCACGTAGATGGTAACATCTAGGAAAGTGATTGTATCCTTGCTGATTGTATGTGTAAATTTCAAGTTGGAATCACATGTGTTGATCCAAGTTAGGAATTCTTTCAGTGAGTTGTCATCTCCTTTCCAAATTATCAGAGTGTCGTCTATATAACGCTTCCATAACTGTATGTTGTTTGAGTACCTGCTATTATTGTGTATGATGTGTTTCTTTTCTAAATCAAACACATACAGCCCGGCTACACTCGGGTAGGCCTGGGCGGTAAATTCCGTTCCGCTTGCGGAATTTGCGGAATTTGGGTAATTTCGTGTTTCGCGGAGAACGCGGAATTGCCAAAAATTCCACGATCCGCGGCTTCGCAGAATTTTTTGCTTGTTCGCGCTTTCAAAATGCGTGTTCGTGAGATATTTCCCCCCGAGCACGCAAACAGCGTTCGCGAACAGGAAAAAAGCATCGCGAACAGGCGGAACAAGCAATTCGCGGAACTCTGCGTGCTCGTGGAGATTTTTTACCGCTTCGCAGAGCTTTGCGTAGCGTGACTACGCAAATTCCGCCCACCCCTACACTTGGGGCTAATGTACTGCCCATAGAAGTTCCTTTTGTTTGTGTGAAGATGGTTTCTTCGAATAGGAAGTAGTTTTCTTTAAGTGCCAGGCGGGCACACTCCAGGATAAAGCATTTTGGTGTCATAAAGTTCCAATCCTCTTCATCAAGAGTGTTCTTCAGTACTTCTAGAGTCGCGTCCTGTGGTAAACTGGTGTATAGACTTTCCACGTCTAGAGAGACCAGAATATTGGATGCATTGTCAAACTCTACATTCTGTAGGGTGGAAAGTAGATCCTTAGTGTCTTTCAGGTAGGTACTTGTTTTTTGTACAATTGGTTTTAAAAAGAAGTCACAGAACTTGGATAGTGGTTCTAACAGAACAGTGGGTTACTGCTCTATCCCACGTCTGAGCAGTAACCCACAGGGAATTTCACCTCAAGCAAAAACGTTAGTAACAACTATCCTCAACAGATCATGACTATTTTATCAGAGCACTGTCTTACTCCCGAGCACCCTGTGTTTGTTTATTTAAAAGCAGCGCGCAAGAAACACAGTGTTAGTATGTCACACTGTGAGAGTGAATGTGGATTTTGATCACGCACATAAATAATAGCCCATGAGGATTCCCGCCTCCAAACAATAATGGCAATTCCAATAGATTTGGATCACTTTCTGGAGCACATTATATGCCCCATTCTCGAGCACAAAGTGTTTATCTAAGCAGCGTGAAACAATCACGTTTTTAAGAATGTTGTCCTGTGAGAACGAATGCGATAAATTCACATATTAAGTATGATGGTATCTTTTAAAACGATTACGCATTGAAAAAATGCCCGATTGTCACCCTCCAATGGCACATTCAGAGTTGTGAGGGTTTGACTGAGAACACGGTGCACTCTTCTGGTGTACTTGATTATGAGCACCGTATGAAAATGTCTCCCGATATCTACTCCGTGTATGGAGACCTCCCTGACATTCTTAAATCTAGGTTTGAAAAAAAGGTGTACATGATGCATGCTTCATGAATGAGAAGCTTAAAGAGGTGCCTCAAAGATTAGGAGGCCTGATAAGATTACAAATAAGGGTTGTGAAAAACTGGATACATAACCCTATAATTGCATGACCACCGTTGTAACCTTTGTTTTTCTCCTCCTTTTCACTTTTGTTTTTCTCCACTGGACACAATACAAGTTGTATTGTGAACAAAAAACAAAAAATAATTGCAAGGATATACTGTAAGTATCTACTACGTATACCCTGGCCGTGCATGCTATAGGACGCATGCACTACATTTCACTGGTCCTGACGAAAGCCACTTTGACCCTTTTGGGCTACTACAAGTGGCTGAAACATGTAGACCACACCCAGGATAACCTAAATAAGGATACATGGGATCAATCTAATATCCCATATACATATCCACCATATATTTTCAACATTGACCAGGAATCCTCGAACCCCAAAAAAAAGGAAATTTCGTGAGGCTTCCCGAGCCAATTTTAACTTTTCACCACGTCACTTGCACACAAATCGCAAAAAACAACCAGCTCCGCAGTAATTCTGGTGTTGCAGCACACCCTGGAATCATTCGGCAACCAGGGTGGGAACCAAATTATGAAGCATGTCACCTACTAGGTAGGTGAGTGAGGGTTCTTTTAAAAAACCCTGCGAATTCCTGTGTCCCCCAGAAAACAAACAAAAGAAGGGACATAAAAGGATCGAAGAAAAAACGCCAGGTCGCTGATCCGTTCTATTTTTGTCTGGAAGTATTATAGTTTGGGTAGACGAATGGAACAAGACTTCTCCTTCTCTAATTGTTTATATTATCTGTTAGAATGTACTCGCAGTTATTCAACCATCATGTGCAGATCAGACAGACAACAGGGTGGTGATGAGTTATGTCAATCATCACGGCAGGTCTCAGAGTCTCAGCTCTGTAGCCAGGGAGATTGCCACTTCGGTGGAAACCAACCTGGGTTCATTGTCAGCAATTGTGTAGCAGACAGTTTGAACAGAGTATTTCCTCCAATGAGTGCATTGCCATTAATGAGGGAAATATTCCTTAATTTGAAGAGGCGGTTTAGCTAGCCAAAGGTGGATGTCTTAGCTTTGAAGGAGGATGCTGTCCTTCCATATTTCTGCTCAATCATTCATTGTCCAGAGGCATTGAGGATAGCCGCAGTGTCTTTCAGGTGGTCACCAGTTCTCCTTTTTGCTTTTCGCCCTATTCCAATGATCGCCAGGGGGCTGCTGCAGATCAGGAATGACAGCGCTCTGGTGTTGCTGGTAATTCTGGGATGGGAGAGGCATCCCTGGTATCCCGTTGTGTTACAACTTGTTGTGGCGGTCACATTGGTCAATTCTGTGCTATCCGTATCCATTTGTGCGTCCGCTGCTTTCGTTGGCCTTGTTGATGTGCCGTCATCTTTAAGCATGGCACTTGAAAGGGTAAATCTGTTGGAGAACGGCTGTTCGGCAGAGGTTGTTGATATGATTTTGCTATTGAGAGTCTTTCTGTAAGTGGTGTATGGTGAAAGGTTGGGAGCCTGTATTGGTGAATCCAATTAGGGTTTTAGATTTCCTTCAAGAAGGTTTTCTTTTAGGTCTTGCAGTCTCCAGTTTGAGGGCTCAATAGGCAGCAGTGAGGGCATTTAGAAGCTCTTAATTGGAGGAAGTTGAGCCTTTGGTGGCAGAGTGTTAAGATCTTTTTCTTTGAAAAGACCTAGAGTTCCTGTCCAGCTCCTTCCTGTCATGATTACGTGACGTGCTTCACAACCAAAGGGGCTGTGGGCAATATGCATTGCGACATTAGTTCATTACGTTTAATACGTTTAAAAAACCCACCCCTATCCCGTGCACCAGCACTGCCATGAATGGTATTGAGATGTCAATGTATTGGCACGTTGGTTTTCATTACAATGTATGTTAAGACTACTCGTTTTTGTATTGCTTGAATTGTACAAGTGCTCGTTGTCATAGGGAATGCTATTTCATTCCATTTGGATTCACGGAAGGAAGATTTGCATGAACATTGCACACGCGGTACAGTGCACGTTGGACAACAGCTGACACTGTCTGTGGCGGTGTATCTGACTGCACGCATCGTTCGCGTTGGAACGTGAACGTGCGTGGCAGCCGTTTCGGGTGTGGCCCGCTATAAAAGCCACCCCAGTCTTCTGGAAGGCGCTTTGCCTTCTGCTCGTTGTCAGGGAAAGAAGCTGTGGAGAGCCTCGAGGAAAGAAGCTGTGGAGAGCCTCGCAACTTACCTGATTTCAACGCGGTGATCCTGATGGTTGTCGACATCTCCTCATCATGGCTGGACATGGACCTGTAAAGAAAGACAAAGAAGATAAGTAAACCTTTCTATTTGGCGCCCATCGCAAGAAAGAACAGTTGTTAAACTACGTTTCGGAACATTATGGAACATTACATAACGTGAAGAAAACTTGATATTTAGAGTTGTTTGGACATTTCAATGTGAACATTAAGAAAGAAGCACCGCGAATGCTGATCTGAACATTTGATCTGAGCACAAGTGTGCTATAGCTTATTGCATTCAAGTGAGCTATATAATGTTGGTGTGGCTACGAGATGTTACGATATTTTTTGGTGTATTCTGTTTTCTTTTATTGTAACCAGTAGGAACAGAGAACAAAAGGTCAAGAGTTACTACAGTAAGTCCAGAAGAGAGTAAAACAGATAGAACTCAGTTACATTTTAGAGAGTGGTGTTTAATAGTAGTATTTCTTTTCCAGTTGGTGGTGTCATCGTACAAAGGTGGTGTCATCGTACAAGAACAGCACAACAGCTATAGTTACCTGTTCCGCCCAGTCTACTCATCACATCTCCCTATCAAGACATACTGAGATGTTAGGCCATAATTACTACTGCTCGCAGGTAGGCTCTTGTTACGAATTATATTCACAGCTTGTTTATAGCAGAGTTAGGGACAATAAAACCTGAAGACAGGATATTGAGGTTTTCCTTGTTGCCTCGCAGGTCGACAGCAAGAAATCATCGACGTCCAGTATCCGGCCCTCCTCCCCTATTTCTATCATATAGCTTGTTAGTGTATTACATATTGCAGGTTATAGTATAGATATTTGGGAAGTTGGTCCCTTGCGTCTCTGCGAAACCACATCCACGCCTATACAGAAGAAGATAAGGTAAGAGACGGGGTGGTTGTCTGACAGAAGGCAAAGCCCACGGTTATCGTTTCGCCCAGACGCAATGGATGAGACTCAGCCAATCTCTTTACAAGACATAGTTGCTATTTTACACGATTTAAAAACCGAAAATGCGGCTCAACGAAGAGATGTGTCCACTCTTCAAGAACGAATGCACAAACCTGTTTTGAAACCTGCAAGTTTCCAACCTACTTTTCCAACTACCTCCTCTCATGACACTACAGGTGATAAAAAGACGCAAATTCAAGTTGTCACTCCTGTGTCAGTGCCCCTAGCACAACCAGAAGGTTTCTATGGTGACAGTAATAAATTCACCATTTTTATGAACCAATGCCATCTTCATTTTTTAGCGAAACCTTCAGCATTTCCTGATGACTCATCAAAGGTAGCCTTTGTGTTATCTTACTTAGGAGGGGATGCAGCTCTTTGGTCAGTCCCTTTAGTAGAGAACGACGATCCTTTACTATATGATTTTAGCAGGTTCAAACGTTCTATGACTAAATTGTTCGCCAAACACGTGTTTGTCCAGTCAGCAGATAATGAGCTGCTTAACCTCAAACAGGGGTCGTCAGATTTACTTCATTACATTTCCGTATTTAATCGTTTAGTTTTAGAAGCTAATTGGCCTCATGACAAAAGAGTCTCTCTCTTTTATAGAGGACTGAAAGACGAATTAAAAGATATGGTGATGCAAATTTTAAAACTTCCAGATGATATCAGTGAGTTTATTGATCTGGTTGTGAAATTAAATCACCGTTTGTCGGAACGCAAGGGAGAAAGAGGGAGAACTGACCATAAGGTATTAGTGTTTAAAGAAAAGAGTTCAGGCACAAAAGAAGTGGTCAGTAAACTAGATCCTGTAGAACCAATGCAAATTGGTACTATACGAGGCCCTCTGTCAAAAGAAGAGAAAGACAACTAACCACTAGAACCAAGAGTCATCCGGAAATAGTGCGCGCAGTAGATCGGAAAGAACTCACTTCAGGGCCCATACACAAGCAAACTGAACAGTTGGATATGCAATGTTCCCCCGTTCATAGTGAACGCATTACGATTGACATCATAGATGCACCACAATTTAGACTTATTTTAGGAATACCATGGTTAGTGCAGCATTACCCTCGTATTGATTGGATTCAGAAGACTGTGACATTGAATTCTTCTCAGTGTCGCTCCCACTGTTTTCAAACTCACATTAAGGAGGATACTATTCAAGGATTTGACTTTCCAAAAGAATTACAGAGCATTTTACTTCTTGAAGGGGTTCCATCTGAGTATGCTGATTTATTAGATGTATTTGATAAGACCAAGGCAAATACTCTGCCCCCGCATAGGGACTTCGATTGTAGAATTGATTTAGTACCCGGTGTGACCTTGCCGTGCAGTAGAAATTATGCCCTGACAGAAAAGGAAAATGAACATTTGAGAACCTATTTGGATGAATACCTTGCCAATGGGTTTATCAGGCATTCAAAATCTCCTGTCTCATCCCCTTTATTTTTTATCCCAAAGAAGGGGGGGACCTTCGCATGTGCATAGATTACAGAGCCTTAAACAACGTGACTGTGAAGAATAGATACCCTTTGCCATTAATTCCTACACTATTGGACCAAATTAAACAAGCAACCATTTATACCAAATTGGACTTGCGCGGTGCTTACCATCTTGTGAGAGTTCGAGAGGGCGACGAATGGAAAACGGCGTTTCGCACCAAATTCGGTCTTTTTGAATATCAAGTAATGCCCTTCGGACTCTGTAATGCTCCTGCAGCTTTCCAATTTTTTATAAATGAAGTATTGCACGAATTCATTGATGTCTGTTGTGTTGTATATATAGACGACATACTTATATACTCTAATTCTGAACATGAACATGTAAAACAGGTACGCGCCATCCTTCAAAAATTGCTTCAAAATTCTCTGTATGTCAAATTGGAAAAAAGCATGTTTCATGCGTCCAAAGTGGAATTTTTGGGATATGTCATTAGTACTTCTGGTATTGAAATGGACCCGAAAAAGATTGAAGCAGTAAGCAATTGGCCTAGTCCCACTTCTGTAAAACAAGTGCAAAGTTTTTTAGGCTTCACCAATTTTTATCGGCGTTTTATTCAGAATTTCTCTCAAACCATAACCCCCATTACTAAACTCCTTCGTAAGGGTGCAAAGTTTGATTGGACTGAAACAGCGGAAAAGGCCTTTCACGATCTAAAAACATTGTTCACATCAGCACCAATATTGAACCATCCTGACCCTACACAGCCATTTATTGTAGAGGCCGATGCTTCCCAGTTCGCTTTGGGGGGAATATTGTCACAAAGAAACAAAGAGACAGGGCAAATACATCCTATAGCCTATTACTCAAGAAAATTATCTGCAGCTGAACAAAATTACGCTATTGCAGATAAAGAGTTATTGGCAATTAAGGCAGTTTTTGAGGAATGGCGCCATTATCTGTTGGGTGCACGTCATCCGATTACCATCTACACTGATCATAGAAATTTGCAATCTTTACGGTCACTTAGAGCTCTATCAGCTAGACAACTCAGATGGTCATTATTTTTTAATGACTACAATTTTGTAATTACCTACCGACCAGGTAAAGAGAATCATAAGGCAGATGCATTGTCACGTTTAGGTGAGAAAGAAACTGAGGTTGAAGACCCCAGTAATGTTCAACCTATTTTACCTACAACTTGTTTTCAAGCCAGTCTCACGATTTGTGACGTAATAACTGACATTCAAGAAGAAATTAAGACTAAACCTATGAGTGAATGGGAAAAGAGCTATCCCTTGTTACAATGGAAAGAAAATCTGCTATTTGTAAATGATCAGATATTGGTTCCCACAACAGCTATTCAAAAGTCACTCATACAATTACATCATGATACTCTGTTATCAGCTCATCCAGGATTAATGAAAACGTATCAAGCAATTAAAAGAAAGTTTTGGTGGCCTTCCATGTTCAACGATATTAAAGATTTTGTCGAGACTTGTAGTGTATGCATTCAGAATAAACCACAACATCAAGCCCCGAGTGGTTTATTACAACCTTTGCCCATTCCACCTCAACCGTGGCACACAATCTCTTTAGATTTCATTGTCGAACTTCCACCAACTAAAGATGGCTTTACAACCATTTTGACTGTGGTGGATCAATTTACACGCATGGCTCATTTTATTCCTTTGAAGCATCTTCCTTCTGCTATGGAGTTAGCTCAGATTTTAATGACAAATATCATTCGTTTGCATGGCATACCATCTGTTGTCATTTCAGATAGAGGCCCCCAGTTTATCTCACATGTCTGGCAAAATTTAAGTATATCATTGAATATGGAAGTGCGTCTGTCGTCAAGTTATCACCCACAAACAGATGGTTTAACGGAGCGCACCAATCAAACCATCGAACAATACTTACGATGTATGTTAAGGGAACATCATGAGGAATGGTCAGAGATTTTATGGGCCTTAGAATTTGCTTATAATAATGGGGAACATTCATCTCTCAAGATGTCACCGTTCTTTTGTAATTATGGCTATCATCCAAAAAATATCCCAGATTATGTGGTATCACCCAATTCAGTACCATCTCTACATGACTATGTCACAAAATTAACTTCTATTCATCAAGAAGCTCAATTTTAATTAGCTAAGGCAAAAGAAAATCAAAAGACAACAGCAGATAAACATCGTTCCACACAACCTACCTATTCAGTAGGAGACAAAGTATGGTTAGCAACAAAGAATTTGCGTATAAAGGGGAATAAGAAATTTAATCCTCGATTTATTGGACCTTTTAAGGTGGAAAAAGTAATCAATCCAGTAAGCTTAAAATGAACACTTCCACAACACTACCGGATTCACCCAGTCTTTCACGTGTCATTACTTAAACCTTACAATCCTAAAACACGTGTAACAAAACCACCTTCTCCCATTGCTATTGAGGGGATTCCAAATATGAGGTCAAAGCTATCATAGATGCCAAAAGAGTCAGTGGAATTTTATTCTACTTAGTAGATTGGAAGGGTTACGACCCAGAAGAGCGTTCTTGGGAGCCTTTAGCTCATTTAAAGAATGCCTCAAAACTTGTAAAAGCTTTTCATGTTCGATACCCAACTAAACCTAAACCTATTCCACAAGTTTTGGGGGGGATCTTGAGAGGGGAGTACTGTCATGATTACGTGACGTGCTTCACAAGCAAAGGGGCTGTGGGCAATATGCATTGCGACATTAGTTCATTACGTTTAATACGTTTAAAAAACCCACCCCTATCCCATGCACCAGCACTGCCATGAATGGTATTGAGATGTCAATATATTGGCACATTGGTTTTCATTACAATGTATGTTAAGACTACTCGTTTTTGTATTGCTTGAATTGTACAAGTGCTCGTTGTCATAGGGAATGCTATTTCATTCCATTTGGATTCACGGAAGGAAGATTTGCATGAACATTGCACACGCGGTACAGTGCGCGTTGGACAACACCTGACACTGTTTGTGGCGGTGTATCTGACTGCTCGCATCGTTCGCGTTGGAACATGAACGTGCGTGGCAGCCGTTTCGGGTGTGGCCCGCTATAAAAGCCACCCCCGTCTTCTGGAAGGCGCTTTGCCTTCTGCTCGTTGTCAGGGAAAGAAGCTGTGGAGAGCCTCGAGGAAAGAAGCTGTGGAGAGCCTCGCAACTTACCTGATTTCAACGCGGTGATCCTGATGGTTGTCGACATCTCCTCATCATGGCTGGACCTGGACCTGTAAAGAAAGACAAAGAAGATAAGTAAACCTTTCTATTTGGCGCCCATCGCAAGAAAGAACAGTTGTTAAACTACGTTTCGGAACATTATGGAACATTACATAACGTGAAGAAAACTTGATATTTAGAGTTGTTTGGACATTTCAATGTGAACATTAAGAAAGAAGCATCGCAAATGCTGATCTGAACATTTGATCTGAGCACAAGTGTGCTATAGCTTATTGCATTCAAGTGAGCTATATAATGTTGGTGTGGCTACGAGATGTTACGATATTTTTTGGTGTATTCTGTTTTCTTTTATTGTAACCAGTAGGAACAGAGAACAAAAGGTCAAGAGTTACTACAGTAAGTCCAGAAGAGAATAAAACAGATAGAACTCAGTTACATTTTAGAGAGTGGTGTTTAATAGTAGTATTTCTTTTCCAGTTGGTGGTGTCATCGTACAAAGGTGGTGTCATCGTACAAGAACAGCACAACAGCTATAGTTACCTGTTCCGCCCAGTCTACTCATCACATCTCCCTATCAAGACATACTGAGACGTTAGGCCATAATTACTACTGCTCGCAGGTAGGCTCTTGTTACAAATTATATTCACAGCTTGTTTATAGCAGAGTTAGGGACAATAAAACCTGAAGACAGGATATTGAGGTTTTCCTTGTTGCCTCGCAGGTCGACAGCAAGAAATCATCGACGTCCAGTATCCGGCCCTCCTCCCCTATTTCTATCATATAGCTTGCTAGTGTATTACATATTGCAGGTTATAGTATAGATATTTGGGAAGTTGGTCCCTTGCGTCTCTGCGAAACCACATCCACGCCTATACAGAAGAAGATAAGGTAAGAGACGGCGTGGTTGTCTGACACTTCCTGGGATTTACCTTTGGTTTTGGAGGCTCTTTAACACTCCCTCTTTGAGCCTTTGAAATCTGTAGATCTAAAGTTTTTGACCTTTATGATAATTTTGTGGTAGCTGTTTCATCAGCTATGAGGGTGGGAGAATGAGGCTCTTTATTTATATCTGAATTTCTGCCTAAAATTCCTTCCCAATTTCATTACACCACGGAAGTGGTATTGCCTGTTATGGCCCCAAGCCACTTAATGGAAGACAAGTCTTTGTTACATCTTTTGCATGTTAAGAGGCGTCAGTGGAAGACATTTGTAATGCGGCCACTTGGGGCATCTCCGCGTACTTTCATGTGCCATTACCATCTCCAGTTGGGAGGTTCTTCTTCTGATTTTGCTTTATCAGTGTTGAATGCAGCAGCAGATATGTAATATGTGAATTTAACCTTTGAGAAATATCACAAATGTTTTATTTATTGTCATTAAAGTAGTGTATTGAGTGGCGATCTTCTCTGGAGCCATTCTTGCATATGCAGGTATTGAAGCAGATCTCTGCTCTGGTATCAGCTCACTAGAAATGACTAGGGAAGGAAGATGGACGAGGAGGTAAGGTTACTTACTGGTAATCTTCAAGTCTTTCATTTACTGCTATTTATTGACTACTGTACCCCATGTTAAGTTTCATGTTAAGTTTTGCTGACCTGATAATGTGGAGGCCAATTTTGTACTCAACCACATCACCTGTTGAAATTGGCTTAGGATCTAAAATTTCTAGTGCCTGCATATATTTTATCTGGGCACAGTGGTCACTATGTGCTTCCATTATAATTTCAAAGTGTAAAACTCAGCAAAATGCAAACAAAATAAGGGCCTTAGCCTTATAGTTCTAGCATAGCTCCCAGCTCCCAGTCCCATGCATCATAATTCTGTGGGCTGAGAAGGACAGTCCGATGAAATGATAGTTAAACGATGGATGGCATGATTCAGCTTCTGGAGAACCCTCATACAAGCATCCACCACCTGACATGCTGAGAGGGCTATGGGAGGAGCCAATCCCTCAGTCTGCCTCATGGTGTCTTCTTAATTGACTAAGAGCCACTGTGGATCCTTTTGAACTTTCCTCTGTGATTTCTGTACTACGGATCCATGTGACTGGGAAGGACCTGATGGTGCTCAGCGGGATACCCGGAGAGACATGGCATCGAGCCTCCAACTCGGGGACTCGTTGTGGTGGTGGTGCGGTGCTCTGTAAACTGGCCTCTCCTGGAGCCTTTGCGCCACTCCACTTGGTTTTTCAGGATCTATGCCCAACCAACCTGAGGGTCTAGTGGCTGAGGAATGTTTGTCGTATGGCTGGGCATAGCAGTTCATGGAAGGGGCTGCTGACTTGGACTCACGTCTGCCTTTGAGACCCTTCGATCCAGCAGAGTAGTGTCAACTTTATTGACCTCTTTGGAGAGACACCACAGGGGTGAGGCAGCACCAGCATGAGGGGTAGTTAGATGAGATGCCTCTTCATTCTCCGACTTGACAGACGGTGCTGGTTGGTAAAGAGATAGGCAAACCAGGGACACCCTGTATGTACCATTCCCTACTGTAGTACCTGGGCGGCATATCAGGTCTCAAGGACCCAGGCCCAATACATTGATCTGATTTTATAGATTTATTCATTGGTGGACGCCAGAGGCATCACCTTGTGGCATGCTTGTGGAGGCCAAAGGTGCTGAGCCTGATGTGCACTGACAAGGTGCTGAAGACAATAATGTGATACCCTTCTTCTTTGCTTGGCCCCCTTTATTAAGATCCTGTCCTTGGATCACAAGATTTCAGATTGCGCTGTTTGGGCTTGGCTGACACAATTTACAAAGTAACAATAGCATGGCCTACCTGAGCCGTGATTCCAGGATAACATAACTGGCCTACAACCAAATGGGGTCTGTCTGCTTCCAAGCTTGAACCTTGAGGAACTTAGCTCATCCTTCTGGCACCAGTATCCAATCAATGCGTGATCCAGCGAAAGACAAAGGCCCCCCACTGACACAGCAAACTTAGATGGACAAATGTGACAAACCTTCTCAGTGCACAGAAATTTAAAACCTGCCACAAAGAGCTGAACTGTGAGTCAGCACATGCAACCTCCTCCACAGTCTCTACCTTGCAAGGCTTCCAGGAGTCAAGTGCATCTCTTAAAGGGAAGATTGGTGAGGTTCACCAAGAGCTGTCCTTGATCCACCAAGAACTGCTCGACACGATTGACTAAGTGACAAAAGCAAAGAGCTGTACCTCAGTAGAGAAGGATTCTGTATGAAAGTGCCTCTTTTTTCATGATCACTCGCAAACGTTTGGATTGATGCTGCAGGTTTTTTACTCTGAAAGTGAACTAGGAACCTGCCAACTAGGCCCCAGTGCCAGTGCTCAGAGCATTAAAAAGTATATGTTTAATTGATTTACACCCAATTGGCATAAATAAGTGTACTTATAAGTCCCTGGTATATGGTACCAGGGGTACCAGGGCCTGTAAGTTAAGTGTCCCTAATAAACTGAAGTACTGATTGTGCCACCACGAGTGTGATAAAGCAAAGCATGACTCCCTGGTTGCCATTGCAGACTGGTTGGGGGGATTTTAAAGTGATAACTCTACTTTGCCATTTCAACCTTTGGTGAAGCCCAGACCTTCCTTTTAAATATTTATAAGTCATGCCTAAGGTAGGCCCAATGAACCCTAAAGGCAGGGTGCATTACACTAAAAAAGAGGACATGCGTTTTTGCAGATTTTACATGAAATTACCGTAAAAACCCCACATTGTTTTTTTTTCTGTAGTAAGGCTAGTAGCTTCATTGGCTAGTTTCGAGTTACATGCTGACAGCTCAGCGGTGCTAACTCCCAAATAGGACTACTAAATCTGATACTTCAATATATCAAAAGAATTGTTGCATTAAACCCAACTTGTTGACAAGTCAAATTTAATGTAACTATTTTACAAATAGCAACTTTAAAAGTTGCCACTTTGTTTCCAAAGTTTAACAGTAGCCAGTTTCTGTTGCACACAGCTGCTGTCCTTAAGGCAGCCTGCTGCCCTCCTGGGGAGAGATGAGAATGACTCTCAGGAAGGGGAACAAAACACCTGCTGGGAGAAGAGGTGTGGCCTCTTCCTGGTGGGATGGCCAGAGTGGGTATCAGCCAAAGGGGAAGCCGTCTTTGAAAGACAAATGTTAGTCACACTATGAGAGGGCTGCTCTTCTGATTATGTATCTTGGGCAGAGAGGGAAAAACCATTGTCAAACTGTCTTTTCAAGGGGAGTGTAGCCGCCTGGTACTCAAACCTGTGGATTGGGCTAGAGAGCTCCTCCATACTGAGAGAAGGGTCTCGCCATGTTGGCAGTGGGCAGAATAGTGCACCATTGGATAGCTAGATTCCACACTTCACAGAAAGTAGTCATTAGGCAAGAGGGAGCCTAGTAGCCCACTGGCTTGTTAGTTGCCACCACACCCCAAGCTCATAGCAGGTATAAAAGTGGCACTCCTGGCACCCTAACCTCAAATCACAACTGTCTTGGAGAAGAGAGTGAAGAAGGACTGCCCTGCTGCTCCCTGGACCCAGCATAAAGAGGCTGCACCAGAGACTGGACTGCACTTGCTGCACCTGAGGACTGGAAAAGAGAGGATTGTGCCTCCTATGCCCCACTCATGGAGAAGTTGTCTACAAGTACCAGACAGGAGTTACTCCAAGAGACGCCCTGTTACAAGCACAGGGACACAAAAACATGGATTCCAGCAAAAAGGCAAAAGATCCAGGGTTACCACGCAGAAAAGCAGATTTTCTATAGTATGAATGTATGTAATATGGCATTTCTAAAGCACAAACCTTGCCAAAGGCGGCAGAGAGCTGTACAAGATCAAAGACAAATTTAAATTGAACGAGTAGTAGCAAAGGTAACTGGTTTGTGGATTGTTAATGCATTGCTATGTAGTGTTCTTTAAAGAGGTGTGTCTTTAGCTCTTTCCTAAATTGGGACAGCATTGGGGTGGTCCTGATGGATACTGGGATGTTATTCAAGATCCTGGGTGCATTGATTGAAAAGGCCTGCTTCCTTAATATTTCTTTTTTGCACTTCTCACTCTGCAGTCTATGGAAGTCTTGGCTGTAAGATATGCAGAGAACCACCAGAGATAATAAGCTTGTCTGAAAGTGCTAGTTGTGATGGTTTTGTAAATGATGCAGTTGGTTTTGAAGCTGATGCAGGACAGCAAAGGGAGACAATGGAGTTCCATTAGGATGGGGGTGATGTGATGACATTTCTTCAGGGCCTGGATGAGATATCCTGCGGTGTGTAGGATACCCTTAAAGGATGCCAGTGTGGAGTCTGGGAGACCATGTGGCAGGGTGTTACCACCATCCAAATACATCACAAGCCACAGTTCAGCCCACGTCAAAGTGCCTGTGCACAGGTAAGGTAATGTTTATGGCACAAGCAAACAACATTCCAGTCTACTGCAAGTCGCTCTTTAGCAGTGGAAAGCATTGTTAGATTACAGCAGTGTATAATCAGCATCAACATCAGCACAGGAGACTGTTGGTGAAATTTAATTCCAGGATGACAGACTTTAAAGGAGACAGTAGTCTCAGGCCACAGGCTGGATCCAATGTTAACGCCCCATGGCCTCTGAAAAAGATTTGGGCCCAAATGATGCCAAAAGCCACAGTTCAGCCAAAGAAATATAAAGGTAAGGAACAGTCGCAGGCACAAACGGACAGCAAAGCAGTCTCCTACGGGTGAACTATGAAGTGTTGTTTAGATAGAGCCCTGTATAATCATCGTCAGCAAATATTATTAAATCCCTTTCACCAAAGAAAAAAAAATAGCAGCTACTTAGCTGCCTCTGCTCATTTCTCCTTCTTTCTAAATTCCTCCCAAGGCTGGCGCAATTACTTCTGACATGAGTTGGAATGAATCCCCACCTACAAGTTCACAACTGTGAGACCATCTCCGCTTGGTTAGGCACCAGTGTTCTGAGAAGAGACTGTCTTCTAAAAATAACATGGTGCTGAAGGTCCTTTACACAAGGTGATGTTACCTGGGAAGCTTGGGACAACCTTTCCTTCCTTTCCTAAGTCCCTTGCCTTTGTTAGAGCTCCCTTTGAAGTTCATCAGTTGGTCTTCTCAACCCCAAGAGTGATCAGTTGTGAAAAGCAAAGATTAGATCTGAACAACAGGAGGGCAGCCAAGACTATGAGTGTCCTCTTGTTAAGCACTGCGGGTAAGTGTTGGTCAGGCAGTATTTAAGAATTTCAAAACGGAAAGAAAAAATTGTATAGGTAAGCACCCAATGTGGTGAGTGCGTGACTGCAAGAGTGCAGGTGAGCATGAGAGGAGTGGAGCAGTGGAGAAACCTGAAGTGTGGCGCGTGCATTGACTGCACAAGCACCATTCGTTATTCCTGCGTGTGGCGCAACAAACCATGAGCAGAAGGAAAAGAACGGCGAATCGCCTGAGTAGTTGTAGCAGAGCACGCCGCGGAGTATGCCAGGCTAAGAGGTGTGCACCCGAGCGGTGAGGGCTGCAGGAGGCGTGCTGATAAGTATTGCTGGTAGCACTGAATTCTGCATTGCCCGGTGTATCAGGCTGAAGGAAAAACTAACAGTTCAGGTGCTGTTGCTGGCTTTAGTGTCTGTTCATGTGGAGCAGAAAGGAAGTGCTTGCAGTCAGGTGACTTGTAAACAGGAAGTTTGCAAAGACTACCAGCATTATTTGTAACAAGACTATGTCCGGGCGGTAAACTCCACTCCTCTCGCAGAGTTTGCATAATTCAAGAACTCCGTGCTCTGCAGAGGAGCGCAGAGTTCCTGAATTACACCTTCCTGGGTGCGAAGCAGATTTTATTTTCCTTTCAGGTGCTCGAGATTTGTTTTGGAGCTCGCAGCAAGATAATTTCAGGTTGCTAGCGAGTTCGTGCAAGACTTTGTGCACACTCGCATTGCTTCTGGCCAGTATGGTGCCAATGTAGTGCCGATTATGAACGCATTGCTTGAGCAGTTTTTGTGCTCGAGAAGCAGCTGAGAGGTTTTTGAAGTGGATTTTCTTCTCCAACAGGACATTGGAGTTGTGTTTTTGTGCAAGATGCCTTTTTTGTTTTTCTTCTTTTTTCCAACTACATAGAGGGCATGTACCAGTATTTATTTGTACTTTTATTGGAATTTCCAAAGATATTGTGCTGGGAGGCCTGCATTTTTTCAGTAGGAGCCTAGTTATATTTTTGCATTTAATTTTTCTTCTTTCTAAAGGAACAATGTTGCACAGTTCAGTAAATTTTCTCCATGTTTGCTAAATTTGCAATATTTATTTATTTTACTATGTGGCCTAAACTTCCAAGGGTCCATCCAGTAGGCCCAGGCCAGTACTAGTCATAGGTGCATGAAACAACTGGTTCTGTGGTATATGTTGTTGTGGTATATGGTGTTTTAGATGGGGAACAGTCTGAAAACCGCAGTCTGAACCACGAGTGTTCCGACTCCACATGCCCTACTATGCATGCATTAACCACGCATTTGCCTTAACCATGCATGTGCGTGGTTAAGGCAATGCACGGTAGGGCTTGCAGATGGACAGAAGCAGGAAGAGATTGCGGTGAGGTAAGTGGGGCTGGGGGGTGGGTCAGGTACTTTGGTGGGCTGGGGGGTCATGGTTGTTTTGTGGGCTGGGAGTGGGTTGGGGTTGTTTTGTGGGCTGGGGTGGGTTGGGGTTGTTTTGTGGGCTGGGGGTGAGTCAGGGTTGTTTTGAGTGGGGCTGGGCGGTGGGTTGGGGTACTCTTGTAGGCTGGGGGGTCGGAGTTATTTAAAGTGGGGTTGGGGGTGGGTCATGGTACTTTTATGGGCTGGGGTAGGGGTTGTATTGTGGACTGGAGGGTGGGTCAGGAATGTTTTGTGGGCTGGGGTGGGTCGGGAATGTTTTGTGGGCTGGGGGTGAGTCGGAAATGTTTTGTAGGTTGGGGGTGGGTTGGGGGTGGTATAGCTACAGACGGATAGAAGCAGGAAGAGATCCGCGGTGAGGTGAGTGGGGCTGGGGGGTGGGTCAGGGTACCTTTTTGGGCTGGGGGTTGGGGCTAGTTTTGTGGGCTGGGGGGTTGGTCGGGGTAGTTTTGTGGCCTGGAGGGGTTGGGGTAGTTTTCTGGGCTGGGGTAATCGGGGCTAGTCTTCAGGGCTGGAGGGTTGGAGGTAGTTTTTAGGGCTGGGGGTTGGAGGTAGTTTTGGTAGTTTTTAGGGCTGGGGGATTGAGGCTAGTTTTCAGGGCTGGGAGTTTGGGGCTAGTTTTCAGGGCTAGGGGGTGGGGCAAGTTTTCAGGGCTGTGTGGTCAGGGGTAGTTTTCAGGGCTGGGGTGTCAAGGCTAGTTGTCAGGGCTGAGGGGGTCAGAGTAGATTTTAGGGCTGGGGAAGTGGTGAGGTAGTTTTTTAAATTAGGGGTTAGGGTATTAGGCCTCAGGTCAGGGGGAGGGGAATGGGTAGTCAGGGTAGTTTTTAGGGCTTAGGGGTGGATGGGCAGTTTTTAGGGCTGGGCCAGGGCTGGCCAGGGTCAGGTTAAAGGACAGGGTTAAGGGGCAGGGCTTTAGGCATTATGGCAGGGGGAGGACACAGCGTGGGGGTTGGGAGGGGGTAGGGGTATTTGCACCTCAGGGCAGGTAGGGGCAGGGTGAGTTTGTACCCTAGGGTGGTGGGGAGGGGGTGGCGACCTTAGCCATGCATACCCCTTTACCATGCATGACTTTACCATGAAAATTCATTGTAAAGGCATGCGTGGTAAAGCAATGCATAGTTAAGACGCAGTCGTTATTCAGACCGCGTGGTTTGGGCATGCAGGGTTGTGGAACTCGTTGTTCCATCATACAACCATTTTAAAACACTATTTTTGGCAAGAATGGAATTGGATTGCATTAAAAATGTTTTTTTTTATATTTCACATTTCTTGTGTACAAAATGTGTATATATGGGGTAATATTTGATGCTTTGGGAGGATGTGTGTTGTAAATTATTTATACCTCAGTTCATTTTCATTTCTGGTATTGCTGAATTAATAATAGTGTTTACTTCAGTGTTAGCATGCCTCCTTTGTCTGGCCAGTGTGTGTGTGTGTGTTTGCCATAGGCTATCATTGATTTGTCTTTGTTCTCCATGCCATGTGGCCGGGGTCCATGTTCTCTTTATTCCCCATGCCTCCTTGCTCAGTGTTGTTGTTTGTCCATGTGGCACTGGCTGGTAGCCATTTTGTGCATCCGCCCAGTGCGGTTTGCCATAGTTTTTCATGTGTTCTTTGTTCCCCATGCCTCCTTGCTCAGTGTTGTTGTATGACCATGTGGCATTGGCTGGCAGCCATTTTGTGCGTCCAGCCGATGTGCTTTTGGCATAGGCTTGCATGTGTTCATTGTTCCCCAGGACTCCTTGCTTGGTGTTGTTGTTTGACCATGTGGCAGTGGCTGACAGCCATTTTGTGTGTCCAGCCAGCATGCTTTTGCTCTAGGCTTGCATGTGTTCTTTGTTCCCCATACTTCCTTGCTCAATGTTGTTGTTTGAACATGTAGCACTGGCTCGTTGTCATTTTGTGCATCCAGCCAGTGTGCCTTTGTCATAGGCTTGCATGTGTTCTTTGATGCCCATGCCTCCTTGCTCAGTGTTGTTTGACTGTGCAGCACTGGCTGGCAGCTATTTTATGCATCTAGCCAGTGTGCCCTTGCTTTAGACTTGCATGTATAGATGTGAGAAATCAGTTTAATAATATGCTTGAGGATCATTTTAGTATGTATATTAAGAATATGATTTTGATAAAGAGTGCTTATATAATATTATATGCATTTTTTGTATTTTTTTCATTTTGCACCTCAAATAGGTTTCTTCTTATCCTCCCATATAAACATCGGCAATTAAAGCTTTTTTTTAAATTATAATTTTTGTTTTATCTTTTAAAACATCTTATTTACATTTTTATTCTTTAATTAATTGCTTTTAAATTTCACTTATTTTTAAAACATTTCTATTTTTTGTTTTGTTAATTTAAATTTTTTTATTTTTGGTAATTACATTTTTTTTTAACTTACATTTGTTTTCTGTTTTGCCTCAGTTGATCCATCATCTATCCATCCACCATAGGCGCGCGGCTACAGAACAGCATTCAGTTTTTTTGGTATGTAATTCCATTTCTTCCTAAACACCCTGGCTGCGACACATCAGCATCATTCATTTGTGTGATGATGATTATTCCATTTCCCCCTGTTCCACATTGCCTGCCATAGGCCTGCACTAACGCCTATTTTTTAGAAGATGACTATTCAAGGCATTTACCCATGCAATTCCCTGAGTGACACAGGTGTCTCCTTTACAATATATGGTCATATAGGAAAGAGCTCTATCATTCTGTATATTGTGTGATATTCTGATAGGGAATTACATTTTATGGTATGGTGATGTGGTTTGATTTTAAAGTGGTTATTATTATCATACTAATACTAATACTAATATTGCCTTTGTCTGTACTCTACTAATTCAAACTACAACAATGCCATGATGTTTCACACTAAATGTTTTTCTTGCTTGTTTGCTTTTAGGTGCACAAGAGAAGAGACATCACCTGCAGTACTGCCAAACAGAAGGCCTGTGCATTCACACATCAGTCCTCCAACCTTTTCCACTTGTGCAGCTTAGTGCAACTGCCAACTGAGAGCTTTAAGATGGCCCCAAAGAAAGATGCTTCCAAGAAAGTGGTCAGTGAGAAGAAGTAGCTTCCCACCAATGGCATGTCACCTCAAACCTTTTTTGGACCACCACGTCGTGTGCCTGCCATACCAGCCTCCCACATCAACAGCAGCACCCCAACCTAAGCCCAAGACCATGTCTGTCAGTGAGGCGGCCAGTGCAATCCTGGCGACGCCAACGAGCAGTGACATTGAATTTGATTTGTCACTTTTGCAAAGTAGAACCCAATTGTTTCAGGAAACAGAGCAAACTGGACAGCAGCCACAGCCAGCAATATCACATCTTCCCGAAGTTGTTGGAGCAGAACAGGGGGTTGAGCTTCTTTCCGAGCAAGAACCTCCTCTTTCAGAATCATTGGCTCCCAGATCTCCAGCAAGGAAAAGGAAGGGTACTACTCTACCATCTTCTCCAAGCACCACTTCTGATATGAGGCCAGGGACATGGAGTGGACCCCGGCAGAGTCCAGGAGACGCCAGGGGAGGCAAGGGAAAAGATAAGTTCCTGAAAGCCTTAGATCTATGGAAGGAGATGATGATGAGGAGAATGACGACAATGAGACACTCATTATGTGGTGGCACAGAGGAGTCTGACATTGCTTTTCAGCCTGCTCCAAGGGATGTGGCACATGTAGCACTGCCAGCTCACATATTTGCAAAGCCTCAACAGAGACCTGCAATAGTAACCACTACCTCAGCAGAAGTATGCCCTGCAGAGAGGCAATCGACAACACACCCAACTAACTCCAATTCCTCTTGATGCTTTGCCAGTGGCACAGTAAAAAAGTACTCATCCCCAGTTTGGCACTTTCTTACAGGGGGAGCACATTGCAGTATGTACCACTTGGCACACAAATGTTCATCGAGGTAAGCCTGGTACACATTATGGTACATTATGGTACAGGAGGCCAAACTACCCATATAAAAAACATAAGGGTGGGCGTAGTTCGCGGAGTTGCGCTACACGAAGCGGTAAAACAACTCCGCCGCGCTACTCGGAGCTACGCAAGCAGCGTAGTGCGACAGGAAAATGCTGTTTGCGGTGATTGCACAGTGCCGGATGCTTGTCCGCACTGTGCAATCATTGCAAACGGCATCATGCACAGTGCAAGCAGTCGTTTTCTGCCGCTCGAGTAGATTTTTACTCAAGCAGCAGCTTTCTCAATGCGAACGGGCAGTTTCTCGTCGCGAGCGGTCGTGAGCATACGCGACCACTCGCAATGAGAAACCTGACCCCCCCCGCGTTGAGAAATCTTGCCAGGAGGTTTATTTTCCACGCTCGCGCTCACCAACTTGATGTTGCCGATCGCGAACGAGGAAAAATCTTGTCGGGATGTTGATTTTGCTCGCTTGCGGCCGCCAACTTGACGTTGAGGAACGCGAGCGAGCAAAAATGTCCGCTACGCGATTTTCTCTGCACTCCGCGAGATCCGCGTAACGCGGAGTGCAGAAAACTCCGCAAACTCCGTGAGCGGAGCGTAGTTCACCGCCCAGGGTTAAAAAAACACCATGCAATCAAGTGGGAGGAGCACCTTAAAAAAATTGCTGAACATGGTCATGGTGGGGAGGAGAGCTGGAGAACATTAGTTACAGGTCCAATCACAGTGGGAGGTGATGATGAGGAAGAAGAGGGTGACATCTCCTTCAGCCACGCCACCGGACTCCACTGGACCGACCACAGCTGCGTCCACTTCAGCTTCAGAAAGACTGCGACCCACCACCACCCGCAACAGGCTCCCCGCCGGAGCTGGAGCAAGATCACCGCCGAGCAGCTCACCGCCTCCCTCAGCCAGAACACACCCACCGACACAACGGACCCAAACGAAGCAGCCAGCAACCTCGCCAAGTGGCTGACCGCCTGCGCCGACGACCTCGCACCACTAAAAACCCTCCCAGCAGACCCGGAAGCAAGAAAACCCCTTGGTTCACCAACGAACTCAAGGAATCCAAGAAGAACTGCCGCACTCTCGAGAAAACCTGGCGACTCGACCAGACCACAGACAACAGGACCGCCCTCAAGCACGCCACCCGCAAACACCACCAGCTGATCCGTGCCACCAAGAAGTCGGCACTCAAAGAACGACTGGACAACAACGCCCATGACAGCAAGGAACTTTTCAGCATCGTCAAAGAGTTCTCCAACCCCAGCGCCCGGAAACAACGACATCACCCCCTCGCAAGACCTCTGCAACTCACTCTCCGCGTTCTTCCACCGCAAGATCACCGACATACACAACAGCTTCAACGCACAAACAACGCACCCTACCGCCGAACCAATGCCCGCCACCACCACCCTCTGCAACTGGACCCCGATCAACACCGAAGACACCACCCGCACGATGAACTCCATCCACTCCGGATCACCAACCGACCCCTGCCCACACCACGTCTTCAACAAAGCCGACGCCACCATCGCACCCCATCTCCGGGACATCATCAACTCCTCCTTCCGCACCGCCACCTTCCCGGAGAGCTGGAAGCACGCCGAGCTTACCGCCCTCCTGAAGAAACCAACGGCGGACCCCACCGACCTCAAGAACTACCGCCCCATCTCGCTCCTTCCGTTTCCGGCCAAAGTCATCGAGAAGACCGTCAACAGACAGCTTGCCGCCTTCCTCGAGACGAATGGATCCCTCGACCCCTCGCAGTCCGGGTTTCGGGCCAACCACAGCACCGAGACCGCCCTTATCGCAGCCACCGACGACATCAGAACCCTAACCGACAACGGGGAAACAGCTGCCCTCATCCTCCTGGACCTCTCCGCGGCGTTCGACACCGTCTGCCACCGCACCCTAGTGAAGCGCCTCAGCAACATCGGAATCCGAGAGAAAGCACTGGAATGGATCATCTCGTTCCTCGCCGGAAGAACCCAGAGAGTCCGCCTCTCCCGTTCAGATCCGAAGCCACCGAAGTCATCTGCGGCGTTCCACAAGGATCCTCACTCAGCCCGACCCTCTTCAACGTCTACATGAGCCCCCTCGCAGCCATCGCACGCCGACACAACCTCAACATCATCTCCTACGCCGACGACACCCAGCTGATCCTCTCCCTCACCAACGACCCCACTACCGCCAGAGCCAACCTGCACGACGGGATGAGAGACGTCGCCGACTGGATGAGGAACAGCCGCCTTAAACTGAACTCAGACAAGACGGAAGTCCTCATCCTGGGCTCATCACCCTCCGCCTGGGACGACTCCTGGTGGCCCCCGGCCCTGGGCACCGCACCCAAGCCAACGGACCACGCACGCAACCTGGGCTTCATCCTGGACTCCTCCCTATCAATGACCAAACAAGTCAACGCCGTCTCATCTTCATGCTTCAACACCCTGCGCATGCTCCGCAAGATCTTCAGATGGATCCCCACTGAAACCAGGAAGACCGTCACCCAGGCACTCGTCACCAGCCGACTGGACTATGGGAACACCCTCTACGCCGGAACCACAGCCAAACTTCAAAAGAGACTCCAGCGCATCCAGAACGCCTCCGCACGACTCATCCTGGACATCCCCCGACACAGCCACATCACCGTACACCTGAAAGACCTGCACTGGCTCCCCGTCAGCAAGAGAATCACGTTCAGACTCCTCACCCACGCACACAAGGCCCTCCACGACCTGGGCCCAAAGTACCTCAACGACCGCATGTCCTTCTACACGCCCACACGCCAGCTACGATCAACCAGCCACGCCCTCGCCACCGTACCACGCATCCGCAGAACCACCGCCGGAGGAAGATCCTTCTCCTACCTGGCGGCCAAGACCTGGAACTCCCTCCCCACTCACCTTCGGCGAACCCAGGACCATCTCGCCTTCAGGAAGCAGCTCAAGACCTGGCTGTTCGAGCAGTAACTTACCCCCTCCCCCAGCGCCTTGAGACCCTCCCGGGTGAGTAGCGCGCTCTATAAATGCCGTGATTGATTGATTGATTGATTGATCCTCATGCAAAGCAGTCCTGTCCCAAGCAGTGCATCAGCAGACTCACCCACCTCAGTGACTTTACAATGTCAAATATGTCAGCGCTGGACCTCCTCCCGTTTTCTTTTGTGGAAGGAGTGGGATTCTTAGAATTTGTGGCATCCATCTGCCCGAAATGGAAAGTTCCAAGCCAGACCTATTTTGCCAGAGTTGCTGTTCAAGCACTGTATCACTAGGTGCTGCAATTAGTTGGACAAGCTGTACAGCAAAGTGTTGTTCCCACTATCCACCTGACGACAGACATGTGGACCAGTTGTCAGGTGACTGATTACATGTACATGACTGCACATTGAATCTCTTTTGCGGGGGTAAAGCAAAAGATATCTACAGATCTTGGCCCTGAAGAAAGTTTTGAGAGCATTCGGTGGCATGCAAAAGTGGCCAAGTTCGCCATGGAGAAATCACATATAGCTGTAAACATCTTGGATGAATTTAACAGCAAGGTGTATGAATGACTGCAACCCAGAGGTCTCAGAATTGGATTTCTTGCCACGGACAATGGCAGTAACATAATCAAGGCCATGTGAGACGATATCTATTTCAGGGTCCTGTGTTTGTCCCATTGCATCAACCTGGTGGTGCAAGACTTTCTGATAAGAGGACATAGTCAGCAACATGATTGTCTAGGGAAGCCCTCCTAGGGGATAAAAAACAGAAGGATCATAGGAGTGGACCGTATAAGTAAATTTTCGCTAAGTAAATTTGTAAAGAAAGACCAATCACGTCCATGAAAAGGTTATCGCCCATCATTCAGGCCCCAAACATTACAAATCATCTCAAGCAAGTTCAACTTCTCTCTCACTGTATGCCATCACATGAATTATCAATCACTCACAATCACTCACTCACTGTTGCAATAGGTGTAGTTACCTCTTCCAATCAAAGCATGGGAAGGTTAGGTGGTAGGCACAACTTTTTGACGTAGGCAACACATTGGAATTTTTTTTTTTCCAGCATAGAAGACAGAACATTTAGATATTTGATAACTTGGGTCTCTGGGCCAGAAGGACTGTTTGCAATGCATTTAACTGTACTGTGTCATACTCATTCCTTTGTTTCCTTCCACAACAGATTGATGAGGATGATGTGCTGCTCATTGCCCAGATGAATGCTGTCCTTGTGTAGTGTTTGTCTTTGTCAAATCTTTCCCCAAATCCCCTTTCCCACCATTTATCAAACCCCTAACTCTAATCCCCTGGGCTTTGTGTTTTTTTGAGGTGTGGCTTAATTTACACCATCAATGGATCACACGCTTGATGGGGTGGACATGGTGAAAGCAACACTAACTCACTGCACGATCTTCTATTACCTAAGCAATAACCCACACTAGCCCCATTTACCTACCCATGCATAAAGTGATCCATATTTCAGATATAGAATGAAGAACATCATTCGTCAGCATCATCATTCAGGGCTTGTGTTGCGTAACCATAAATGTCTCACCTAAGCTTATCCACTCCAGACTTTGAGTCCACTTTTCATGACTCGAGGATTTCATAACTTTAGTTTTAATTAAATAGTAGCTCCCCATTGCACAAGTTACTACTATTGTTTTTTTTGCCATTTTATCACTGTCAGGAATTCTTTGTTGTGCCATCATGTAGTAGTCTGGTCTCAATTCTTTGTAAAGATTTGATATAATTAAAAAAAACACTCAGTGTTTTTATTTCCATTTAGATGCTTGCGATGAATAATCCTTCTGAATAATCTTACAGTTGGAGCTCACCTGGGTGGGAGTGGGACCTCACTTGTGAAGTTGTGATGCCTTCCCTGTTATTGGTTCATCTATATTCAGTTAAGACAACTATGGAGTGAAGTGAACTAGTTAAGCTAGTAACTAACTGCTACTGCAAGCAATCATTTTTTGGGTTGTTGTAGACAATATAGGTTATGGCAGCAACCCCCTAATGGTCAAGCTAGTTGAGAGGTAGAACTACCTATAACTAAGCGGTATACACTCCTAGAAGCAGATAAAAAGGCTGCGTAAGCACAAAACAAACACAAGGAGATAATGGATGGAGTGCTGAAACTTTTCAGACACTCACCCCAGTCACAGATCTGGGTTGAATCCATCATCATTCTTTAGATCACTTCGCCACCTCAGTTCAGACCCAGCTATATGCAAATCAGTCTTGACCCTGTGCCTCATGGGCACAGTCCAGCCCGAACTGCCAAGCCTTGTCTTCCCTGAACCGGAAACAAGCCTCCCGGTTTCTGGGTAACACCCTTCATCAGCCAGGCTAGCTTGAATCCAGTGGCAAAGTGAGCAAGGGACTCACGTCTGGGCAAAAGACAGCAGAACAAAGTTAAAGTAAAACACAAAAAAACGACTTCAGCAATACATTTTGATCAAACATAATAACTTTCCATTTTTTTTTACAAACAATCCCCCACTCTCCACCCACAACAGCCCACCCTTCTCCCAAAACAAATTGACCCAACCACCAATTTCCAAAATTGTCCAACGAATAAAAAAACCTGGTCTCTACTCCCTTCCCACCCTCTCCACCCAGAACAAGTCCCTCCCACCAAAACAAAAAATTAAAATAGGACTAGAAGAGGGCATTGCCCATTTGGGTCCAAAGCTGGCCCAGGCTCTGCTCCACCCTGATGAGCCGGCTCTTCGTGGTATCCAGCTGCTGTAGGATGTGCCGCAGCAGTGGCCTGCTGTCAGAGCAGGAGGGGGCAGCAGCAGTTTCTGTCAGCTGGCGGCAGTGCCAGCGTTCGGATGGCTGGGAGGCTGGAGGCTGAGGGGACCAGCTGCACTGGTACCCGGCTGAGAGGCAGCTGTTTCCGCCTCTTCTTCTTCTAGGACCACCAGCTGCTAGTATTCCTGCTGGATATTGTCCAGCCTGTGCCACCACAGATGGGCCACTATCTCCTGACTGATGGGTGGTATGGGTGGACCAGCAGGAGTAGCTATATTGAGAAAAACAAAAATGACAAATTGTAAATAATGCTCTGTGCAAACAATTGTTTTAAATTAGTGGGTGGCACAGTAGCAGTACATTGCTGTACCCCTATGGACATTGGAATTTGATGTGATTATGATTGGGAGAGTCACAAGACCAATTTTATGTTTTACCCACACATGCCTCCCATAAAAAGCACTGGCTGTGTGGCAGTATTAAGGCAGAATAAGACTGTATTAAAAAACAGTGATTTGATTTTTCTTCTAATGGCTTTTTAAGTAACTAAACAGACACGTTGAGTAGAAAAATAAATTACCTTTGTTGATGCGAAAGGCAATATGCACTATGGAGTCCAAGTTGTGTGTTGTGCTAAATTAATGGAGCCATGCTCATTGCTAGCCAGCGTGTCAGGTATTTTGCTACTGTTTGTAGCTGGGGCAGCTGCAGTTGACAATTATCTATTTTTAATTAATTCCAATGGACCTGCTCTTTTCCAAATGCCTTTCTCTCTCTACCCTGACTCCAAAGAGGCAGATGAATTATAAATAAGATGCTACATCACACACTTCACTTATGAAATGTGGATATTATTATCCTGTCTGCTGTAAATAGACGTAGTGGAAAACGATGTACTGCACCACAGGGAAAGGAATGGGCTGTATAGATTATATTTGGCACGTTCGTCACAGCATATCCCATATTCAAAATTGGCATCAAATCATGCACTTACTCCCACTTAACTCACTGGCCTCGCCCACCACCACATATTATTTCCTAAAAATGTATTCGCTGTAAGTAAGGAAAGGAAACATGACTTACTCTACTGCAGGTTAGGGTAGAGGGGTTAGGCGGTTAGGGTAGAGCTTTTGATATAGAATAGAGGGGTCACTGTCACTACACTGATCATCGATTCATCATCTTTGGCTTATTCAGTCACAGTATCAATTGACGGAAGTCAAAGGAGTAGGCCAAGTATAGTGGACAGTCATTTCTATAGTTCTGTTGTGCGACGAGCCGACCAAGCATTGCAGACGGTCATTGCTGTAGCTTCCTGCTGGTGGTTGTTGTGGGCTGCATTGCTGTAGCATGAAGTGTGGGTCTCGCGTTGCTAGTTGTCACAGGTGGTTGCTGTCAATGCAAAGCATAGGTCTCACGGGAGCTTCGTGTTGGAGGTCCTCACGGGTAGCAGGGCCTTGACATGAATGGGCTTGTTGACGGTCACGAGGAGCCCACATTTTGGATTTTCACCTTTGTTTTGGTAGGAATACTCTGATGGCAGCCAAGGATTCAGGACTTGGGGAGGCACCTCTTGGTAATCACGAACTCACTCCAACAGAGGCCAGGAGGGTCATTTGCAGGTCCAGTTGTAACAAATCAACTGGGCATTTGCAGGGAGGCATATGAAGCTTGTTGTGTCCCTGTAGCTCACCCAGCAGGTCAGCTAACTGACTCCTGGAGTCACTCCGGTTAGCCTGGGATGAAGGTAAGCAGGTCCAGTCTTCCTTCTGAGACAACCAGGCAGTCCCTCAAGCAGCAGGGCAGTCCAATGGCAGCAGGGCAGCCCTTCTTATGTAACTTTCATGGGTCCAGGAGTGTCCTGATGAGTGGCTGTGGAGGTCCAATACTTATACTTGGTACCAGCCTTTGTGCGGGGGACTCCATGTCGTACCCCCACATCTGGCTCTGGAAAGTTCTTCCCCTTCCCTGTCAAGGCTTTAAACTGTCTGGGGGTGACAAAAGGCAGGGCAGGCTTGATGTCAGATTCCTTTGTGTGCAGGGGGCAAACCCCTTTGAAGTGTAAGTGGGACTGAGTACAGCCTCTCACAGTGATCCTGTAAGGATGACCCATCCTATCCACACCTAACCTTTGTGTTACAGTCTGAAAGAGGTATACAAACCCCAACAGCTGAACCATTCACAGTCATGTGACCAGAACAATGGGTGATGGCACAAATGGTTGGGAGAAAAAATTTCCAACTTTTAAGTGTCATTTTCAGAATTGTGACTTAAAATATGACTTTAATATTAAAGAGGATTCTAAATTACAGTTCATTACAATAGAGAAAAAGTAACTCACTAACTAACCAATATTTGAGTGGAAACAGTAAATTTGACCTCTCCAAATACAGAAAATACAACACTTCTCTACTTTTGTTTAGGGTGGAGTGGGAATAGTAAATCTAACCCCTCCAAATTCCAACACTTTCCATACTTTTGTTTAGATTGTAGTTAGAATAGAAAATCTGACCTCTCCAAAGTGCAACGCTTTCCTTATATTTGTTATTTTTGCTTTAGTTGGAGTGGCGATAAGAGATGTGACCCCTCTAAAGTGCAATACACTTCCTACTATTTTTCAGATTAGAGTGTGACAAGTAAATCTGACCCTTCCAAAGTTCGACACTGTCCCTACTTTGGTTGCGTTGGAGTGGAAATATAAATCTGAACCCTCCAAAGCCCAACAATTTCCCTATTGTTGCTCAATTGGAGTAGGAGTAACCTAATCTTTTCATTAGATTTTTAAAAAGTTCTTTTAATATATATTTTGTTTTAATTTTAAAAGTTTCATGTACATTATTTCTGATTATAATTGTTTCAGGATTTTTGTTAATTTATTTGTATTGTTATTGTATAATTTTTGAATTTTTAAAAAATCTCGTGTTTGATATAATTAATTTATATTGGAATTTTATTATTTATGTTTAAACCATTTTTTATATATTATTTTCATTATTTGTATACAATTATTTTACAGTGCATATTTTTATTTTATATTTGTAAGTTAATCACTGTGCATCTAACAGTGTTCTGCACTCTGCAGTTCTGGTTAAGAGTTTAGACTGATGAGTTAAAACTAATTTCCCCAAACAAACAGCCTCCATAAAAGAATATTTTGTATACTGGAGTGCAACAACCTTCAAATAATTTGTTTGCTCTTGACTACAATCTCTTTAAACTTTTGAAAAAATAGCTACATTTGTGAAATACATATGACTACAAACACAAATGGTGAATCATTGATCTACACAAGTGATTAAGTAGACGAAATCTTGTCACTCATTGATATAGTCATTGTAAAGCTAACATCACAATTTCATTACAAGACTGGAGGCTAACATTTTGCTTGACCCATAGTTAATCACGTTTCCTTTTAAACGGGGTCGGGACCCAAGGAAGGGACTGGAGGGATCTCTAAAGTCATGCCAGGATTGCCTGCTCGATGTGGTCGGGCCCCTGATGAGAATTATTGATATGGTGGAGGAGGCACATACCAATGGCCTACCTCTAGACATGGACCTCCTCAGGGGGTGGAGTCAAAGAGCTATGGTCTTTCTAGGGAACACTAATACCGCACTGGACACGGAAAGGCACAAGGTTGTTTTAAGTAAGTCCAAAGCTTGGTGACTGGCAATAAAGAGCCATCCAAGAATCCAAAGAGTCTTCTACTTGAGGAAGACATGATTCAGACATTAAGTAAATATGTGTCACCATTATAGCTCTTGATAGGGCACAGAGTAATATGCACAGAGTGTTCAGTCCAAGTGTTTTTGGATGAGCTGGCAGGAGAGGACTTTCTGCTGGCTGTGGTTCACAGAGGTTCCACTTCAACTATTGACAATCAAGAGGTTCGGAATAGGCTACCAAGCTGTAAGCTTTCAGACTGGCCCCTTTTATCACTAAAGAGGACGTGCCCACCGGGGGAGAGGAAATACATCAAGAGGACAAGGCTCGACCTGATACCACGGTGAGTACTGCAATTTTAACTTCTTTCCCGCAAAAGGTAAGGGGTCGCCTCAGACTCTTTTCCCACAACTGGGAGGCTATAACACAGGATCCTTGGGTCTTGGAAACAATCCATGGGTTCAAGATAGATTTTTGCCAAGCGCCATTTCAGGTAGTTACCACAAGAGAGATAACCTTATCCACTGCAGAACAGCAGATTGTAGAAGAGAAGGTGAAAACCTTATTACAAAAGGGAAAAATCCTTCAGGTGCCTTTAGAGAGCAAGATGTTCATGAGTGCCTTGTTCTTGGTGGAGAATAAAGACAAAGGATGGAGACCTGAGATAAATTTGAGAGACCTGGACAGGCTCCTAACCTACAGACATTTCAAGATGAAGGAGATCTATCGTTTGAGGAATATGCTGTTAAGCAAAGATTGGTTAATGGAATTAGATCTGAAAGATGCCTATTTCACAATTCCAGTGGCCAGGGAGTGTCACGCTTATCTTCAGTTCACTTTGCAAGGTCATTTGTATTAGTTCTGCATGCTCCCCTTTAGTCTCTCCTCTGCCCGTGGTGTTTTACCAAGGTAATGAGAGTTGTAGCTTCCTACCTCAGGGAGAGAGGAGTACAGATGGTCGTTTATTTGGATGACATACTTGTTATGTCCCAATGCCAAGTGCAGATTTTGCAGTACTGGCACATGGTCATGTCCGTCTGGGAGGATTTGGGATTCATTGTCGACAGGGAGAAATCTGTTTTAACACCTTCCAGGTCCCTAGAGTTCTTGGGTTTCACTATAGATACTGTGAAAGTAATGCTGCTTCTACCTCTAAAGAAGATTGTCAAGATTCGAAAAGAGATAAGGTTTGTCCTAAAGTGGTTACTAGGTCTTCTTTTATCATCTATTCAGGTAATATTCCTGGGCCCACTGCATTATCGTGCTTTGCAGAGGGTAAAAACAAAGGCCCTTTGAGAAGGCTTGTGGTATGGAGACAAGGTGTGTCTGGACGAGGAGGCCAGATCAGAGTTGTCTTGGTGGTTGGAGAACTTGGATGCCTGGAATGAATGAATCGATATTTCTTAAGCGCATGGCTACCCACGGGCTTCCCAGCGCTAGAAGCAGGACATTCAAGAACACCGAGCAGCCTAGGGGAACAGTAAGGTTTTAATTAATTTCCGGAAGGTCAGATGGTTAACCTCCAGATGAAGGGGAGGGAGTTCCACAGCTTGGCGGCATGACAGGGTGATATATGGATGCTCCTCAGACTTTATCCTCAAGTTGGATGCCAGCTTCACAGGCTCGGGTGCATGCTTGGGTGTTCAGGATACTAGTGGCTTGTGGTCACACATGGAGAGAGTGCATCATATAAATTATCTATAGTTGAAAGCAGGCCTTTATGTGTTTCAGACATTGTTTGCAAGGCAGAGCAGTTTTGTTAAAGATGGACAATGTTTCTGCAGTAGCGTATATAAATCGCTTGGGCGGTACAAGATCCTCAGTTCTGTTAAACTTAGTAAAGAAGCTCTGGCTTTTTTGCTTGAAACACAATATCAACCTCAAAGCAGAATATTTACCTGGGAGGGTGAATATTTCTGCAGACTGGAATTCAAGGTTTTTACGGGATTTCACCGATTGGAAGCTGAACAGTTATTGCTTCATGAAACTAGCCGAGTTTTGGGGCCCATTAGAAGCAGACTGATGTTTAAGCTGGAAAATAATTACAGCTGGATGCCACAGCCCGGTGCTTTAGCAGTGAACACTTTCCTTCAAACCTGGAAGGAAACATATGCATAAGGCAGGAGAAATGCTTAATTGTCCTGATAACCTGTTTATGGGTCTCACAGGCATAGTTCCCAATGATCTTGGAGCTTGCTTGTGAGGTTCCCTTTTTTCTTCCGACTGTTCCAGGTCACATATGGAGAGGGACATCCTCTAGTGTTGACGGGGACATTGAGCCTTCTTGCTTGGAGAGTATCAGGAGAGCTAGAGACATGTCAGGCTTTCAGAAAGAGCTGATGAGCTCCTGCAGGAATCCTGGGCTCCAGGTACCCAAAGTAGATGCAGAGGAATTTGAAAGTGATAGGTTCGTTGGTCCTTGGAAAGGATTTTGATCCTGTGGAAGCTCCAATAGTACAGGTGGCTAATTTTCATGTGGAGCTGTTTGATAGAGGGCTTAGCTATAGGACGATAAACTGCTATAGACCAGCAATATCTGCAGGGCATAGTTTGGTTAATGGCAGTACTGTAGAAAAGAATGTTTTGATCTGTAGGGTGCTTAAAAGCATCAGATTGAGGATACCTCCCAAAGCTAGGTATGATACTCTTTGGGACGTTAATTTAGTCCTCTCGATGTGTTTACCATGGCCTGGTAATGGTATTTTGATTTGAAAAGGCTTTCTATGAAGTTAGCATATTTGCTTTGCCTAATATCTTGTGGAAGAGTATTGGATGTAAAGGCCTTGGAGGTAGGTGACAGAGTTTATGACGCCTTTGATGTTACCTTTGCTATAACCAGAACAACGAAGACTATGGGGCCGATTCCGATCTCGGTCGGAGGCGCACCCAATACTATTCGGTCGGGAAAAAAGCCATGCGAAAGCCAGTTTCCCGACCGATCCGTAGAGCACACCGAACGAGCAAGTACGATGCGCACAACAGCAAAAATCCCGGCCGAGCCGTACTCACCCAAACCAGGTCCTGTTCTCCGACCGAGGCGAATCCGGAAACGCCGAATCGAGTCGCACGGAAGGGAAAATGCAGCCCCGTCCGGCCGAACAAGTACGATGCGCTTTCCGTACGCGCCGAACCCGTCGCTACGCACGGCACGTCAAAGCATCCGGGAGAGGCGCACATAAGCTCCGAATCGCGCCACAACACGATCCACGGCTACGAGACGAACACAGCACAGACGAGGACGACGCGAGCGGCGAGGGACGAAGCGAAGCGACGAGGACGAAGCCAAGCGGCGAGGACGACGCGAAGCAACGAGAAGGACGAACGACACGAACCAACCATGAATCCCTTCGTCCCGATCATACCAATATTCTACATCTACTACCGGAACAGGCACGGACGCGTACGGCGCAGAAGGTAAGTCAGACACCAACCACAAAACACATACAACACGTACACGACACATCACACACATACACTGGGAATCTGAATATACTTACACCAGCAGCACCATAGGGGCGGGATGCCCATCACCAATGCCACATATGCACACAGGGGCCTGAATGCGCGCCACCACCCCAACCCAGGGGGGCTGGATGCCAACCACCACAACCACCCTTAGCCAGGGGGTGCCAGATGCCCACCACCACTACCACCCTTAGCCAGGGGGCAGGATGCCTACCTCTACTACCACCCTTAGCCAGGGGGCAGGATGCCCACCACTACTACCACCCTCACCCAGGGGGGCAGGATGCCCACCACTACTACCACCCTTAGCCAGGGGGCAGGATGCCCACCACTGACTACCACCCTCACCCAGGGGGCAGGATGCCCACCACTACTACCACCCTTAGCCAGGGGGCTGGATGCCTACCACTACTACCACCTCACCCAGGGCGGGCTGGATGCCTATCACCACCCTTAGCCAGGGGGGCTGGATGCCTACCACTACTACCACCCCCACCCAGGGGGCAGGATGCCTACCACTACTACCACCCTCACCCAGGGGGCAGGATGCCCACCACTACTACCACCCTTAGCCAGGGGGCAGGATGCCCACCACTGACTACCACCCTCACCCAGGGGGCAGGATGCCCACCACTACTACCACCCTTAGCCAGGGGGCTGGATGCCTACCACTACTACCACCCTTAGCCAGGGGGCTGGATGCCTACCACCACCCTTAGCCAGGGGGCTGGATGCCTACCACTACTACCACCCTTACACAGGGGGCAGGATGCCTACCACTACTACCACCCTCACCCAGGGGGGCAGGATGCCCACCACTACTACCACCCTCACCCAGGGGGCAGGATGCCCACCACTACTACCACCCTCACCCAGGGGGGCAGGATGCCCACCACTACTACCACCCTTAGCCAGGGGGCAGGATGCCTACCACTACTACCACCCCCACCCAGGGGGCAGGATGCCTACCACTACTACCACCCTCACCCAGGGGGCAGGATGCCCACCACTACTACCACCCTCACCCAGGGGGGCAGGATGCCCACCACTACTACCACCCTTAGCCAGGGGAGCAGGATGCCCACCACTGACTACCACCCTCACCCAGGGGGCAGGATGCCCACCACTACTACCACCCTTAGCCAGGGGGCAGGATGCCTACCACTACTACCACCCCCACCCAGGGGGCAGGATGCCTACCACTACTACCACCCTCACCCAGGGGGGCAGGATGCCCACCACTACTACCACCCTCACCCAGGGGGGCAGGATGCCCACCACTACTACCACCCTTAGCCAGGGGGCAGGATGCCCACCACTGACTACCACCCTCACCCAGGGGGCAGGATGCCCACCACTACTACCACCCTTAGCCAGGGGGCTGGATGCCTACCACTACTACCACCCTTAGCCAGGGGGCTGGATGCCTACCACCACCCTTAGCCAGGGGGGCTGGATGCCTACCACTACTACCACCCTTACACAGGGGGCAGGATGCCTACCACTACTACCACCCTCACCCAGGGGGCAGGATGCCCACCACTACTACCACCCTCACCCAGGGGGGCAGGATGCCCACCACTACTACCACCCTCACCCAGGGGGGCAGGATGCCCACCACTACTACCACCCTTAGCCAGGGGGCAGGATGCCTACCACTACTACCACCCCCACCCAGGGGGCAGGATGCCTACCACTACTACCACCCTCACCCAGGGGGCAGGATGCCCACCACTGCTACCACCCTCACCCAGGGGGCAGGATGCCCACCACTACTACCACCCTCACCCAGGGGGGCAGGATGCCCACCACTACTACCACCCTTAGCCAGGGGGCAGGATGCCCACCACTGACTACCACCCTCACCCAGGGGGCAGGATGCCCACCACTACTACCACCCTTAGCCAGGGGGCTGGATGCCTACCACTACTACCACCCTTAGCCAGGGGGGCTGGATGCCTACCACCACCCTTAGCCAGGGGGGCTGGATGCCTACCACTACTACCACCCTTACACAGGGGGCAGGATGCCTACCACTACTACCACCCTCACCCAGGGGGGCAGGATGCCCACCACTACTACCACCCTCACCCAGGGGGGCAGGATGCCCACCACTACTACCACCCTCACCCAGGGGGGCAGGATGCCCACCACTACTACCACCCTTAGCCAGGGGGCAGGATGCCCACCACTACTACCACCCTTAGCCAGGGGGCAGGATGCCCACCACTACTACCACCCTCACCCAGGGGGGCAGGATGCCCACCACTACTACCACCCTTAGCCAGGGGGCTGGATGCCTACCACTACTACCACCCCCACTCATAGGATGGACAATGCATGACACAACAAGCACACCACAACCTAGGGAATGCAAGATTAAGACATCCCCCCACCACCATGACAAGCGTGTGAGCAGGCTGTGTCAAATGCCTACAACACCGAACATGACATTGAACATATAATGTGACCCCCTAGCACATGTGCCACACATATATGTGTGTGGCACCCACAATGCTAAGCAGCCCATGACCATTGTGGCAATGGGGCCTAAACCCCCATCATCACAGTGACCAAAAGGCAAGTGTGGGGTCCATAGCTGAAGCACATTTTGACCATTGTGGCAATGGGGTCTAAACCCCCATCATCACAGTGACCAAAAGGCAAGTGTGGGGTCCATAGCTGAAGCACATTTTGACCATTGTGGCAATGGGGCCTAAACCCCCATCATCACAGTGACCAAAAGGCAAGTGTGGGGTCCATAGCTGAAGCACATTTTGACCATTGTGGCAATGGGGTCTAAACCCCCATCATCACAGTGACCAAAAGGCAAGTGTGGGGTCCATAGCTGAAGCACATTTTGACCATTGTGGCAATGGGGCCTAAACCCCCATCATCACAGTGACCAAAAGGCAAGTGTGGGGTCCATAGCTGAAGCACATTTTGACCATTGTGGCAATGGGGTCTAAACCCCCATCATCACAGTGACCAAAAGGCAAGTGTGGGGTCTATAGCTGAAGCACATTTTGACCATTGTGGCAATGGGGTCTACACCCTCATCATCACAGTGACCAAAAGGTAATTGTTGACAAAGAAAGAGCTGCAACTGCCAAACTGCATGGATCATTCCTGGTCACAGAACCAAAAACTCATCTGTGGCAAAGTAGTGTATGTGTCCCATTGCAACATAAATTGGGGAGCCAAATACTGCAGTGCAAATGAAACATTCCTTTGGCCATGTGCAGACAAACAACACCCATGGGGGCTGAGACCGTCAACAGTCATCAATGACACAATGACAGAAGTGACCATCAGAATGCAGAACCACATATTTGCACCAATGGGCACACAAATGCAGATACCCTGTGGAGACAGCAGATGTGAGGTGAACAGATACCATACCATGGCAGCAATGGGACACACAAACCATGATCACTGTGCTGACCGATGACCTAGGAGTCCCAGGGACAGCAGGGGAAACACACCAAACAACATACAGCCAATGGCACACCCAAGATATGCCAATGCAGTGGTGCAGATGCACAAACACAAACAGGCAGACCAACACTGTCATCATACACAGCAGGTGAGGGGTGGGGGTGCCAGTGTCCCCAGGCAACAACACAACACATGAGGAGAGCTGAATACCAATCATACAGATGTGCATACACTGCCACACTAAGGTAACTCATGGATCCAAATCCCCTATGTGGGCAAGCAGGCATTGACAGGTGAGAGGGAGCACAAAACACACATGTCACACAGGCACGTAGGAACAACAACTGACACAGCAAGTCACAGACACACCACAGCACCACCCCCAGGGCCCCCACAATGTGGTGACCCTGGGCTGAATAAAAATACCACTGTGATGACAAAGCTAAATGTCGTTCACACTGTGAACCACAGTCAGGTGTCCTGAGCAACAAACTACCATCACACCTACACAAGCACAAATCAATCAGCATGGCCAGTAAGCCAAGGCCAACATGGAGGCAGGGGACTAGCCGGGCAACAACTCTCATCTGCACACACTCAAGACCACACCCCTCGACCTCCAACAATGTGCAGCAGTGAAGTACACATGCACTGGTGACATTGCACATGCACCCATTACTATTCCAGGGTGGTGGGTGGGAACCAAGGTGTAGAAACACATCACACATGGACACTCAACAAGACTCCTGAATGTCTGACACACTGCACACTACGCTGTACATGGACATGACGGCAATACCACACCGACCAATGGGATCCCAGCCACAGTCACACACCAATGAAGAAGCCAAGGTCACCCACAAAGAACACACATAGACAACAACCAACATTGCAGCCCGGACCCTAAGGAGTGCCAGCAGTCACACACACAACGTGTCACAATCACTGAAAGATAACACAAACTGGAAATCACATGACAGGGGCAAACAACAAGTGCCAAAGGGAAACCTGACTGTGACCCATCTGCGTCTGCACACAAACTCTGCCCTGACAGCAAACACACCTATGGGTGACACCCTGATGACCAGTAATGTGCCATGCACCCACATCACAGAGAACACAGGGAGAAGACTTTGGGGGAACATAGCTCAAGTCAGCAAGCATCACAAACAGGTACAACACTAGGGATCACAGCATGCGCAGATGAATGGAAGTGAACACACAGACATGCACATACAACACACACCTTGGGCGCAGGCAATGTCACACGTGTACACACTGCCATGAGGGGACTCCACTCCTGTGTGAGGAAAGCTGTGCCATATGTTGCCTCAGTAGGGCCCCATCATGTCAGCTGAGCACTTGGTCACACAATCAACAATTAGCACCAAATGAGGGCTCCCATCACATCAGCCTGGTCATGGATGTGCCAACGGAATCATCAGCACAGATCCAACACACTTGTATAGCAATGTTGCACTGACTACACGGATGAGTCCCTCCCCATTGATGCCCAAACCTGCATGTCCACTGGAGATGGCAACACGGTCAGGGAAGTAGACAAATGCAACGATGGCAGGCACAACAGATGTGCAGGGGTGGAAGCCACAGATATGAAATTGCCAATGTAAGTAGGAAACCCATTGCCAAATACTGAACACATGACACCCTCAGATGCTGCTATTGATGACATGGATACACCACATGATAGGACACATTCCCCCTGGACCACATGGGTTCCTGCACAGTAACACTTCATAATCATGAGACCAGATATCACCATCACTGCAGCAAGGGCATGGTTAGCTGCACCAACAACATGTACATCTGAAGCATGAGCAGTAGAGAAAAGAAAGTTGCTTTATTCAGCATATGTGTTGAGGCCAAACGAAGTCCTGAAAAAGAGCAAAGGCCAATGGCCAGTCCATTGTCAAAGTTCAAACAGGGTGACACTGGCAGATGTCACCCTACGCATGCCTGCACAATACCAGGGACAATCCACTAGGAGGGGCAACCAGGGGGCAGGCCAGGCACCGCAGGGACAGGATCAGGGCTCACCAGGGGAGTCAGGGAAGGGGTGGTGGGTGCTGGAGAGCCACTGACAACTGCAGTGGAGGTGTCTGACATGGTGTGTGCCGGCACAACTGGGGGGCATGACACAGATGTCGTGGGTGCCGGCACAACTGCAGTGGACCCTGCAGATGGGGTGGACAGGTCCGCCACTGCAGTGCCCAAGTCAGACAGGGCGGTAGTGGACTCCACTGCAGTGCCTACCTCCAGGGGAGGAGAATGGGGAACAGGCAAGGTGGGTTGGACAGAGGGGGGACACCCTCACCACATCAGTGGCACAGACAAGCGCAGCGGGGGTGTGGTGCTGGGAGAGCAAGTGGCAGGGGGAGAAGGCCGGAGCATCTTGGGGATGGTATATCTGTGGGTGGGGGAACCTGGGGCAGGGTGTGGTGGGGGCACCTGTGCAGTGGGGGCCTGAGGGATGGAGGACGGAGACCTTGTGCCTGAGCTGCAGGGCGGTGGCGGGGTCTTGCTCTTAGCACTCCGGGGGGACTTGCGGGTGGGGGCCTCAGTCCGTCTGCGCCTGGGGGAGGGTGTCCGGGGGCGAGGGGCACTCTGCTCCGTGTGGGTGGGCTTCCTCTTCCCCCGGGATGCTGGAGCAGCTTCATCGGTGGGGAAGAGGCCGAGGTCACAGAGGAAGAGCTGCTGTGACTTTGGGGTTGCAGGTGAGGCAAGGGAGGGTGCTTTGGATGGAGAGGGAACTGAGGACTGCGCAGTGCATGTGGATGCGTGTGTGTGTGCCAGGGCCCCATCCCCTGTGAGTCTGGCTTCAGTCCCCTGAATGTGCGTGCGTGTGCGTTTTGTCATTGGCGTGTGTGTCAGTGTGCTGGATGTGTGTGTGCTGGTGTGTGCCAGTGTGTGTGTGCCTGGGATGGGTAAGGTGCTGGGGAGTGTGGATGGAGCAGAGGCAGGAGGGGTGAGGGACCGTTTGAGGAGGGACACTGCTGCCATCAGGGAGGAGTCCATGGACCTATTGCCCCTCTGTAGGTCAGACATGCCCGATGAGATGCCCTCCATGAACGACACCAGCTGAGTCAACAGCGCGGTGTGCGCATGGAGGACACTCAGCATGGCTGTCTGCCCTACATGGAGCTGGCGAAGGAGGTACACAGACTCCTCACTCAGGGCAGCAGGGGACACAGGGGCAGGGGTGCGGTGCCTGGCCCAAAGGAGACACGCTCCCGGACATGGGAGCCTCCACGGACCTGGGGAATGGGAGCCGATGGGAGGGCGGTGGTGGTGGTGGTGGTGGTGGCGGGGACAGCAACACTAGCTGGGGTGTGGTGGCTGCTGACACCCGCCTCCACAAGGGAGTCATCCTCCGAGTTGCTCTGGTCCTCAGCTGAGGTGGATGCTGCTGAGGACTCCTCGGTGTGGCTCCCCTCGCCCTCCGTGCCACTGGGTCCCTCCGACCACTCCTCGGCTGCTGACCCAGTCTGGCTCTCCGGCTCCTCCTGGTCCGTGGAGCTGTCCCCTTCCGTGGCCGTGGATGTATCTGCAAAAAATGGGGAAACAGACAGACATCAGTCACCTGCACATAACGCACACACCACTGTGAGCACAGCACATCACAGAGCAAGCCCTGGCATCATTAGTTGTGCATTGCTAAAAGTGCACTAATTGAACAGGAGAAGTCAATTGTCAGTCTGATGCCAAGCATGGCACTCACATCCCACATGGCCTTGCACCCATCTGTCTGGTGTCTGTTGGATTGCAACACCCCAGTGTTGACACATGCACCAAGTACACAGTAGTTGGACAGTGCAGAGGACACGGTGTGGACACATCACAGCTCTTGCCACTGAGTCAGTACAGGTTTACGGATGTAAGGGATGCCCAGAGTCAGATAGGAAATGCATGTGATGCATACCAGCGACAGACACCATGATGCACCCATGTCCTGATAGCCAGCGCCACTATGGTGTGCATGTAGCACATGTCACTCCCCTGCAGGATCACCAATCAGTAGACACATGCCATGGCGGAGGCATGACTGCAAAGTCATACATCACTGTCTCAGTGATGTATGACTTTGCAACCAGATTCAACAACACTCTGCACTGTGTCACAATAGTAGGTCATGGGGAATGCAAGTCCTGGAGCTGCACAAGTGCACATGTACATCCCCCCACAACACATCCTCTTAACCCTCATCTGTCCAGGTCATACCTATTGGACATATGGGAGACCTGTGACACTACCCTCTGAACCTGAGCCCCTCACACTCTGCTGTGCATGGGGAACAGCTGCCTGAACTTCACATTTACATGCCCCAGTCTGCATGGGCAGCTGATCAGACACCTATGTGTCACACAAGTATCGTCTCCTATGGTCACATCTCCAGTGGCATGCTGAGCCCCTACCAAGAAACTCCACAGCAGTCCTGGCGACTAATCCACAGCACACTGACACAGAGGCAGACACCTGAGGGGCAAATCACTGTGCACAATGTGTCCTCTGATACACGGGAGTGGGAGTACAGAGTGTATTGTATGGCCTGGAGTAGGCATGACTGTCCAGCCCCACATGAATGAGGGATGAGCCCTGGACTGTAGGCAGCTGGCTAAGTATGTGTGACACACGTCATATACATACTCCTGGGGCCCAAACATTGTTCCCACCCGCAGCATGGGTGTGTGCCAGGTACCCCAGCCACATGTGGTGGATCAGCTCAGCAATTGGACCACAGATCAAAGTAACACGCTGAATACATGTCAGAATACAGGCATTGTGTAAGCAATGGACCCACCCATGATGCCCACCACAGAGTCAGGGAAACAGATGCTGTCTCCCACCTTGAGTCAAGCAAACTGCAAGGACACAGTCCTAAGTGACAGAATTCCCTGCATGTAAGGGCCACACCTGGGTATCAGATGAGGAGTGGGCAGTGCACAATAGAGGGACATGGCTCCTGGACAACATGACTGCTGTACTGTGGCAGTTCAACCTGGCCCGAGGAGGGCACATAACATGTTAGACAGAGTACACAGTGCAGTCTTTGACTCACCCCCTCCTTGCTGCTCTCTGGCCTTCAGCTGCCCATCCAGGTCTGGAAAGACCACCGCCAGGATCCTGAGCATGTGGGGGTCAGGGTCCGTGTGCCGCCCCTCCTGCGAGGAGGCGACAGCTTCAGCTGGACCCGTGCAATCCTCCGGGTCCAGCCCCGAAGGTCCTGCCACCTCTTTTGGCAGTTGCGGATCCGGCGCTTGTAGACCCCCACGGACCGGACAGCCCGGACGATGTCCTTCCAGATCTCATGCTTCCGATGGGCAGAAGCCTGTCAGGATGACAAAGTGATAAGGACATTACTACACATGCAACATATCCGTGCATGACACAGTTGCATATACATGTCGCAATCACAGGGGCACATGGTGTACCCAGGCAGTGCACGGCTGCCCATGGACAGTTTTCCAGAAGTCACTACATGGTATCATAGCATGGGGAGTAAAACCCTGTTCAGAAGCACTGTCACTGCACCATACCTGTCCAGTGCAAGTCACTACACACTATGGGGGTGACAACTACTCAGTGAGCCTGCTAGCCAGTGGTGTGCTGACTCTCAGCCTTGCTAGTCAGACAAAATGCACATTCAGAAAGGCAGTGCACAGAACACTCACCTGCTCCCCTGGTGTCCCATACAGCTTGCTGTACTGTGGAAGTAGGCTGTCCAGCAGGGCCTGGTTCTCTTCAAGGCTGAAGGCTGGGGCTCTCTCCACAGTACGTGCCATTGCAGGGTCCAGAGGGGCAGAGACAGCAGCAGTGCAGTGGCAGATGTCGTCCTGGAGCATGTAGTGCAGGCAAGTGGGCTCTCAGGGGAACATGCAGCAATATATATGTGCTGGAGAGGCAGATACTGTCCCTTGTGTCCAAAGTGATTGGTCCAAGTCGTTTGCATCTTCTGAATATGGCCAATCCATGGAATAGCAGCACCAAAACACGCCCACAGCATCCTTCAAAATTTCAACTTCATGACATACATGATTTTGCAACATTGTTGTGGGTGACCAACTGATTTTCCAGCAACCGACTCGTTCGAATATTCGAAAACGCGTCCGTTGCCAGGCAAGGCCATTGTCAATGGGTGCGCACCGATCGGTCCATTGCAGTACAACGCGCACAGGGGTACAACGCGTACCCGCACACATTGAAAGCAATGGGCCGGCCGGAGGCACCGATCGGTCCATTGCTGTTCAACGCGCACAGGGGTACAACGCGTACCCGCACACATTGAATGCAATGGGCCGGCCGGAGGCACCGATCGGTCCATTGCAGTACAACGCGCACAGGGGTACAACGCGTACCCGCACACATTGAAAGCAATGGGCCGGCCGGAGGCACCGATCGGTCCATTGCTGTTCAACGCGCACAGGGGTACAACGCGTACCCGCACACATTGAATGCAATGGGCCGGCAGGAGGCACCGATCGGTCCATTGCAGTACAACGCGCACAGGGGTACAACGCGTACCCGCACACATTGAAAGCAATGGGCCGGCCGGAGGCACCGATCGGTCCATTGCTGTTCAACGCGCACAGGGGTACAACGCGTACCCGCACACATTGAATGCAATGGGCCGGCCGGAGGCACCGATCGGTCCATTGCAGTACAACGCGCACAGGGGTACAACGCGTACCCGCACACATTGAATGCAATGGGCCGGCCGGAGGCACCGATCGGTCCATTGCAGTACAACGCGCACAGGGGTACAACGCGTACCCGCACACATTGAATGCAATGGGCCGGCCGGAGGCACCGATCGGTCCATTGCAGTACAACGCGCACAGGGGTACAACGCGTACCCGCACACATTGAAAGCAATGGGCCGGCCGGAGGCACCGATCGGTCCATTGCTGTTCAACGCGCACAGGGGTACAACGCGTACCCGCACACATTGAAAGCAATGGGCCGGCCGGAGGCACCGATCGGTCCATTGCTGTTCAACGCGCACAGGGGTACAACGCGTACCTGCACACATTGAATGCAATGGGCCGGCCGGAGGCACCGATCGGTCCATTGCAGTACAACGCGCACAGGGGTACAACGCGTACCCGCACACATTGAATGCAATGGGCCGGCCGGAGGCACCGATCGGTCCATTGCAGTACAACGCGCACAGGGGTACAACGCGTACCCGCACACATTGAATGCAATGGGCCGGCCGGAGGCACCGATCGGTCCATTGCAGTACAACGCGCACAGGGGTACAACGCGTACCCGCACACATTGAAAGCAATGGGCCGGCCGGAGGCACCGATCGGTCCATTGCTGTTCAACGCGCACAGGGGTACAACGCGTACCCGCACACATTGAAAGCAATGGGCCGGCCGGAGGCACCGATCGGTCCATTGCTGTTCAACGCGCACAGGGGTACAACGCGTACCCGCACACATTGAATGCAATGGGCCGGCCGGAGGCACCGATCGGTCCATTGCAGTACAACGCGCACAGGGGTACAACGCGTACCCGCACACATTGAATGCAATGGGCCGGCCGGAGGCACCGATCGGTCCATTGCAGTACAACGCATCACTGTACATGTGACTGGCATATGTCAGCATGCCTGTCTCAGATGGACATATGCCAGCCACAGATAGCTCCCAGGGAGTGAGGGGCACACCTACATCACGACAGCCTGTCCAAACCTTATCATAAGGCATGTAAGGCTGCATTTCCTATTGTGTGTATGTTGGTGTACATGTTGTCCTGTGGGTGTCACCTGTGGGCAGCCACCCCCAGGCTGTGCACGTGTTCATGGGGACAGGATCATGGGTGTTATGTGTACGTGACCACTGTGATGTGCAACTGTTCATATCTGTGCATGTGCCATGGTCACATTTCACAGTGGTGTTTGTGTATGTCATGTCACATACCCCGTGAGTCCCATGTGGGACGGTATGTTTGAGCCAGGGTGTCCCAGTGGCACAATAGTGATGGCCCTCCACAGTCTTTGTGCATGTAGTGTTTACAATGTCTCTGATTTCATGTGCACAATGGGAGACAGTCTCCACATCCACGTTGTGTGTGCATGGACTCTGATGTTGTGCGTGTGTGTCACAGACGTCCATGGCTCTCCTGCCATGGCAAGTGTGGCCACTACCTGTGGGGGTCATGTTTGTTTTGTTGTGGTGTACACATGATACTCCAGGTGATGCCAGTGTCCATGTGGCATTACAGGGTCCCTGGGAATGTGCCTGTCGTTGAGCTGTGGTGCCTGGGGCACATCTGTCCTCACATGTCACTGGGGGGTGACTGTGACACAGCATCATGATATCCAATGGGCCAACTTGGGACAAATTGATGCCACCTGTAGGACCGTGTTGACAGATGTTGGCCATGTATGTACCATAAATGTCGTTCCGGTACTGCACACTTCATGTAGTTGTGCCTCATGATGATGTATGTTGGGATCTTGAGTGTGTTCAATGCCGCATATGTGGGGTGACTGACGATCTTGCTTACTTCTCCTCTGCACTGCAGGGCTCCTGCTGTCCATCGGCCATTCCCAGACCTGGCAACGATGGTGGAACGGGACAGCATCCGACGGTACCGCTTCACCAGGCAGCTGATTGAGGATTTTGCAGTGCAGTTGTCCCCACATTTGCAGCCTGGCCGGCCGTATCCTACAGCGCTGACCCCCAAGGTGAAGGTGATGGCAGCCCTACACTTCTTTGCCACCGGTACCTTCCAACATACTGTGGCGTCTGCTGGTGGGATGTCACAGACCATGTTCAGCCGTGTGCTCCGCGATGTTTTGGCGGCAATGTTGCTCTTCCTGAACCGGTACATCTATTTCCCTAGACTGCGACGACTCACTGACGTGAAGAGTGACTTTTATGCCCTGGGGAGGATGCCGCATGTAATTGGCTCCATTGATGGGACACATGTGGCTTTGGTACCACCACAGGCCCAGGAGCAGGCCTACAGGAACCGCAAGCACTACCACTCGGTCAATGCACTGGTGGTGTGTCTTGCAGACATGACCATCACACACGTGTGTGCCCGTTTCCCTGGTTCAGCACACGATGCCTTTGTGATGAGGAGTAGTCGCATCCCCAGGTTGATGGCACAGATGCAGAACCAGCGTGCCTGGCTTGTCGGTGTGTACTGACTTTGTGCCATTGTGTGTGATCTGATCTGTAGTATTCCGTCCACTTTTCCAAGTCAGCTGATGTGCACTTGTCTGTCCGTAGGTGACTCGGGATACCCCAACATGCCGTGGTTGCTGACACCCCTCAGGAACCCTGTGACACCTGCCCAGATGCGCTACAATGAGGCACATGGTCGGACCAGGAGAGTGATTGAGCGGACCTTTGGTCTCCTGAAGAGCCGCTTCCGCTGCCTGGACAAGACCGGAGGGTCCCTCCCATATGCCCCTGCGAAAGTGTGCAAGATTATCATCGTCTGCTGCATGCTCCACAACCTGGCAGTGCGGAAGGAGTTGCCTCTCATCCAGGATGACGATGACCAACATCCGCCACCTGTGGAGGATCCTGGCCTGGACCACGATGCCAGTGACGATGATGATGATGATGGTGATGGTGATGTCCGCACACAGCTCATCACCAACTTCTTTAGCTGAATGTGAGTATCCTGAGGTGTCATGTGAATGATGTGAGTTGGCATGATGTGTGGGTGGTGCTCTGGTGCTGTTGGAGTGTGTCCATGGGCTACTTGACAGGATGTGTGTTGCGATGTGTGGTGACAGGTGGGCTGTACTCCCCAACAGTGTTGACATGCTAACTTGGTTCTGGGTGGGTATCTTGTAACATGTATTGTGCATGAGTTTTGCTGTTCTGTCCTGTACTGCATTGCTTTTGACTGTGTGTCATTTCTGTCCTTCACAGGGTACTTTCAGATTCGTTTGGTCAACTGTGTCCACCGACGACGTGATTGCACATCCAGGCTGGTAGCTGTTGTGTCCCTACAGGTGATGTGCGCCACACCCATGGACTTCCTTCTGTCTACAGTTGTTGACTGTGTGCCCGCTACCAGGTGGGGTTACCTTGCATCTGTAGTGGTTACGGCATGTTGCTACTGTGTAATAAACCTGTGCTTCACTTAGTGATGTGCGTTGTCTGTGGTCACACATTTGACTGCCATTTGCTTACTGCACCTGTGGGCTACTTGACTACAACTGGGAATGGGTGTGGTGTCTGTGCATTGCACCGTCTTCCCTGGCAACATCAGTGTAGGCAATGAGTCAGATGGCCTAGGTGTGTATGTGTTGTGTAGCCCTGGTGGTGTGTCTCCCTCATATGTGTCACGTTGCCTGTACTCACATGCCTGTGTTGTCCTTGCTGTTGCAGTTCGCATACACTGTGTAATTTTGCAGTTCATCATCCCCATAACAGCACCCACGTTGGAATCACGACAGAGGCAAGTATGGTGTATTAGTGTGTTTATTGTGATAATAGTGCATAGGATGGATTGTGCTGTACATGAATCTTGCAATCCCAAGTTCCTAGATGAATAGAAAGTCCAGGTAGACAGGATCCCCAGTATCGGGGCCACAGTTGTCTGACACATTGTTCCAACTTGTACTCCCCATGCTATGTGTGGGAGTAGTGTTGCCATCAACAGGGTGAACAGTCTGTGCACAAAGGCGAAAATCCAGAACAGGTTCAGGCTTCCTGGGAGTTGCGCTTGGCCATCAGCCTCTCACTTTCCCCTCCTCGGACGACCCCTCTTCTTGGGGGGGGCCCTCAAGTGCAGGCTGCTGCGGTGCAGGGGACTCTCCGCCAGAGTCCTCCTCCCTCCCTGTGGCAGTTGCAGTTTGTTCGGTACCAGATGTTGTTGGCACACAGGGAGGTGTGGACTGGTTGCTGTTCATCTGGCGGAGGCATTGTAAAATGTCCCTGTGCACCGCCGTCATCTCATGTAGTACATCCCACTTGGACTCCACGCGGGTCATGTGGGAGTCCACACGTGACATGTGGGAGTCCACACGTGACATGTGTGACTCCACTTGGGACATGTGGGAGTCCAAGCGGGCATGATGGGCAGCCTGCTGCTGTTTGATGTCTCTGAGGAGCCCCACTACCTGGCTGAGCTCTCCGGTGCTGGACTGGTACGCATCAGCTATGCGTACCAGTTGTGGGTCTTCATGCACACCAGCAACGTCTGCAAGCAGCGACCTCTGTCTCCCACCCCTCCCACCACCCCTGCTGACATGTGCAGTGTGTGCAGTTGCACGCACAGATAACCCTGGTCCACCTTGGGGGTTGGTGGTGGTGGTGGTGTCCATGGCCCCAGGTTGGTCCAGGGTCACTGCGCTGGTGTTGTTCCTTATTCTGTCCATGTCGGCAGGGATGGTATTCGTGGTGACAGTCGTTGGAGGGGTGGGTGCAGGGGGTGCAGCTGGTGGACCTGCTGGTGCTGCAGCTGGTGGTCCTGCTGGTGCAGCATGTTGACTTGCACCGGATGTGCCAGGTTGTTCTTCATCGTCCGAGGAGGACAGAGGCTGTACGACGCCAGTGAGCTCGGCATCCTCTTGAGCCTGGGACTGGGACTCCTCAGCGTCTGCTGCTGTGTCCCTATCATCACCTGTTTTTGGGAGACACAAACAATGTATGTCATGTTTCTGCAGGCATCAGTGGTTGACACACCTGACAGTTGTGACTGTGCCTCGGGGTGCGGGCCTGTACATTGTATTGTCCTAAGTCGTCACAGTCAGGGGTTGATATTGGTGTGGCACATTGTCCTGCATTATTTGGGCATTTCTATGTATTCTCTGGGGTGTGAACATGGTCTGCATTGATTGTGTTTGGTTGACAGCCAGACCTCCTTCCCACCCACCCACCCACCCACCCAGTCAGTTCTCCCACCATGGAACGTGCTTGCATTGCAGGGAGTGTAAGTTGTCTCTCAGGATGTCAGTCAGTGGTGTCCTGCTGTTTGTTGGTGCACAGTTGGCAGCAGGGCCTTGTGCTCCCCACAGCAGTAGCCAGTGTCAGCCATCTTGTGAGTCCTTCTCCACTCCCTGTGATGTGAGCATGGTTCAGGGTGGTGTTGATGGGACAGTTGTGGGGGTGAGCTATGTCTGTGACTACGACTCCCATCATGCTATTGCCTCCACCCCCTTCCCAGCATGCCCATGCTTCCTTCCTTTTGACTCTGCTTCCCTGTGGGGTGGGCTGGCTGTGCTGACAGGATGGCTGGGAGTGTTGTCCTGGCAGTTGTTTGGCTAAGAGTCCCAAGAGTGTCCCTGTGCTTCACACAACATAACCCAGGGTGGTGGTGCTTTGTGGGATCTTGTGTTAGGATGGAGGGCATTGCATTCTACCAGGTGGGTACTGTGGAGTTTGTGTTGGGGGGTGTGAGGGGAGGTGCTGGTGACTATAGTCAGTGCTGCAAGTCCCCCTTCCCACCCAGCCAGCCAGATATCC